>OX155696.1:9232794-9832794 GCA_944547425.1 Eupithecia centaureata
GAACAAATTTCTGCAGATCGTACATAAATTTGTTCCGAGGCGCGAATCGAACCCGCAACCTCCTGCGTCGCAGGCGGACCTTCGCCCACCGCGCCACATCGGTCGTCAACTTTGATTTTCGCTATTCCAGAAAGTTACAGTGTGATTAAACCAAAACCTGTCAAGGACCGAAACCGGGACCGAACGTTCTTTTAACCAAAAAAACATGAATTTTGGATTGAGCCAGTCTACGACTGGAGGTGCGATAAGTTAGTGGTACCTGTTAAATTTATCTAAGCACTGGGTTCATGCTAACTACCTATTTAAATATTTACTCAATGTAGTTAACATAGGTAAATAAAATTCTGCATTTGTACCCATTTAGAAATAATTATTCTCGAGCATTCAAAGATAATCTACTAAGCCAACTTAATCTTATTGAAGGCTTACGACCACTAACACAAAACATTGAACCAAAAGATTGAAAAAATGAAAATCAATGATCACTTTATTTCTTATAATTATTTTGATAATTATGTACCTATAGTATTAAATTAGACTTGTTGAAGTGATTATTTTGTAAGCCTAAAGAAATAAAGATATTGATTTACTGATTTTTTTTAAATAAGTACCTACCTACGTAAAGCAAGAAAGCTCTTCGATGATAGGTTCTAACCCCAATACCAACCCGATAATGAGGTTTGCAAAGTTAAGACACCAGACCAAACCATATTTACCGTCCTGCCTGTAGATTAGGTAGATATAAAATATATTGCATAGGTACTTATAATAAATGGAAGAAACATTGCGAAAATTGACTTTAGTAAAAATAAAAACACGTGTTTAATTATTTGTTTCATACTTTATTTTAAACCGAGTTTTAATGAAATCGAACTAAGGAAAAATAATTTTCCATACAAACTTTACCACCCTATTTACCCCCTCAGAGGTCAATTTTTGAAAATTTTGTTAGCCTATGTGTTATTCTAGGTCCTATACTATCTACCTACGTACAAATATGTATAAAAATAATACGTAAATTTCATCTAAATAACTTAAGTAGTTACGGAGATTACATAAAACAAACATTCACACAGACTTTCCCATCACTACATAGTATAAAACAAAGTCGCTTTTTCTGTCCCATGTCCCTATATCCTTATGTCCCTTTGAATGCTTAAATCTTTAAAACTAGGCAACGGATTTTGATGCGGTTTTTTTGAATAGATAGATTCAAGAGGAAGGTTTATACGTATAATACAACCGTGCGAAGCCGGGGCGGGTCGCTAGTTTATTATAATAGTAAGAAGTAAGATGGTAAATTACTACCTAACACATAGTCAAAAGAGCTGAACTCTGTCTATAAAACTGGATTAAACGACTCAGAATAGTTACTTTTATGAAATTGACCTCGAATTTTATTAGTTTTCGCGTAGTCTGAGTCCATATTCCGCTAAACGATTTGTAGGTACCTCTTAATTGAGTTTGCACTTTAATGTAGTTATTTTAAAGAAATGGCTCTCAATTATAGTTAGGTAAGTAATTTATTTATTTGGTTCACATTAAATAGACAGTACAATTTAAAAACTCAACAGACAATACTGTAGTTAGGTAACATATGAGTTAATATTGGAACATTTACATACCTACCTACAACTAGCGAAGTAGCGACCTGCCCTGGCTTCGCACGGGTATATTTTACATATAAACCTTCCTCTTGATTCACACCATCTACTAAAAAAGCGCATCAAAATCCGTTGCGTGGTTTTAAAGATCTAAGCATACCTACCTAGGGATGACCTACCTAGACAGTGGGGAGCGACTTTGTTTTACACACGGAGGTTTTATACTATAATAATAATAAAATCATTTATTTCAGGCATCATAAAAATAGTATACTATGTATGATGCCTACAATCTGTGTTTTGTAAGTATACTGAGCTGATTCAATCTTTTAAGAAATATTTACCTAAAAACCTTCTATCTACCAATCTTCTAACTTGGTCAATGGTAGGTCGATAACTACTTAAATTTGTAGAATTGCGACCATAGACAAGTTTTGGTATTCAACGACAAACCTTAACCTGCGTCGATAAAAGTGGTCCGACCCTAACTTTGAAAGTTATGTCCCTAGCAGTTAGCTAACAATCACTTATCAAGTTTCCATCCGCGACACTAAAACACGAACATGGGCAGCTGTTGGTTTAGCCACATATTATGTAGTAGGTACATGTTAAGCTTTATCTTACGTGCTCTAGTTTAGAACTGGGTTAGGGATAAACGTGTTCTTGAGCGTCTTGAGTGGAGACCGCATCTCGTTACACATGTAGAGTAGGATACCTAATGCCAGGAGGGATGGCAATCCGAGAAAGACAGATGGCCCTTCATTATATTTACAACGAAAATTACAATCAAGGAATAGAATAAATTTATATAACTAGCGACCCGCCCCGGCTTTGCACGGTTTTATTATACGTATAAACCTTCCTCTTGAATCACTCTAGGTATCTATATAAAAAAACCGCATCCAAATCCGTTGCGTAGTTTTAAAGATTTAAGCATACAAAGGGACATAGGGGCATAGGGACAGAAAAAACGACTTTGTTTTATACTATGTAGTGATAAACTATTGAAACCATTGAACTGCAGACGGTTGCAAACAGTCTAAAGGTAGCTCACTTGATCCATGTCAATACCAGTCGGAAGCGTCCCCAATACATTGGCTGCATTACCACGCTGATGCGCTGAGCCAGATAGTACTCACCAGCTCTCGGGCCACGCGTCGCATCGATCAGACACTCAGATAATTTTTAAAAACCCGGAAAGCCTCGTACCCCTCGGACCTAGGGTCTCGACTCCAAGGGGAACAAATGCGTAGGTTCCATCGAGATCTGCATCTGCGCCTCTTGAGAACCTCAGCCAAATCTGCAGCCGATTCACACCTCAGTTGGATAGGGTTGCGAAATGACCGGAATTTCCGGGCATGTCCCGGAATTTTGCGTCTCGTCAGTAATAAGACCTCACCGTCCCGGATTCCGAAATCTATTAACTATATTTGAAGTATTTAACGGAAATTTTAACACTGTGATTTACCTCAATAATAAATAAAAATTATAATCTAGTTCTTCAAAGTAAATCGGAACTAGTGGGATGAATTTGTTATTCCAGGGCTATAACTACGTCTATTCAAAATTACTTAATGTTCTTAATTTTATTCAAACCAAAGTTCTTGTCGTAAAATTATCGAAAATGCGAAGCGGCGCTCGTCTAAACTATAATTACCTACCTATAAGTCCCTCCCTTCAATCAATGAAAGCTATAAATATTATACTGATTATGATTACCCGATCGCTAGATGGCGCTGTAAGGTGAAACATTACTTACGCTCACTCGTTTTCAAAAAAATAGTTTAAAAATAGACAAAGTGATTTTTAAGTGCTAAATAATATCTTATCATTAAGAAAAAACATTGAAATACAAGTGAAAATGATATCCAAATGAAACTCTAACAACTTCTCCCAAAAACTGTGATAACAATACCAGTGAAAAAAAGACTACATACACGAACACTAATGTACTAAAAGACACATTACATACATAAAGTGAACTGTGAAAAGTGCTAAAAACTCTAAAAAGTGTACTGACTCAAACAATACAAGTGAAAAATAAACATACTCAATAACATTCGCAAAACCGTTACAAAATTTGACCTTCAAGTGAACTTGAGTCTCTGCCGTGATTCACTATTTCAAAACCAGTAAGCAGGAGACCTTTACAATTAGACATCAAATTTCGACTCCTTTGGTACCTGCGTCGGTGGTCGTGACAATAGACACTCGGTCTGACAATCAGGACGTCGTGGGATCAAATCCTAAGCTGAGCCGAGGAATATTTTTGCACGAAAAATTGTTTCTAACGCCATCTATCAAGAAGCAAGGAAGTCGAGAAAGAACGAACTGCACAACTGCAAGATACCCAAGTTCTCAACAACATAAGACAAGTAATACACTGACATCAATACATACGACCAACAAATACGATTAAACACACGACATCTAGCAGAGAACTAACTAACTAAAATAAAAAGTGGTTCACTGTAATGATATACTGTTAAGCACTTTAACTGTTAATCCCAAGACCAAATCACAGAGGGCGCTGCATGACTAATATTAATTAATAATGGAAGAAATTCTCAGAGCTATACAAGCCCTTGGCGAGCAATTGAAAGAAACGGACAATAAATTAACCACAAAAATAGAATCAGTAGATGACAAATTGAACAGCTTTAAAGGTCAGCTAGAACAACTGCAAACGAATCAAGAGTTACAAGAAAAACGCTTAGATTATCTTGAAAGAGAAGTAAGAATTAGAAACATTGTTTTCTTTGGCGTAATCGAACAAGAGAAGACTTATTTTGATCTTGAAGATAGAATATTAAAAATAATAAACGAAAACTTGGAAGTTGGATGCTGTAAAAATGAAATTCAACAAGTAAAAAGATTGGGAAAAAAGTGTGACAAAGCAAGACCTATAACGGTTAATCTAACGACATACGGGAAAAAAATACAAATATTAAAAAATAAAAATAAGTTAACTAATTCCGGTATGTACATTAAGGAAGACTACCCACCAAAAATTCTGCAACAAAGAAAAGGTTTACAAGATCAACTAAAAGCAGAAATAGAAGGAGGGAAAAAAGCTTTCATTAAATATAACAAGCTCATAATAATACCTGAAAGGACCAATAATGACAACGGAAAAAGCTACAGTAACCGAAATTACAAACGTAAACCGAATGAATCCAGCCCAAATACAAGCAAAGAGGATTATAGTAGAGTAACAAAAAAAAACCAAACCATCAACTGAAAACCGAAGCATAACTCAATACATGTCATTTCAACAAAGAGCAAACCACCGAAACAGCAGCCAAGAAAATGAAACATAGCAATCAATGCTCCCTCCCCCAGAACGGCTAGTCACCGCGGGGGCAGTAGACTCCCACCCTCCAAGGACCATAAAGTACTACATCGCGACTTTCAACGTACGCTCACTTCTGGGCGAAACTAGGATCATCGAGCTTGAACACGCACTATCTAAAATTAAATGGGACATCGTCGGCATCGCCGAAGTGAGAAGAGAAGGCTACAAAATTGAAGACAGGGGTGAATACACTCTATGTTACTATGGAATAAAACAAGGAGAGAAAGGAGTTGGATTTCTAGTAAAAAAACAAAAAAATACTGAGATTGAAGATTTCATAGCAATATCGGAGAGAGTCGCCTTGCTCAACATAAAGATCCATTCATTATCCTACTCGATCGTTCAAGTATATGCTCCCACTGAAAACGCTAAAAAAGTAGAGATCAAAACCTTCTACGATGACTTAAATAAAGCTATGAACAAATGCACCAAAAATTCAATAATTATGGGCGATCTAAATGCAAAAATAGGCAAACCAGAAAATAATGAAAATCTGATTATGGGACAGTATGGATATGGCAAAAGAAACAATCGAGGTCAAATTTTCATTGACTTCTGCCTTCAATACAAATTAAAAATCACTAACACCCTATTCCAAAAGCCTAATAAACTCAAATGGACGTGGTTATCACCAAATGGTAAAACAAAAAACGAAATCGACTTTATAACTACAAATCAACCTAAATATGTACAAAATACTACTGTACTTAACAGATTTTCACATTCTAGCGATCATAGAATGGTGAGAATGACTTTAGGTTTCCAACACAAAAAGAAATCTAGAGCAAACTATGGAAATCTACCCATTCAAAACATTGACTCTACAATCTTGGAAAAAGAATTTATAATAAATACTACAGCGACAACGGAAACGGCACAAGACTTGTATGACACTATTCAAAATAACTTTAAAAAATGCTTAAATAAAGCCAGCTCTACAAAAACAACAAAAATATCACAGTCAATAATCACAGACGAAATACTACAACTATATGAGTTTAGAGACCAACTGAAACATAAATCTAACAAAACTAAAAATGAAAAACTACAACTCAGTAAAATATACAGAGACATAAACAAGAAAACAAAACAAAACTTACAAAACTATAGAACCAAGACCCTACAAGATTTTCTAGACAAAACTGGCGGAGTGAAGCAAGCTTACAAAAAACTGGACACAACAAAACAATTAATGACTCATCTTTGTAACTCATCTGGAACCACAGTTACAAACAGGAGGGAAATATTAAACATAGCCACCCAATTTTACCAGCAACTTTACAGCAGTAAAGATATGATCGAGGAGACACAGAACGCGAGTTATGAAGAAAACATTGACCTAGCTCCACCATTTCTAGAAAGCGAAATAGAACTATCTATAAAGAGACTCAAGCCAGGAAAATGCCCTGGTCCAGATGGAATTACCAATGACATGATATTAGCTGGTAAAAACGTCTTAATTAAACCGCTTACTCTGTTATTCAACCTTATCCTCAAAGAAAACAAAATACCACACCAATGGACTACTTCGGAAATAACACTTATATATAAAAAGGGAGACCCAAAGTTAATCACTAACTACAGACCGATCAGTTTAATTTCTTGTGTATATAAAGTGTTTTCCACAGTGTTGCTCCGCAGAATCTCAAACATAGTCGAAGAGAACCAGCCGGTAGAGCAAGCGGGTTTTAGGAAAAGCTACTCTACAGTCGACCACATACACACCCTAAAACAAGTCATTGAAAAGTACGTAGAGTATGACCAACCGCTTTATATATGCTTTATCGACTACTGTAAGGCTTTTGACTCTATATCTCATTCTTTCATCTGGCAGTCACTCAAAGAACAAGGCATGAATCAAAACTACATTAACCTGATCAAAGAAATATATTGCAAAAGCACCGCAAAGGTAAAGCTCGAGACAGCAGGGACGTCCTTCCGCATCGAACGAGGTGTAAAACAGGGAGACCCGCTTTCGCCGAATATTTTTATCGCCATCCTAGAAAATATATTTAGGTCACTGGAGTGGACAGGACTAGGAATTAAAATTAATGGCGTCTATCTTACGCATCTCAGATTTGCGGATGATATTGTACTGCTCTCTGAAAACTCATCCGAATTGCAATATATGGTAGAGACACTGGCGGAACAAAGTAGAAAAGCTGGATTAGAACTTAATCAAACAAAAACTAAGATAATGACGAACAAAACAGAAATACCTATCACGGTAAATTTAGTAAACCTAGAATACGTCAGTGAATATGTATACCTCGGTCACCTCATTACAATTAACTACTGCACTGAAAAAGAAATAAATAGGCGGATAAAATCGACATGGAACAAATACTGGGCAATGAAAGAGATTTTCAAGAGCAACTTACCTATTAAACTGAAAAGTAAAGCCATGGACATATGTTTAACACCCTGCCTGACCTATGCTTGCCAGACCTGGACACTAACAAAGAAAATGATAGAGAGACTTAGAATATGCCAACGCGGCATAGAAAGAAGCTTCTTAAATATTAAACTGCGAGACAGAGTAAAAAACACAACAATAAGAGAAAAAACAAAAACAAAAGACGTGGTCAAAAGAATACTTGGCTTAAAATGGAAATGGGCAGGACATATTCAAAGAATGAAACCCAATAGATGGCCACATATAGTCACAAACTGGATACCTCTGAACTACAAAAGGAAAAAAGGAAGACCATTCAAAAGATGGAATGACGATATAAGCCAAGTTGCTGGGAAATTATGGACGCGCAAAGCCAGAGATAGAGAGAATTGGAGAACCTTGGAGGAGGCATACACCGCCGAAGGCGGTCCATATCACAATTAAATAAACTGACAGCAAGAAACAAGATGACTACGAACGAATACTTTAATTTAATGCATGACATACACAGATTTTCAATTTAATTAATCTCCTGTGACTGACTAAATAATATAATTTTTATCTTTAATTTAATCGTAGGTTTAATCAATGTCAATGGAATTCTTTAATATGTCTTGAAATTTTTTTCTATGTAAAACTATATGTGATATCGGAATAAAGCTCTTTTTATTTTTATTTTTATTTTTTATGATTACCCGAACCACCTACGTAGTCGTAAGGCGTAAACACGCACAGGTCAACTCAAGCTAAGAACGCTATAGTTTTATTAAAGGGCTTTTTATGTAACAACCACTTTCTCTTTACTATAACCACTAACCCAAAGTGGGTTGATTCAATTTCCGGAAATAGCATGAACTTAGAGACCGGTATAAAATTGCGGGCGGCAATTGCCTCACTAAACATCAACGCAATTAAGTCGCATAGTTCAGTGGTTTTGTTGTGAAGAGGTAACAATCATCCATACCTACCATTCATCTATTATCGCATCTACAATATTACTAGCGACCCGTCCCGGCTTCGCACGGTTTTATTATACGTATACCTACCTAAACCTTCCTCTTGAATCACTCTAGGTATCTATTAAAAAAACCGCGTCAAAATCCGTTGCGCAGTTTTAAAGATTTAAGCATTCAAAGGGACAGAAAAGGCGACGTTGTTTTATACTATGTAGTGATTTGCTATAGCAGAGAAATAGGTATCTATATAGGTACCTAATTTGTTAAAATTTGAATTGTCTAGCTATCACGGTTCTTGAGATACAGCCTGGTGACAGACAGATGAACGGACAGACAGCGAAGTCTTTAGAATAGGGTCCTGTTTTCACCCTTTGGGTTCGGAAGGAATCCTAAAAAAGGCAAATAATCTAACTGTGCCCCTGTACTGTACCTATAGGATATCTCAGCGTCCACATTATATTATATAAATACACATGTACTTATTTTCTCATAATATGAAAAAGACTTTGGTGTAGATATTGTCGTTTTGTGCATTATGTCAGCGATTTCTATCAGACAACCTTAAATGGATAGGTTCTACAGTAATATAACACTTGTTTTATAGAACACTAGTATCTGCCCGCGGCTTCGCACGGGATGAAAAGTAGCCTATGTGTTATTCCAGTGCTAGAACTATGTCCATCAAAATTAAAGCCTGTTCCGTTAAGTATTATTTGCGTGAAGGAGGAACAAAAATCCAATTCTATACATCCGTACAAACTAGCGTTTATAATATTATTAAGGATTGATTAAAACAAAGGAATGGTAAATACCTTGTATATTTTATAAAAGCGACCCTTAGGCACTCAGCTATATTATTTACATTGTACAATTGCCTAAAACCAATCATGTGATTACTAAGACATTTTCTTTTTATTGCCAGTCACCTTATGAGCTAACCCTTGTTATATAAAGTATCACACTTGCACAAGGATTTTGTGATTGAAGTTTATTTGTAAGGCTGGAGTTCACCAAAAGAGAATCGAACAATAATCAGCGTAGGTTGACTTTGATGTTTAACATATGATTACTAAGACATTCTATTTTTATTGCCAGTCACCTTATGAGCTAACCCTTTGTTATATAAAGTATCACACTTGCACAAGGATTTTATGATTGAAGTTAATTTGTAAGGCTGGATTTCACCAAAAGATAATCGAACAATTAACAGCGTAGATTAACTTTGACAATTAACATATGAAAACTTCTCTCAATAACGATAATTGTAATTAAGATATCAGAGTTAACACGTCAAATTTATGTTTATCTCATTCTAAACGAACTGTATAATTTTTATGAGAAATAAAGTGTTTTGAATCTTAATTGTCTGATTATCTTTTTAATAACATATATTCTTCTGCTCCTTAATTATTGGTATTTTTCATACACGCATATAAACAATATGTATGAACTATATGAAGTTAGATCTACTAAAAATTAACCGTAAAATTAGCTATTCCAAAATACAAAAGATTTGGCATTAAATATACTTTAGAACGTAATTAGGTACAACTATGATTTCAATCTTATGTAGTTATAAATTTTATAACAGAACACTATTTGATTTAAAATCATTAGTCTATATAGGCAGTGGTCAAATCAGTCGCCATAATTAATTTCACAGCACTACGAATGTTCAATCCTTTTCATAAGTATAGATAATAACTTGGCTTTTTAATCACTACAGAGTATAAAACAAAGTCGCTTTCTCTGTCCCTATGTATGCTTAAATCTTTAAAACTACGCAACGGATTTTGATGTGGTTTTTTTAATAGATAGAGCTATTCAAGAGGAAGGTTTATAGGTATAATAAAACCGTGCGAAGCCGGGGCGGTCGCTTGTAAACTGGGACAGAGGGACAGAGAAAGAAACTTTGTTTTAAACTATGTAGTAATTTATGGTTCTAACGATGTAGTAACTTATTGTAAACAGTTTACAGGAAATTTTATATTTGTAAACAACTCAAAACATCTTCAAATAATTATATTTTATTATTACTTTAACGCAAAAACCCAGCTTTATAAGCCATATTATAAGCCATAAAAATCGTAAGAATTGATTTCTACTAGAAAATTCTGCAACACCTAAAAAATACAGGTGAAAGAAGAACCATTTCACGCTGTGAAATTAATTTAGTTTAGTTTTGGCGACGTGATAATTGACACTAAAGTGGTATATCATTCTAATTAATAACTAATTATATTTTATTATGTTTATAAACATAATTAAAACAAATTATACAACAATTTGTGTTTTGTTGATTTCGAATTAATGTTCGAGAACAGGTGTTTATTTGCTAGATTTATGAAAAAAAACAAATAAATTTTGAAATTCTTTCTTTTGTTGGCATAAAGTCTTAAAACGAAAGTCTGTACAATAATATTAGTTTTTACGAGAAACTTTTAGTTATGTAGTTTTCTCGTAATAACTAATATTGTAAAATTTAGTTATTACAAAGCATGCAAATCATATGCAAAGTCTAAACATAAATTGTCCAGCAACTAAAATAAACTTACATAATCAGAAATATGATAAGTCGGATAAACAGCACGCATAGCGATTTTATATAAAAAACTATGTGTACTTTTGTGTTTTTATGGTAACATGATTGATAATAATTAATGTACGAAGATGAGACCTCAGCGGCGTAGTGGGCGGAGGTTCGCCAGTGGAGGTTGCGGGTTCGATTCCCGCCTCGGGAAATATTTTCTACAGATGTCTATTCCTAGCGCTCTAGGTGTTTCTATAAATAATAAAAAAACTTCCTTAAATGTTTTTTATTATGTATCTGTTATTAGAACCCCATAACACAAGCTTTGCTTAGCTTGAGGCTTGATGTGTGAATTATCGAATCGTTTCTTTAATATTATTTTTTATTGCTTAGCTAGAAACTACCTTACAGTATTTTGGTGTTTATTTCCGATCATGTATTGCAAATAATTAACTACATTTTGTGATAGCAATATATAACATCCAATAATATTAAACAAGGCAGTGTCATATTTATAGTATTACGAAAGTTGTTTTATAGTTTAAAAATCCAATATGGCGGCCATTCGTCGCCATTTTTGAATTTACATTTCAGTCTCATTTTCAACCTTCTTGCACTCAAAAACTTTTATTATTCACTTCAATCACCTACTTCTATTCTTTTATCACTCTTAAGTCTTTTAGCAGAAGGTTCACTTTTGATATCCACTGTATTGGAAGCTTTCCTTTTCAATGCTTTACTTTCTATACTCACTTTCAATGGAATAGAGTTCATTTTCTTTTGTAGTTTAGGTTCTATACCATTCAATATTCGATCTTCTTCTGTTGTATTAGGGTCTAATTTAGTTTTCAAGACTTTATCTTTATTAGATATGACACCATTTAATTTAAGGGGTTCGATTGCATTTGTTTCTTCTATTTTACTAAATTCTTTGCTTTCGTTGTTTGAATTTTTATCGTTTTGAGTGGTATTAGAGTCTATTTTCTTTTCGTCAACGCTTGGTGGTCTCGATTCGTCACTATTAGTAGTAGTTGCACTTTGGATAATAAGTAGGTCTTTTTCAATTTCTGTGAGTTCTTTGGGCGTTTTTTCCTTACGCGGTCGCCCTAAGGGCTTTTTTGTCTTGCTTTTACTCGTGGACGGCGAATCTTCTCTCTCTTTCCGTTTTGTGTATTTTCTTTTCCCAGTCATGCCATGTTTCTTCCTTAGAGATTCATCCTGTAAAAAAGTTGCATTAAGTATAAATACTTTCATCGTAAGACTAGCATCGCCCGCGGCTTCGCAAGCTTTGTTTCTATGGAAACATCCCATGGGATCTGATATAAGGGATGAAAAGATGCCTATGAGTTATTCCAGGGCCCGAATTCCACTAAATAAATAGCTTCACCATTTAAATAGTATTGTATCAAATTGACAGTGTTACTCTTTTTGGTATTCTACTAGCACAAACTTCTTGAGGTTCATTCATAGCTGAGACGATTACCTTTATAACTACCAATTTGACATTCTAATTATGAAAGTATCTTCAATAGAATACCAAATTAACAAACGTCATTTTAATCATCTTGATTGAATGGCATTATTGAGAACTTTGTTTTGAAATTAGTGGAATTCGGCCCCAGGGCTAGAAATACGTCTATAAATTTCAACCCTCTGTTCAGTAGTTTTACCGTGAAAGTGGAACAAACATCCATTGCTACAAATTTTCCAGTTTATAATATTATTTGAAGTTTGAATAGACGTATGGATATTCGTTTATAATTCGTTTATATCGTGTTTGATAGTTGATGATGATCAATGAAAAGTTTATTAGATATTATTTTCATTTTAAGGAATTTAAAGTGAATCAGTAAATCAAGAACTTTATTTCTTCAGGCTTACAAAATAAGCACTTTGACAAGTCAAATTTTGAAGTAAAAGTAAGAACATAAACTTTTTTCTTATAGTTAAGTATTCAAATCTTTTTATTACAATAGAGGAAAGAAAAAATAAAACTAGTATATCCAATTGAAACAATTGAGCTAGCTGCAGACAGTTGCAACCAGTTTAAACAGTCTCTTGTTCATAATTTTCAATTATAAAAATATGTAATATAGAAATAAAGTGTTAATTGATTTTCTCTTCGTTTTAATCTTTTTCCATTAGTAGAATCGAAAAATAAACCACTAGCACATGTATAACTTATGTATAAGCACATCATCATCAACCTATATTAGTCCACTGCTGGACATAGCGCCATAGCTCCCCGTCTTCAGCTTGCCGCATCCAGCATCTTCGCAGATCGTCGTCCCACCTGGCCGGAGGGCGTTCTACACTACGTTTGCCAAGTCGCGGTCTCCACTTAAGAACACGTTTACCCCAACGGTTGTCGGTTCTTCGCGAGATATGGCCGGCCCATTGCCACTTCGGCTTGCTAATACTTTTAGCTATGTCGATAACTTTGGTTCTCTGTCAGATGAATTCGTTAAGAATCCAGTGCTTCAGAGACTCCGTGTCCATGCACATAACTTACCAATTGTTTAGGCTTAGCTCCGATATATCCGGAGCATCGTTTGGCGCCGCACATACATCGCTTCTTCTCAATCCCTGTGCATTCCAGGTTGTAGTTGAAAGTCACTTCGCTATTCTGCAACCAGAGATACCATTCTTAAACATTTGAATGGTAAAGATATCCCCAACCTGTTTTCCGTCTTAATTTGTCCAAAAAGTTGATTAAATAACGAAGTATTTATTTACTTACGATAAAAACCCAATTATGTACTTCAATATTCAAATAAAAATGAAAGTATTATAAGCTACGTACTACTTTTAACAACAAATAGAATAAGCTCATCTATACTTATAATAAAACTGTAACAGGTCCAATTCTGTACATTGAAGATATTTTGAAAATTTTTTTTGGAGGGCACTCTACTATCGATACTCAAGCCAAAACTGTATTTTTTTTCATTCATGTCTGTCTGTCTGTCTGTCTGTATCGTAAACGCGCATCACGCCGAAACTACTTGATGGATTGAAATGAAACTCGGCATGATTATAGGTCATACTACGAGGAAGGACATAAGATACTTTTTATCCCGGAATTCAGTAAGGTTCTCATGGGAGAGGGTATGAAAGTAAAAATCCTTTACCGCGCATCACGCCGAAACTGCTGAATGAGTTGGAATGAAACTCGGGACGATTTGAGTTCATACTACAAGGAAGGACATGGGATACTTTTTATCCCGGAATTCGGTAAGGTTCCCCTGGGAGAGAGGGTGAAAAAAAAATTCTTTAACCACGCATCACGACGGAAGTGATTGAATTCGAATGGAACTCGGGACGATTGGACATGGGATACATTTTATCCCGGAATTCAGTTTGGTTCCCCTGGGCTATACGGGTTTTCAAAAATTTCTCGCAGCATCTGAACGACGTATACACACGCGTCGTTCAGATGCTGTGAAAACTGAATTGAACTTATAACAACGCGTAAGTTTGTAAGTATGAAAGGATAGATGGATGGATAGCAAAAACTGCTGAACGGATCTGGATGAAATTTGGCACAGAGATAGATTATAAGCTGGAATAACACATAGGCTTTTTATCCAGAAAATCCCACGAGAAAGGGAATTACGCAAGTAAAATAGCGAGTACTCGAAAATCATGCGCAGACGAAGTCGCGGGCACCAGCTAGTTTTATAATAAGTCTAATTCTTGTTATCTTTGTATTATCATTTATCTATCATCCAGGTATCTATCATTTATTATCTTCTATCTACCATTCATCATCGACTCTCTACAATTTATCATTATAATAATTTTCATCCAGGTATCTATTATCATCTATATATCATCCAGGTATCTATCATCATCTATCTATCATTTTAATCATCTATCTATCATCTAGGTATCTATCATAAACTATCTATTCTCTGCTTATATATCTATCATCATCTTTCATCATCTAGTTATATTTACCTTTCATCATCCAAGTATCTATCATTTATCATCATCATCCAGGTATCTATCATCATCTATCTATCATCAATGCAGCAAAAGCTGAATTTAGTCCTTATCTTAGTTTTTATTTTCATTCAAGTTAGTATAGTAGGTCTCTTTTGTTTGTTTTTAACCGTGTAATTAGAATTAATAAATAAATATTTTTTCTTTATTTCTTTCAAGTACATACCGCCTTGATGTCGTCTATTGCAAACAGTCCCACTCTGACGTCACCCAGTACGGTCCACTTTTGCGTTTCACAGTTCGGCTCGCAGCAGTGATTCATAAACCTGGAACAGAATTCAGCAAGTTAAGTTCTAGTTTTAACTGGATCGCGCTACAAAATAGTTGAATAAATAGATAACGCTTGGTAATCCACACAGCATAAACTAGTCCCATAATCTAAGCAGAGCTTGTGGTATTGTAAAATTCCGTCAAAAATTAACAATTGAGAACCCGTTAAAAATAAACAAACACGTATTAGTGTTTTCTGAGAACAGGCACTACATTAATTTGTAACCCAAAAACCAACTTGTTCACATTTAGCTTTACTTTTTTCAAAGACATCTTTCCTAGTTAAAGTTAGTGTTACAGAATAGTTGTTAAGTTTTGACATTTTCAGAATACCAAGCCCGAAAATTCAAAAAATTAAATATGGTGTCGTTTTAAGGGTCATTAAAATCCTAACCGAATAGTCAAGATTTTAAATTATTTGGATGTGTTCCTCTACGACCGTCCCGTATTTTATTGTTTCCTCTTCATCCACTACTGGAATTGTTCATCTACATATATATCTATACTAATCTTAATATATACAGGAACAAGCGATTTTTTGCAGACACTAACGCCCAGCCCAAAACGCTGAAGCTAGAAAGCTGAAATTTGGAATTAGGTACTTTTTACGACACCGATAAGAAGGGATTTCCCCCACGTTGTGACCTCAGTGTGACCCCACGTAATTCAGCGTGGGGGGGGGGGAATTTACTCAATGTTTTTCTCAAAAAAATATGCCTTAATGTGAATAAAATATATTTCCACCCACGCAAAGCCGGGGCGGATCGGCAGTCTATTATAATAATGAACTTACCTAGCTAAGTTCCCTTTCGGTCCAGCGTCTATCATCCTCTCCTTATCCAACGTTAAGAAATAGAAGTTCTCGTCTCGTATCTCATGTTTCCTCTTCACCCGCCGCTGAATTACTCTTCATTTATCATAAAATGAACTTCCCTAGCTAAGTTCCCTTTCGGTCCAGCGTCTATCATCCTCTCCTTGTCCAACGTTAGGAAATAGAAGCTCTCGTCTCGTATCTCATGTTTCCTCTTCACCCGCCGCTGAATTCCTCTTCACCTATCATAAAATGAACTTACCTAGCTAAATTCCCTTTCGGTCCAGCATCTATCATCCTCTCCTTATCCAACGTTAGGAAATAGAAGTTCTCGTCCCGTATCTCATGTTTCCTCTTCATCCGCCGCTGGAATTCCTCTTCATCTATCATAAAATGAACTTACCTAGCTAAATTCCCTTTCGGTCCAGCATCTATCATCCTCTCCTTATCCACCGTTAGGAAATAGAAGTTCTCGTCCCGTATCTCATGTTTCCTCTTCATCCGCCGCTGGAATTCTTCTTCATCTATCAGCTCGCCCACGTATTCTATCACGAATTGTCCTGTTGAGGGAAAAACGTGATCACAATCAACAAAAATGGTGTCTTCGTTTAATTCTTATGGTGGGTTCAGACCAAGATAACAAGAGCGAGTGTATGCGAACGAGTGGGATTCGACGATCGGTACAGCATATTCGCTAGCTTTCGCTGTTTTGATCGCACTAAGCGAACGCATGTTAACCCCAGCGAAATCCGGCGAGCACGGCTGAAGAACACAGGTATAATACAGAATCACTACATAATATGAAACAAAGTCGCTTTCTCTGTCCCTATTTCACTGTCCCTTTGTAAGCTTAAATCTTTAAAACTACGCAACGGATTTTGAGCGCTTTTTTTTAAATAGATAAGAGTGATTCAAGAGGAAGATTTATACGTATAATAAAACAGTGCGAAGCCGGGGCGGGTCGCTAGTAATGGGTATTTTGAAAAATAAAAATGACAAGTGTTCTCTTAACTAGCATTAAAAAACCGGCTAAGAGCGATTCAGACTCGCGCACGAAGGGTAGGTACCGTATCTTTAAAAACGGGAAAAAAATCATGTTACTTGTATTGGAGCCCTCTTAATTATTTTTTCTCAATTATAAATGGCCGCATTGTCTATTTTCGAACGTTGGTCCAACAACCTTGCAGTGAGTCCATGATACTATGCTTACTTACCAGCTCTAATATCGTCCAGTGTCTTCAACCCCCAGCCTCTATGCGAAGCGCGGTACGGCGTCAGTTTGGGATACTGTCGCTTCTCGAACGCTCGGTTGTTGCAGCGTTCGCCCGCTCGACAGGTCGGACCGCATTCTGTTAGTAGTAGGTACCCTGGAATTAAGAATTAATCAGAAAATAAGTGAAATACCACCACGATAGTGTAAACCTGTTGAAATGTCGGGATGAATAAATAAATTAGATATTTAGGAATAGTGTTCTTTTTAATGTTTTTAGGACGATTCGCAACGTTCGATTTATCAACGTGAAAAAATCCAGAATACGAAAATCCGTAGAACACACTGCGTCAGTGATAGATCCTCAATCTTGCGTCCTAGCAACGAACCAGTCGTCGGTTTGTTGCTCTTTAACTTTACGTAAGTATATACATATATCAGTTATGTAGTACCCATAACACAAGCTTTGAGTAGCTAACTTTGGGGCTACATGGTGCTGTGTGGATTGTCCAACGTGTTTATGTATTTATAACGTTTTTAAGCGACACTTAATAATAGCCGTCTATTGAATTATAAGAATATTCTGTCCGTATTAATTTACTCTTACCTATTGAGACACTGCGAGTTGGGTCCACACGGCTCAATATCCGCGGGGTTACATTCACACTGCGTCAACGATAGCGAGGGATCCTCAATCTTGCGTCCTAGCAACGAACCAGTCGGTTTGTTGCTCTTTAACTTGACGTAGTGAGGTGGGAGTAAGGATGAGTTTATCTCTAGAGATTCGTCATCGTCGGGCTCAGCGTCTGAAAGTTGATTGTTTATTATCACAACACAAGAATGCATAATATTTTACTTATACTAATTATAATGGCTTTAGGTTTAAAAGCTTAGTTTAAGTATGAGTTTCTAAGAAATATAAGTAATTTACAGTTGCTTTAATATAAAGGTGGATATCACCAAAATAAGCATTCTTACAAAATCTCGTTTCGACAATTTGTCTGAATTTACCATCTGATAATTTTTGCAACTCACTTGGAGTTTTTTTGTAGAAGCATAAAAGTAGATTACGTAGCAAATTAAGTTATTCTAGGTATAAACGGAGCTACAATTACGCAAAAAAATCCCTAGTTTGTCCTAAGCTTGTGTCGGCGACGAAACTTACTAATTTAGTTTTGTTTTCAAAGTTTTATTGAAATTCTATGTGTTCTATACGTTTATTTGTAAATATCTCAAGAACGCATTAAGTACCTACCTACTTGTCTCCGTAAACAATAAGACATAGATTAAGTGATAGTTGTTAGAGTCCGATCTAAGTACCTACTATTGTTCTCGAACGAATCGAAAGGAAAGACAGAGACAAGTAGAAATGACAGAGATAGATATAGCTTCTAGAAAATTATGGAAATGTAAGACAAGGACGGCGTACTTGAATGAAAGGGATAGAGTTACTGCTCTAGATATTTGTCGAGTTTTCTGGAATGTTTTATATTGTTCGACGGATATATAAAAGGCCGACCTTGTCCATTGAGATTCATTCAGTTCTGTAATTCTATAAAGTAAACATTCAGTTGTGATTCTATCAAATAAAGATACGATAAAGTGATTATTCAGTGTTTGGCTCAGCCACCGAAGAGGCAGTAAGCAGCAAGTAGGTAGTGAAGAATCTACGGTTTCTCGCGAAGAGTGGAAGGTCGTCGTGCCCCAGCTAGCACATTACGCATTCAGGGGTGCGTGGCGGCGTGCGTACACCAGCGAAAGGAAGAAGGGACGCGCACGTCGAAAACATTGGGATACTTTCCCAGGACGTACTACGGCAATCCTGGTACCGTCCGCAACAGTTGGTCCTTCGAGCCGGATCCCTGCTAGAAGAAGCTAGAAGATTCCAGAGGAAGATCCCAGAAGAAAGGAAGATAGAAGATGCCGGTCACAAGGTCACAGAAGGATGCCCCCTCATACCCTTTGTCCCGTCCAGAGGAAAAGGACGCGACAGAAGGAAAGTTAGGGTCAGAAGGGGTCACGTCTGCGTCAGGATCGGGAACTACGGGGACCACCTCGGACTCTTGGGGAAGGACGAATATTCAAGAAACCTCTACAGAAGCTACTGCAACTACGGCGGTGTCCGGGAAGGGACAGAAAAAGAAACAACAAACACAAGAAACACAGAAGACGACGAGGAAGACCCCAGACCAGGGAGAAGATGATTCCGCAACCCTGAAGCCGACGGGGGTCAGTCGTCGAGCCCGGTCCACGAAGACCACGAATTCTTCAGCCAGAAGACGCGAGCTGGAAGCCAGAGAAGAATTGGCGCGCCTGGAACTGGAGCAAGCCCAGGCTGCGATGAAGCTGGCCCGTGTCAGATTGGAGCTGGCACAATGTGATGAAGAAGACTCCGTGGATGAAGACCAGGCAGAACAAGAGGATAGAATAGCAAAGGTGCAGAACTGGATCCAGACGTCTGTATCGGAGGAACCAGCGCAGCAAGAGAAGCTCCTGGAGGAACCCCAGGAGGTGAAATCTGAAGAGAAGCCATCAGTAGGAGGAGCTATGATTAAGATTCAAGCTTTAACGACAGCCTTGAAGGAAGCCTTCGCTGGAGGAAGGGATCCAGCATCTCAACCGAACTATATCCATGAGCTACCCTACTTTGATGGCAACAGCAGCGAATGGTTGGCGTTCAAGATCGTCTACTCTGATACAGCACCGATGTTCAACGACGTTCAGAACATGGCTCGATTGAGAAGAGCATTAAAAGGCAACGCAAGAGAAGCTATCAAGAGTTTGCTGTACTCCGAAGCATCTCCGATGGAAGTTATGGAAGCCCTTAGAAGAAGATACGGAAGACCTGATGCGTTGGTACTGGCCGAACTGGACAAAGTTAGGGCGTTACCGAAGATTACGGAGAACCCGAGAGACATCTGCATCTTCGCAAGCCAGATCAGCAACAGCGTAGCAGCGATCAAGGGACTGAAGAAGCCACAGTACCTGCATTCACCAGAGATGGTGAAGCACATCGTGGACAAGATGCCGACAGTTCTCAAGTTCCGTTGGTACGACTTCACTACAGCATCGGAAGAAGGCGAGTTCTCCGACCTCACGCTTGTATCAAGGTTCCTTGACGCAGAAGCAGACAAGTGCGCAGCCTTCGCAATATCAGAGGATAAGGATAGCAGCTTCAATAAGACTAGACAAGCGGCGCACTCAATAAAGAAAAAGGACCCAGGGAAGGCAGAGAAGTATTGCCCAATCTGTGAAGGTGAACATTTCCTCGTGGAATGCCAGAAGTTCCTTAAGGCATCTGTTCAAGACCGACGGGCTGCCGTTAAGGGAAGTCGCGTCTGCTTCAAGTGCCTTCAAGGAAGACATAGGAAGGAGAGCTGCAAGAAGCCATCGTGCAAAGAGTGCAAGAGGTGGCACCATCATCTGCTACACGTGGAGTCTGAAGTTAGAGCCTCGAGTGAGAAGACAAAATCATCACCAGAGGCATCAGATGTCAACAGGTCAGTGAACGCGATGAACAACGCAAGGGCATACCTGAAGATCATTCAAGTGGAAGTCTTCGGGTCAAAGGCATCCAAGAAGATATTGGCCCTCTTGGACGAAGGGTCGACGGCGTCGCTGCTGGACAAGAAGGTGGCAGAAGAAATCGGCGCTAACGGGAAAAAGGAAGAATTGATCATCGAGACAGTGGGAGGCAAGCTCATCAGGAAGAAGGACTCTCAGGTACTGGACCTCAAGCTGAAAGGAGTTCATCAAGGACAACGGAGGATCCTGAAGAGAGTTCGGACTGTCGACGATCTGAAGCTTGCGCCGCAGTTCCTGGACAAGAAGAGGATACAGGAGTACCCACATCTCAGGAAGATCGCCGAGACTCTATATCATGAAGGGAAATCACCACAGCTCCTCATTGGACAAGACAACTGGGAGCTGATTGTGACTCGAGAAATAAGAAGAGGGAAACCAGGCGAACCGGTTGCTTCCAGAACAGGACTTGGATGGGTGCTTCACGGGACTGACGTTGGAAGTGCAAAGCCAGTGCATTTCCTCAACACGTGTTTCCACGTCACCACGCAGGAGGAGGATATGCACCAAGCCATCAAAGATTACTTCGCCATCGAAGCGCTTGGTGTGCAGCCCAGAAGACCAACGACGGAGTCGGAAGGAAGAGCACTCGCCATCCTAGACAAGACCTGCCGAAGACTAGAAGATGGACGCTTCGAGGTTGGAGTCCCGTGCAAGAATAAAAAGGAGCCGATGCCGGAGAGCTACACCACCGCTAAGAACCGCCTCTTCAACATCGAAAGGAAGACCGACAAGGATCCGCAACTGAAGACATCACAACTGGACTTCATACACAAGAAGGCAGGCCGACCCGAGTTGCTGCATGAAGTAATGACTGAAACAACGGAGAAGATAGAAGTGAATCTCAGCGAGAAAGAGGAGGAACCTCTGGGACTACGCTGGATCACGGAACGGGACTCCATTGGTTTCAAGGCAAATCTTCAGAAGACTACAGAAGAAATAGCAAGGGGGCTCCAAGTGCCCACAAAAAGGGAAGTCACCAGCGCCGTGATGTCGACCTTTGATCCATTAGGATTGGCATCACCAGCTCTCGTCCTGGGCAAGAAGCTGCTTCAAGACATCTGGAGGAGCGGCATTGGATGGGATGAAGAGATCGAGGAAAAGGAGTACGCAGCATGGAAAAGCTACTTGGAAAAGATGAAGCTGCTTCAAGATCTGCAGATCCCGAGATGCCTGGCGCCGCATCGCACCGAGGGGGAGCTGCACACCTCCACGGATGCCAGTGAGACGGCGTATGCAGCTGCAGTCTACTGGAGAACGGAGGACCACTGCTGCGGAACTACAAGTTGGAGACATTGTATTGATCGTCGACACTCTACCGAGATGTACCTGGCCACGCGGCAGAATCCAGCGAGTGTATCCTGGAACAGATGGACGTACCCGGATCGCCGACGTCGAGACCAGAGGAAGAGTACTGCGGAGTTCGAGAGTGGTGCTGGTGGTGCAGAGAGAATCGCCGAGTCAGAAGATTGGTGCGACGCACGAGGGGGAGAATGTCGGCGACGAAACTTACTAATTTAGTTTTGTTTTCAAAGTTTTATTGAAATTCTATGTGTTCTATACGTTTATTTGTAAATATCTCAAGAACGCATTAAGTACCTACCTACTTGTCTCCGTAAACAATAGGACATAGATTAAGTGATAGTTGTTAGAGTCCGATCTAAGTACCTACTATTGTTCTCGAACGAATCGAAAGGAAAGACAGAGACAAGTAGAAATGACAGAGATAGATATAGCTTCTAGAAAATTATGGAAATGTAAGACAAGGACGGCGTACTTGAATGAAAGGGATAGAGTTACTGCTCTAGATATTTGTCGAGTTTTCTGGAATGTTTTATATTGTTCGACGGATATATAAAAGGCCGACCTTGTCCATTGAGATTCATTCAGTTCTGTAATTCTATAAAGTAAACATTCAGTTGTGATTCTATCGAATAAAGATTCAGTCAAGTGATTATTCAGTGTTTGGCTCAGCCACCGAAGAGGCAGTAAACAGCAAGTAGGTAGTCAAAGGTTTCTCGTGAAGAGTGGAAGGTCGTCGTGCCCCAGCTAGCACACTACGCATTCAGGGGTGCGTGGCGGCGTGCGTACACCAGCGAAAGGAAGAAGGGACGCGCACGTCGAAAACATTGGGATACTTTCCCAGGACGTACTACGGATATCCTGGTACCGTCCGCAACAGCTTGTGTAAAAAACCTACTTTTTAGTATCTCGTAAGCTCTCTGTGCGTGTTCTATAGCTGTTGTAAAAGCTGCATCGATCTTGGATTTTTGGCCCGATACTCTGCCAGAGTCACCTGAAAACAATAATATTTTAATTGTATAATATTGGACCTTGTGAAGTTGCTAAATAGAAATAAATAGTTGCCAAATAACTACGCTAAATCAGCTGTTTTCACTACATAGTATAAAACAAAGTCGTTTTATACTATGTAGCGTCGTTAGCCCATGTGTTATTCTAGGTCCTAAACTATCTACCTACGTACCAAATTTCATCTTAATAACTTAAGTAGTTACGGAGATTACATAAAACAAACATTCTTTTCTTTCCCATGATGAGAGAAATTAAATAGAAAAGAAAACAAGTTAAATACAGCGAATGTCAAATAGTAGAAAAGTCTTTGTCAGAAAAAAAATCATTTATATCATAGTAACATTTAACAGCAAGTATCGTCTTTAACTTTCTCTGAAACTCCAAAATCGGCAATAATCTGATAGATTGTGGTAATTTATTATATATGGACGGGGCCATAGCAAAGATACTCTTGCCCATCATTGAAGTTTTCCTATTTATAATACAGACTTTGTCCCTTATGTCCCTTTGAATGCTTAAAGCTTTAAAACTAGGCACCGGATTTTGATGCGGTTTTTTTGAATAGATAGATTCAAGAGGAAGGTTTATACGTATACTACAACCGTGCGAAGCCGGGGCGGGTCGCTAGTTTATTATAATAGTAAGAAGTAAGATGGTAAATTACTACCTAACACATTGTCAAAAGAGCTGAACTCTGTCTATAAAACTGGATTAAACGACTCAGAGTAGTTACTTTTATGAAATTGACCTCGAATTTTATTAGTTTTCGCGTAGTCTGAGTCCATATTCTGCTAAACGATTTGAAGGTACCTCTTAATTGAGTTTGCACTTTAATGTAGTTATTTTAAAGAAATGGCTCTCAATTATAGTTAGGTAAGTAATTTATTTATTTGGTTCACATATACATATAGACAGCACAATTTAAAAATCCAACAGACAATACTGTAGGTATCATATGAGTGAATGTTGGAACATTTACATACCTACCAAGAACTAGCGAAGTAGCGACCTGCCCCGGCTTCGCACAGGTCTATTGTACATATAAACCTTCCTCTTGAGTCACTCTATCTACTAAAAAAACCGCATCAAAATCCGTTGCGTGGTTTTAAAGATCTAAGCATACCTACCTAGGGATGACCTACCTAGACAGTGGGGAGCGACTTTGTTTTACACACGGAGGTTTTATACTATGTATGATGCCTACAATCTGTGTTTTGTAAGTATACTGAGCTGATTCAATCTTTTAAGAAATATTTACTTAAAAACCTTCTATCTACCAATCTTCTAACTTGGTCAATGGTAGGTCGATAACTATATACTTAAATTTGTAGAATTGCGACCATAGACAAGTTTTGGTATTCAACGACAAACCTTAACCTGCGTCGATAAAAGTGGTCCGACCCTAACTTTGAAAGTTATGTCCCTAGCAGTTAGCTAACAATCACTTATCAAGTTTCCATCCGCGACACTAAAACACGAACATGGGCAGCTGTTGGTTTAGCCACATATTATGTAGTAGGTACATGTTAAGCTTTATCTTACGTGCTCTAGTTTAGAACTGGGTTAGGGATAAACGTGTTCTTGAGCGTCTTGAGTGGAGACCGCATCTCGTTACACATGTAGAGTAGGATACCTAATGCCAGGAGGGATGGCAATCCGAGAAAGACAGATGGCCCTTCATTATATTTACAACGAAAATTACAATCAAGGAATAGAATAAATTTATATAACTAGCGACCCGCCCCGGCTTTGCACGGTTTTATTATACGTATAAACCTTCCTCTTGAATCACTCTAGGTATCTATATAAAAAAACCGCATCCAAATCCGTTGCGTAGTTTTAAAGATTTAAGCATACAAAGGGACATAGGGGCATAGGGACAGAAAAAACGACTTTGTTTTATACTATGTAGTGATAAACTATTGAAACCATTGAACTGCAGACGGTTGCAAACAGTCTAAAGGTAGCTCACTTGATCCATGTCAATACCAGTCGGAAGCGTCCCCAATACATTGGCTGCATTACCACGCTGATGCGCTGAGCCAGATAGTACTCACCAGCTCTCGGGCCACGCGTCGCATCGATCAGACACTCAGATAATTTTTAAAAACCCGGAAAGCCTCGTACCCCTCGGACCTAGGGTCTCGACTCCAAGGGTAACAAATGCGTAGGTTCCATCGAGATCTGCATCTGCGCCTCTTGAGAACCTCAGCCAAATCTGCAGCCGATTCACACCTCAGTTGGATAGGGTTGCGAAATGACCGGAATTTCCGGGCATGTCCCGGAATTTTGCGTCTCGTCAGTAATAAGACCTCACCGTCCCGGATTCCGAAATCTAATAACTATATTTGAAGTATTTAACGGAAATTTTAACACTGTGATTTACCTCAATAATAAATAAAAATTATAATCTAGTTCTTCAAAGTAAATCGGAACTAGTGGGATGAATTTGTTATTCCAGGGCTATAGCTACGTCTATTCAAAATTACTTAATGTTTTTAATTTTATTCAAACCAAAGTTCTTGTCGTAAAATTATCGAAAATGCGAAGTGGCGCTCGTTTAAACTATAATTACCTACCTCTAGGTCCCTCCCTTCAATCAATGAAAGCTATAAATATACTGATTATGATTACCCGAACCGCCTACGTAGTCGTAGGGCGTAAACACGCATAGGTCAACTCAAGCTAAGAACGCTATAGTTTTATTAAAGGCCTTTTTATGTAACAACCACTTTCTCTTTACTGTAACCACTAACCCAAAGTGGGTTGATTCAATTTCCGGAAATAGCATGAACTTAGAGACCGGTATAAAATTGCGGGCGGCAATTGCCTCACTAAACATCAACGCAAATTAAGTCGCATAGTTCAGTGGTTTTGTTGTGAAGAGGTAACAATCATCCATGCCTACCTAACATTCATCTATTATCGCATCTATAATATTACTAGCGACCCGTCCCGGCTTCGGCTTTTTATTATATTTATAAACGTTCCTCTTGAATCGCTCTATCTATTAAAAAAAACACATCGAAATCCGTTGCGTAGTTTTAAAGATAATATAAGCATACAAAGACATAGGGATATAGGGACATAGGGACAGAGAAATCGACTTTGTTTTATACTATGTAGGTAATGATTAAGATGTAGCAGATAAAAAACCAACCAAGTGCAAGAAGGGTTCCGTATCTACAATACACTAGTATTAAATCGGCAAAAAATCATGTTTGTTGTATGGGAGACCCCCATAAATATTTATTTTATTTTGTATTTGCTATAGCTATAGCAACATAAATGTATGTATATAATTTGTTAAAATTTGAATTGTCTAGCTATCACATCTTGAGATACAGCCTGGTGACAGACAGACGAACGGACAGACAGCGAAGTCTTTAGAATATGGTCCTGTTTTCATTTCACCCTTTGGGTTCGGAATCCTAAAAAAGGCAAATAATCTACCTGTGCCCTTGTAATACGGACAGACAGCGAAGTCTTTATACTTAAGGCGCAAACTAGAGCCGATGCCCTTGAGAGAATGGGCGCGGCTATCATTTCGCCCCGCACCTTCCCCACATTCCGGGCAGCGCCAGACCCGCTGTCGTCGCGCTGAGAAATAGTCTTCGCGCATAAACCGAAAAAAGGAAAATATTCGTGACAGCGCGGGTGCGGCGGGCGGCGTGGTAAACGAATGGCAGGACGCAAGAAATGCGTATTCGATTCCCACTCCTAGATATTTTTTTACAATATCTGCAAATATTTGTTTCTAGTCTTCTAGTCTAGTCTTGTCTTGTCCTAGTCTTCGGGTTTATTGGTATCACGAACCACGATGGTAAGTAACCTAATCTGGGAACAGAACTCGCTATACTTAGGTATAGTTATGTAATGTGACTCTTGGGTTGATGGTGTTAGTAGCTGCTATCCGCGTTGTAGCTAGATATACCTCCATCAAAAGTAGTCTGTAGACTACCTAACTACTTGAAATTTTCATTCACCACTAAAATTAGTTGATGTGGATAATATATAATAAGTGGAATATTCCAATCATTCAATAGTTTGTTCAAATCTATTTAGTAGTTACGAAGATAATGATAGATAGATTACCTACCTACGTGGTAAAGCCAGGGTAAAGGTAACAAACATTCACACAAACTTCTCTTATCTAAAATGAATGTTAGTAGGATATCAACGAATAGGTAGGTACTCATAATTCGGGTAGAATGATTTGATCCAATAAATTTCTGATCTACAGGAGAAAGGGCATAATGGAACAAGACAAAAAAATTACGAAAATTAGTAAATAATATCTTTATTTGTTTAGGTTTACAAAATAAGCACTAAGACAAGTCTTTATATTCTCTATTTACCTACTACATTTCATTTATTTACATTACATTACAAATTTACAAGTCAATATATGGAGGATCGTTATCGACATAAAATTTTGACCTGCACATTTTGCATCGCATTGTAAATTTGGATCGTAATCCTATCTGTTTTTACCAAGTACCTAACTCGATATCTACAAGATGACAAAAAAGGCGATGTACCGTTACCCAGTTTCCTTTACATTTCGAACCCCATTCCCATTTCATTTCAGAAATTACACGTTCACGTAAGAAACTATTACAGAATTCACATATCCATACTCTATCGATGTGAGATTGAGTGTGAACTTTTTTTGAACTTAGCTGCAGGCAGCGCAGTTCCTAGGTAAATATTCTTGGATCGGATCGGAGTAAAATGAGTGGTGTACCTACTGTCTAAAGGATTCGATCCTGAATCACGAGATCCTGGTCGATTTTCGATCCCAAAAATTTCGGGATTAATTTTCAAATCCCGGGATTGTTTGGATTATTTTTTACAAATCCCGGGATTTTCGGGATTGAGAATTTTTTTTAAAAATAACAAAAAAATAGGCGTGTAAATGTAATGATCATAAATTATAAAATTAAAATTATACCAAGTTCTTTAAAAATAACAAAAAGGAACATCTGATCATTTTGGTAAACATCGATTTAGTTTTCTTTTTAAATTATGATTGTAATGATTGTAACTGTAATGATTATTCCTAGATTTTTTTTATCAGTAAAAGCTCTTTTTATTACCAAATAATACAATTTATAAAACCATGTACCAGTATACAAAAAAGCACTCTTTTAATAGGTACTCAACCGCCTCTACTGTCACGTCGTGGTAAAATTTACGTAAAATTATTTTTTTTCAACAATCATGACATGCCTTTTTTATTGAAATAATACGTTTAACCGTCATTTAATTTTGTTTTTATTGACTGATAAATTAGTGATCGGATATTTTTCAAATCCCAAAGTTGGGGCGAAGACATGTAGGAGCTTTTAAAACCAACTTTTACAGGAATCCGAAGGAGCACGAATTATAAAATTCAAGCAATTTCTATAAAAAAAAATATATGTCACTTTAATCTGTTGTGTATTTTGTTAGTAATTTTTTTTTTTGTGGAAATATCGATTTTAGTGAAAAACGAGTCGGAATAAATGTGTTTTATATTTGATGTATAAATAAGATTACAACGAAATAAATAACATTCTAGAACATTTTGGAATTCTTCGGAATTTATATGAATTCCCGAATATTCATGTTGTGTCGTATAAAAGAACGTGTCGTTGTAAGTTCATATAAAAGAAAAGCTGCAATACGTGGTGGCTCTTTGATTTTAGTAAAAAATAGTCTTAAATGTAAAGAAAGAAAAGATATTGTAAAACTCACTATTGAGAGGACTATTGAACTTTCTTGTGAGGAACTGGAGCGACATATCATTGTGTGTGTATACCGCCCTCCTGACGCAGATCAGGTTGCTTTTGAATGTACTATGGAAGAAGTTTTGCTGAAGTATTTACTTGTAGGAAGGATCTTATTGTTTGTGGCGACTTTAATATAGATATTTTAGCAAATCCCCTCGCCGACAGATTGCTTAACTTATTCAAGTGCTTTAGTTTACAAAATCTTTTTAATGATCCCACTAGGGTAACCCAAACATCTGCCACCTGTTTAGATAATATTTACTGCAGTCAAACTCCAACCAGCAAAGCAGTAATTAGGCATTTCCAATCAGACCCTTATGGTCAAAGTGTTAATTTTAGCTATGATGATAAAAATATTGTAGAAAAATATACCTGCAGGCCAATAACAGAGAACCGTATCAAGAATTTTCAAAGTAGAGTGGAACTAACAGTATCAAATATACCTTGTTCTGATGACCCCAATGAATTATTTTCCAAACTTTTGAATGTAATACACAAGGAACACAGTGAAGTATTCAAACTTAAAACATGCACAGTGAGAGAAAGGGTCGAGTTTATTGATTGGGCCACTCCGGGTATTTATAGAAGTAGGAATATACTATATGACCTTTATGCTTCTCGAGAAACTATGTTACTTGATCCTGCGTTTCTATTGTATTGTATGTAACCAACTATTCTAAAACATTTAAGAAAGTCTGCAACACAGCAAAATGCCTGTTTTTAAAGAATATTATAATAAAATCATCTAATAAAGTAAAAGCAACATGGAGACTAATAAATAACGAAACAGGTAAATCAAAGCCACGTTATAAGGAAATAAGGTTAAAAATTAATAATTCAATTCTTATACATGATAAAGATATTGCCAATGCTTTTGATGCATTCTTTTCTACTATTCCTAAAGTTGTTACCCAGTCTCTAAAATCATCAGCATCAATGGCTGTTAAATTTTTAGAACCTTCAGTTGCTAAATGTAATGAGAGCTTTAACTTTAGTTATGTAAATGCTGATTATGTAGTGAAAACCTTTAAATCAATTAACATTAAAAATACTGAGGATCTCTGGGGTTTATCCACCTAAGTATTAAGTTTAATTATTAAGGAAATGGCTCCTTGTTTGGCCTATATTTTCAATAACTGTGTCGACGCAGGAATTTTTCCTGATCTCATGAAATATAGTAAGTTAGTTCCTCTTTATAAATCTGGTAGCCACACCGATCCGGCCAATTACAGACCGATTTCAATACTTCCAGCAATGAGTAAAGTTTTTGAAAAAAATATTCTTACCCAGTTAACCTCTCACTTCAATCTTAATAGGTTATTTCATGAAAACCAATTTGGCTTCTCCAAGGGTAGATCGGCAACGGATGCTGGTACAGTTCTATTAAGGCATATATTGAAGGCCTGGGATAAAGCCAAAAACGCTATTGGTGTATTCTGTGACCTTTCTAAGGCTTTTGACTGTGTTGATCATAGTACATTAATTGAGAAATTAAAGCATAAAGAAATTAAGAAAAAGGCTCTGGATCTTATGAAATCATATTTATCTGATAGAGTTCATAAAGTAGATGTTGGTAAAGAAAGATCTACGGGCTCAAATATTGAATTAGGCGTACCCCAAGGTTCAATATTAGGTCCCTTTTTATTTTTAGTAAACGTATATGATCTCCCCTTTCTAGCAAAAGATCTTTGTGATATAGTCTTATTTGCTGATGATACATCACTAATTTTTAGAGTAGACAGAAATAAATATAATTATGACGATGTAAATAATTCGCTTTCACAAATACTAAATTGGTTTACCGCCAATAACCTCTTACTTAATGCTAAAAAAACAAAATGTATAAAATTCATGTTACCAAATGTTAGAGAAATCCCAACTCAAATCATCCATCTGAAGCAACTGAACTTTCTATTCGTAGGTTTAAACAGTACATAAAACTAAATCTTATCAAGAAGGCTTTACTCCATAAATGATTACATCAATGGCGTTAGTGCTTGGCCAGATGTCGCTCAGTTCCACATCGACAATAGTATTGAATTATTTATAAGGCAAACATGTATTAGACACATAAGTTATACACATGCTAGTGGTTTCTATTTCGCCTCCTCCACTAGTGGACAAAAAAGTGAGGCGAACTGAAAATCAATTATCACATTATTTTTTATATTATTTTGATAATTATGTACCTATAGTATTAAATTTGACTTGTCTAAGTGCTTATTTTGTAAGCCTAAAGAAATAAAGATATTGATTTCTGATTTCTGTCGTCACTCAAAGTTTAGGTAAATAAACGCCTGAATATCCGATCACTGCTGATGACGTTACCATTATGTGGTTATTTAAATTAGTATTTTATATCATCTACCGTAAAAAAGTAGAATAAAAAAAAAATATATTATATTATTAATTATTTGAAAAAAGAAGTAATTGTGGTTTTAATTGATTTTTACTTTGTTTTTGAAAGTAAATAAAAGTTGATTTTCATATATTACTTCGATTTTATTTACCTGTCTACGGATCCCGGGATCGCCTTTCACAAATCCCAAAATCCCGGGATTGAAAATAAAGACCGGGATCGAATCCTCTACTAGTGTCTCACTTCGGAGAGACATAAATCGTTGTGACTAAGTATCTACAGGTATTTACTTATTAGCTTTCAGTCTGCTCGGCTGCCTTTTCACGAAGTGTAGGTACCATACTAGAATTCTGATGAAATTCATGAACATAATTGTCATACTTACATATTTTATTACATCACAGCATACTACTAATATTAGCTAGGTCCTAAGTACTGGATATTTTACCTCTAGCATACTTGGCATTTCCTCTTCAGTTTCAAGTTGCTCAGTCACTGTACATCTGTAAATGAATAATAGTATAAGATATGTAATAAATGAGTAGTAGATAAATAAGAAGTAGGTATTTAGGTAGATACCTACTTACATCTTCGTTCATTTATTTTTACCTGGTACTACGCTGGACGATGGAAAGCGGACACCATAGACTTCCAATATACTATTATAAACTTTGTAGTTCCTTACTTGACATCATTTTCACCGTCCATTGTCTGAATATTTTATTTCTGATGGATTAGCCTTTTCTTCGATCTCCTATAAAAATACATGATAAATCTAATATTGCTAATAGTAGCAATTGCACAAAATTAGGGAAATAAAATAAACGTAGGTAGGAAGGAAGTAGTTAGGTATACTTACATTATTTCCACCAACTTTTGGGCTTTCAGAGCTCTGGTCTTCTTGAGCTTACTGATTTTCTTTATAATTCACCTACACGTACACACAACAACACTGAGCAGTCAAAGTATATTTAGGGCGAGGGTATTATAAAAGTAACTTAGCACTAGGGCATGCATTATTCGCTCGATAATGGTATTCGAATATTTCGAATACTATAAATATGGTATTCGAATACTTCGAATAAAACGAATTTTCCGAATACAGCTTTATTCATCATCATAAACCTATGTCCACTGACAATGACAGCTTTATTGCTTTAAATTTGATTTACGCTCGCAAATCTCTTCAACAGTAGCCTTTATGATATTAAGAGAACTACACACATCTTTCAAAATTAATATTTCAGCATCCGAAAAACTAGTTTTTTCTTTATGATCAATTACCCAACCCACCCAACCCTTAGCGTCAACGGTTAGCGCCTCCAGGTACTTTCAATTAAATATTAATTCAGTGCTGCGTGGGCGTCGGTCAGGTCTCGGTTGTGTCACAAGGGATCTGCAAAGTTCGTGGATTACACCTGTATGCCGCGCGACCACTCAAGTAATTTTTTTTACATGCCTTTACTCTTTTTACAAGCCATTATTGCAATTTATCTTTGTAATATTTTATGTTTATTGATATTTTTTTATCTGGAAGTTTTTTACACATTTTTTTATTTGAAGGTCAACCATGGATAGAAGCACAGCTGCTCAGATAGAGTTCTGGCTTACTGAATCAGATTAGAAAAACGTTTATGACAACAGATCAAGTTCTGATGACAAAGTGGATCATATTAAAGAGCAGGATCCTGAATCAGAGCAGGATGACGACATTCCAGCTGAGGCATCTGTGGCGGAAAATTCAGAATCTGACGACAGTGGGCCGCCTCAGCAGAGGCGACGTACTGACTGTCGATAATACGGTTTGGACCAAAACTGCTTCTTTGAACAGAGGTAGAACTCGAAGTCACAACATTTTCTTTGTTGTTCCTGGTCCTAAAGAAATTTCTCGACAGAAAACAACTGTTCAAGAGTGCATGCCACTTTTTCTGGACGATAATATTGTCGATCTCCAGGATCTCCATCTTGGTATTCCGACGGAAAACCAGCCAGCACCTTCGGTACCAACTCGAAATACATAGTTCTATCGGCCGTTGCCACGACTGCGGAAGAAAGCGTAATAAAAGCACACGAAAAGTGTGTAATGCCTGCAAAAAGTTTATTTGTGGTGATCATTCCACAATTGTGTGTCTGTCTTGTGTCGAAAACACGAATTAGAGTTAGATTTTATTCATAATTTTATTTGTGATCTCAATCTGAACAAAGTGGGATTTCTAGTGCCAAATAAGAGGTATAATTGTTTTATTTGTTTATTTTTATCACAGAGGCTTAGATTTGATTTAGTATAATATTATTTGAAAATATTTTTTTAAGTATAAGAATAAAATAAGAACGATTTAAAGCTCATAAGACTTTTAATTTCAATGTATATTTGGCATGTACATGTAATCCGCGCGACCATTCGTTTAGGTGCGCGACTACTGTAGGGTTAAAAGCGCGAACAATGATACGGAATGACGTACTAAGTAAAAAAACTCGTGAAAGACAGGCAACATATTCATTAATTCATTCAGCTCAACCACTATTGGTTTATTTGAAATAAGCTAAAAATGCCCTCTACCTTCGATTTTCTGTCTCGTGTAAGATCAAATAAAAATGAATAATAATAAAAATTTAATTATTTGCGTTCGGGCACTTTTATCAAGACAAAATAGGAAAGTATTCGTATTGTTCGTAAAAACCGAATAATTATAACTAAGGTATTCGAATAGCAAATGTGACGAATATCCGAATAATACGAATATCCGGATATCCGAATTGCATGCCCTACTTAGCACTAAAAGCGTCCTTGCGCGATAAAAATAAATATTTATGTACAGGTGATGTACAGCTTATGTACAGTCGGTTTTCTTATATTTTTACAAACTATTTAAACTAAATAAATAAATAAATATAATGCTGGACAATCCACACAGCACCATCTAGCCCCAAAGTAAGCTACTCAAAGCTTGTGTTATGGGTACTAGATAACTAATATATTTTTAATACAATATATACATAGATAGATATATTTTTTTAGTATACATATTAAACACCCAGAACAACGAAACAAATTCCTACAGATCGTGCACAAATTTGTTCCGAGGCGGGAATCGAACCCGCAACCTCCTGCGTCGCAGGCGGACCTTCGCCCACCGCGCCACATGGGTCGTCTAAAGCGTCCATGCGCGCACAACTTAGAACAAATAAAATCAATTATTAAAAACATAAATTCGACGAGTAAGGTGTGCGAGCACTAGGCAGACAAGCACAACCTCCCCGTACAACAGCCAGCGAGGCACTGCCGCCCGTCGCCCGCGCGACCACTTACGCCCACTAATCCTACGGAAAACTAGAAAAATAATATTTACAAGGTGAAAAACCGTCGCATCGCAAAATCGTACGTACCAATTGAAGACAAAGTTCTTGCCGACATTTAGGTGAAAAAAAAAGTACAAAATTCTAAGTCGTTTAGAAGTAGATACAAATTTAAAGTCCGAAACAGCTGAACTTTGTGAATTTTTTTCACAGGGAAAATGAACACGTAGAACATTTTTGTACGTTCCATTTATAGATAAAATGTCAATTAAAGTCATATATTTTTTTCAGCTCATAAAGTTGACTCCTCTATGAGTAGATAGCCTCCAAAAATGACCATTCAGCTACTGTTTGCGCCTTAATAGGTTCCCGTTTTCACCCTTTGGGTCCGGAATCCTAAAAAAGGCAAATAATCTACCTGTGCCCCTGTACTGTACCTATAGGATATCTCAGCGTCCACATAATAATATATAAATACACATGTACTTATTTTCTCATTATAAGAAAAAGACTTTGGTGTAGACATTGTCGTTTTGTGCATTATGTCAGCGATTTCTATCAGACAACCTTAAATGGATAGGTTCTACAGTAATATAACACTTGTTTTATAGAACACTAGTATCTGCCCGCGGCTTCGCACGGAAATGTGTTATTCCAGTACTAGAACTATGTCCATCAAAATTTAAGCCTGATCCGTTAAGTATTATTTGCGTGAAGGAGGAACAAAAATCCAATTCTATACATATCCGTACAAACTAGCGTTTATAATATTATTAAGGATTGATTAAAACAAAGGAATGGTAAATACCTTGTATATTTTATAAAAGCGACCCTTAGGCACTCAGCTATATTATTTACATTGTACAATTGCCTAAAACCAATCATGTGATTTGAAGACATTTTCTTTTTATTGCCAGTCACCTTATGAGCTAACCCTTTGTTATATAAAGTATCACACTTGCACAAGGATTTTATGATTGAAGTTAATTTGTAAGGCTGGATTTCACCAAAAGATAATCGAACAATTAACAGCGTAGATTAACTTTGACAATTAACATATGAAAACTTCTCTCAATAACGATAATTGTAATTAAGATATCAGAGTTAACACGTCAAATTTATGTTTATCTCATTCTAAACGAACTGTATAATTTTTATGAGAAATAAAGTGTTTTGAATCTTAATTGTCTGATTATCTTTTTAATAACATATATTCTTCTGCTCCTTAATTATTGGTATTTTTCATACACGCATATAAACAATATGTATGAACTATATGAAGTTCGATCTACTAAAAATTAACCGTAAAATTAGCTATTCCAAAATACAAAAGATTTGGCATTAAATATACTTTAGAACGTAATTAGGTACAACTATGATTTCAATCTTATGAACGTAGTTATAAATTTTATAACAGAACACTGTTTGATTTTAAATCATTAGTATATATTATATAGGCAGTGGTCAAATCAGTCGCCATAATTAATTTCACAGCACTACGAATGTTCAATCCTTTTCTTAGGGATAGATAATTACTTGGCTTTTTAATCACTACAGAGTATAAAACAAAGTCGCTTTCTCTGTCCCTATGTATGCTTAAATCTTTAAAACTACGCGACGGATTCTGATGCGGATTTTTAATAGATAGAGCGATTCAAGAGGAAGGTTTATAAGTATAATAAAACCGTGCGAAGCCGGGGCGGGTCGCTAGTAAACTTTAAACCTATGATACTATATATCTTAGAACATAATTACATAGAACGTTGTTACTTTTTTTGCATTAATTACGTAATATGTGACGTTTGTTATAGAATTTTATACTTAACTAGCGACCCGCCCCGGCTTCGCACGGTTTATTACATGTATAAACTTTCCTCTTGAATCACTCCACCTATTAAAAAAACCGCATCAAAATCCGTTGCGTAGTTTTAAAGATTTAAGCATATAAAGGGACATAGGGACAAAGAAAGTGACTTTGTTTTATACTATGTAGTGATATTTAGGGTTCTAACGATGTAGTAACTTATTGTAAACAGGTTACAAGAAATTTTATATTTGTAAACAACTCAAAACATCTTCAAATAATTATGTTTTATTATTATTTCTTTAACGCAAAAACCCAGCTTTATAAGCCGTAAAAATCATAAGAATTGATTTCTACTAGAAAATTCTGCAACACCTAAAAAATACAGGTGAAAGAAGAACCATTTCATGCTGTGAAATTAATTTAGTTTAGTTTTGGCGACGTGATAATTGACACTAAAGTGGTATATCATTCTAATTAATAACTAAATATATTTTATTAAGTATAAAAATAAAATTAAAACAAATTATACAACAATTTGTGTTTTGTTGATTTCGAATTAATGTTCGAGAACAGGTGTTTATTTGCTAGATTTATGAAAAAAAACAAATAAATTTTGAAATTCGTTCTTTTGTTGGCATAAAGTCTTAAAACGAAAGTCTGTACAATAATATTAGTTTTTACGAGAAACTTTTAGTTATGTAGTTTTCTCGTAATAACTAATATTGTAAAATTTAGTTATTACAAAGCATGCAAATCATATGCAAAGTCTAAACATAAATTGTCCAGCAACTAAAATAAACTTACATAATCAGAAATATGATAAGTCGGATAAACAGCACGCATAGCGATTTTATATAAAAAACTATGTGTACTTTTGTGTTTTTATGGTAACATGATTGATAATAATTAATGTACGAAGATGAGACCTCAGCGGCGTAGTGGGCGGAGGTTCGCCAGTGGAGGTTGCGGGTTCGATTCCCGCCTCGGGAAATATTTTCTACAGATGTCTATTCCTAGCGCTCTAGGTGTTTCTATAAATAATAAAAAAACTCCCTGAAATGTTTTTTATTATGTATATCTGTTATTAGAACCCCATAACACAAGCTTTGCTTAGCTTGAGGCTTGATGTGTGAATTATCGAATCTTTTCTTTAATTTCTTTAATATTAATTTTTATTGCTTAGCTAGAAACTACCTTACAGTATTTTGGTGTTTATTTCCGATCATGTATTGCAAATAATTAACTACATTTTGTGATAGCAATATATAACATCCAATAATATTAAACAAGGCAGTGTCATTAGTAATAAGAAAGTTGTTTTAGTTTAAAAATCCAATATGGCGGCCATTCGTCGCCATTTTTGAATTTACATTTCAGTCTCATTTTCAACCTTCTTGCACTCAAAAACTTTAATTATTCACTTCAATCACCTACCTCTATTCTTTTATCACTCTTAAGTCTTTTAGCAGAAGGTTCACTTTTGATATCCACTGTATTGGAAGCTTTCCTTTTCAATGCTTTACTTTCTATACTCACTTTCAATGGAATAGAGTTCATTTTCTTTTGCAGTTTAGGTTCTATACCATTCAATATTCGATCTTCTTCTGTTGTATTAGGGTCTAATTTCGTTTTCAATACTTTATCTTTATTAGATATGACACCGTTTAATTTAAGGGGTTCGATTGCATTTGTTTCTTCTATTTCACTAAATTCTTTGCTTTCGTTGTTTGAATTTTTATCGTTTTGAGTGGTATTAGAGTCTATTTTCTTTTCGTCAACGCTTGGTGGTCTCGATTCGTCACTATTAGTAGTAGTTGCACTTTGGATAATAAGTAGGTCTTTTTCAATTTCCGTTAGTTCTTTAGGCGTTTTTTCCTTACGCGGTCGCCCTAAGGGCTTTTTTGTCTTGCTTTTACTCGCGGACGGCGAATCTTCTCTCTCTTTCCGTTTTGTGTATTTTCTTTTCCCCGTCATGCCATGTTTCTTTCTTAGAGATTCATCCTGTAAAAAAGTTGCATTAAGTATAAATACTTTCATCGTAAGACTAGCATCGCCCGCGGCTTCGCAAGCTTTGTTTCTATGGAAACATCTCAAGGCTATCCCATGGGATCTGATATAAGGGATGAAAAGATGCCTATGAGTTATTCCAGGGCCCGAATTCCACTAAATAAATCGCTTCACCATTTAAATAGTATTGTATCAAATTGACAGTGTTCAACTCTTTTTGGTATTCTACTAGCACAAGCTTTTTGAGGTTCATTCATAGCTGAGACGATTACCTTTATAACTACCAATTTGACATTCTAATTATGAAAGTATCTTCAATAGAATACCAAATAAACAAACGTCATTTTAATCATCTTGATTGAATGGCACTATTGAGAACTTTGTTTTGAAATTAGTGGAATTCGGCCCCAGGGCTAGAAATACGTCTATAAATTTCAACCCTCTGTTCAGTAGTTTTACCATGAAAGTGGAACAAACATCCATTCCTACAAATTTTCCAGTTTATAATATTATTTGAAGTTTGAATAGAATATTCGTTTATAATTCGTTTCACTTTATTTCTTATATTATTTTGATAATTATGTACTTACCTATAGTATTAAATTTGACTTGTCTAAGTGCTTATTTTGTAAGCCTAAAGAAATAAAGATATTGATTATTTGATTATTTGTTTGATAGTTGATGATGATCAATGAAAAGTTTATGTTTGTACAATTAAGTTTATTATTTTCATTTTAAGGAATTTAAAGTGAATCGGTAAATCAATAACTTTATTTCTTCAGGCTTACAAAATAAGCACTTTGACAAGTAAAATTTTGAAGTAAAATTAAGAACATAGACTTTTTTCTTATATTCAAATCTTTTTATTACAATCAAGGGAAAAAAAAAACTAGTATATCCAATTGAAACAATTGAGCTAGCTGCAGACAGTTGCAACCAGTTTAAACAGTCTCTTGTTCATAATTTTCAATTATAAAAATATGTAATATAGAAATAAAGTGTTAATTGATTTTCTCTTCGCTTTAATCTTTTGTCCACAAGAAGAAGTGAAATAAACCACTAGCACGTGTGTAACTTATGTATAAGCACATCATCATCAACCTATATTAGTCCACTGCTGGACATAGCGCCATAGCTCCCCGTTTTCAGCTTGCCTCATCCAGCATCTTCGCAGATCGTCGTCCTACCTGGCCGGAGGGCGTCCTACACTACGTTTACCGAGTCGCGGTCTCCACTCAAGAACACGTTTACCCCAACGGTTGTCGGTTCTTCTCGAGATATGGCTGGCCCACTGCCACTTCTGCAAATTCTTTGAGCTATGTCGATAACTTTGGTTCTCTGTCGGATGTATTCGTTACGAATTCTGTGCTTCAGAGAGACTCCGTGTCCATGCACATAACTTACCAATTGTTTAGGCTTAGCTCCGATATATCCGGAGCATCGTTTGGCGCCGCACATACATCGCTTCTTTTCAATCCCTGTGCATTCCAGGTTGTAGTTGAAAGTCACTTCGCTATTCTGCAACCAGAGATACCATTCTTAAACATTTGAATGGTAAAGATATCCCCAACCTGTTTTCCGTCTTAATGTGTCCAAAAAGTTGATTAAATTACGAAGTATTTATTTTACGATGAAAACCCAATTATGTACTTCAATATTCAAATAAAAATGAAAGTATCATAGGCATGACATAACAACAAATAGAATAAGCTCATTTTATAATAAGTCTATTTGTTGTTATCTTTGTATTATCATTATCTATCATCCAGGTATCTATCATTTATTATCTTCTATCTACCATTCATCATTATCTCTCTACAATTTATCATTATAATAATTTTCATCCAGGTATCTATTATCATCTATATATCATCCAGGTATCTATCATCATCTATCTATCATTTTAATCATCTATCTATCATCTAGGTATCTATCATAAACTATCTATTTTCTGCTTATGTATCTATCATCATCTTTCATCATCTAGTTATGTTTTTCCTATGATCATCCAAGTATCTATCATTTATCATCATCATCCAGGTATCTATCATCATCTATCTATCATCAATGCAGCAAAAGCTGAATTTAGTCCTTATCTTAGTTTTTATTTTCATTCAAGTTAGTATAGTAGGTCTCTTTTGTTTGTTTTTAACCGTGTAATTAGAATTAATAAATAAATACTTTCTTTCTTTCTTTCAAGTACATACCGCCTTGATGTCGTCTATTGCAAACAGCCCCACTCTGACGTCACCCAGTACGGTCCACTTTTGCGTTTCACAGTTCGGTTCGCAGCAGTGATTCATAAACCTGGAACAGAATTCAGCAAGTTTAGTTCTAGTTTTAACTGGATCGCGCTACAAAATAGTTGAATATATAGATAACGCTTGGTAATCCACACAGCATTATCTTGTCCCAATCTAAGCAGAGCTTGTGGTATGGTACAAGACCGTCAAAAATTTACAATTGAGAACCCGTTAAAAATAAACAAACACGTGTTTTATTAATTTGTAACCCAAAAACCAACTTGTTCACATTTAGCTTTACTTTTTTCAAAGACATCTTTCCTAGTTAAAGTTAGTGTTACAGAATAGTTGTTAAGTTTTGACATTTTCAGAATACCAAGCCCGAAAATTCAAAAAATTAAATATGGTGTCGTTTTCAGGGTCATTAAAATCCTAACCGAATAGTCAAGATTTTAAATTATTTGGATGTGTTCCTCTACAACCGTCCCGTTTTATTGTTTCCTCTTCATCCACTACTGGAATTGTTCATCTATATTGTATACTAATCTTAATATATACAGGAAGTAGCGATTTTTGCAGACACCAACGTCCAGCCCAAAAAGCTGAAGCTAGAATGCTGAAATTTGGAGGTAGGTACTTTTTACTACACCGATAAGAAGGGATTTCCCCCACGTTGTGACCTCAGTGTGACCCCACGTAATTCAGCTGGGGAAGGGGGGATTTACTCAATGTTTTTCTCAAAAAAATATGCCTTAATGTGAATAAAATATATTTCCACCCACGCAAAGCCGGGGCGGATCGGCAGTCTATTATAATAATGAACTTACCTAGCTAAGTTCCCTTTCGGTCCAGCGTCTATCATCCTCTCCTTATCCAGCGTTAAGAAATAGAAGTTCTCGTCCCGTATCACATGTTTGCTCTTCATCCGCCGCTGGATTTCCTCTTCATCTATCATAAAATGAACTTACCTAGCTAAGTTCCCTCAAAGTCGCTTTCTCTGTCGCTATGTGCCTATGTTTGCTTAAATATTTAAAACTACGCACCGTTTTTTTATGCGGTTTTTTTAAATAGATAGAATGATTCAAGAGGAAGGTTTATACGCACAATAAAACCGTGCGAAGCCAGGGCGGGTCGCTAGTCTATCATAAAATGAACTTACCTAGCTAAATTCCCTTTCGGTCCAGCGTCTATCATCCTCTCCTTGTCCAGCGTTAAGAAATAGAAGTTCTCGTCTCGTATCTCATGTTTCCTCTTCATCCGCCGCTTAATTCCTCTTCATTTATCATAAAATGAACTTACCTAGCTAAGTTCCCTTTCGGTCCAGCGTCTATCATCCTCTCCTTGTCCAACGTTAGGAAATAGAAGCTCTCGTCTCGTATCTCATGTTTCCTCTTCACCCGCCGCTGAATTCCTCTTCATTTATCATAAAATAAACATACCTAGCTAAGTTCCCTTTCGGTCCAGCGTCTATCATCCTCTCCTTGTCCAGCGTTAAGAAATAGAAGTTCTCGTCTCGTATCTCATGTTTCCTCTTCATCCGCCGCTGGAATTCCTCTTCATCTATCAGCTCGCCCACGTATTCTATCACGAATTGTCCTGTTGAGGGAAAAACGTGATCACAATCAACAAAAATGGTGTCTTCGTTTAATTCTTATGGTGGGTTCAGACCAAGATAACAAGAGCGAGTGTATGCGAACGAGTGGGATTCGACGATCGGTACAGCATATTCGCTAGCTTTCGCTGTTTTGATCGCACTAAGCGAACGCATGTTAACCCCAGCGAAATCCGGCGAGCACGGCTGAAGAACACAGGTATAATACAGAATCACTACATAGTATGAAACAAAGTCGCTTTCTCTGTCCCTATTTCACTGTCCCTTTGTAAGCTTAAATCTTTAAAACTACGCAACGGATTTTGTGCGTTTTTTTTTTAAATAGATAAGAGTGATTCAAGAGGAAGATTTATACGTATAATAAAACAGTGCGAAGCCGGGGCGGGTCGCTAGTAATGGGTATTTTGAAAAATAAAAATGACAAGTGTTCTCTTAACTAGCATTAAAAAACCGGCTAAGAGCGATTCAGACTCGCGCACGAAGGGTAGGTACCGTATCTTTAAAAACGGGAAAAAAATCATGTTACTTGTATTGGAGCCCTCTTAATTATTTTTTCTGAATTATAAATGGCCGCATTGTCTATTTTCAAACGTTGTTCCAACAACCTTGCAGTGAGTCCATGATACTATGCTTACTTACCAGCTCTAATATCGTCCAGTGTCTTCAACCCCCAGCCTCTATGCGAAGCGCGGTACGGCGTCAGTTTGGGATACTGTCGCTTCTCAAACGCTCGGTTGTTGCAGCGTTCACCCGCTCGACAGGTGGGCCCGCATTCTGTTAGTAGTACCCTGGAATTAAGAATTAATCAGAAAATAAGTGAAATACCACCACGATAGTGTAAACCTGTTGAAATGTCGGGATGAATAAATAAATTAGATATTTAGGAATAGTGTTCTTTTTAATGTTTTTAGGACGATTCGCAACGTTCGATTTATCAACGTGAAAAAATCCAGAATACGAAAATCCGTAGAACACACTGCGTCAGTGATAGATCCTCAATCTTGCGTCCTAGCAACGAACCAGTCGTCGGTTTGTTGCTCTTTTAACTTTACGTAAGTATATACATATATCAGTTATGTAGGTCCCATAACACAAGCTTTGAGTAGCTTACTTTGGGGCTACATGGTGCTGTGTGGATTGTCCAACGTGTTTATGTATTTATAACGTTTTTAAGCGACACTTAATAATAGCCGTCTATTGAATTATAAGAATATTCTGTCCGTATTAATTTACTCTTACCTATTGAGACACTGCGAGTTGGGTCCACACGGCTCAATATCCGCGGGGTTACATTCACACTGCGTCAACGATAGCGAGGGATCCTCAATCTTGCGTCCTAGCAACGAACTAGTCGGTTATTGTACTCTTACCTATTGAGACACTGCGAGTTGGGTCCACACGGCTCAATATCCGCGGGGTTACATTCACACTGCGTCAACGATAGCGAGGGATCCTCAATCTTGCGTCCTAGCAACGAACCAGTCGGTTTGTTGCTCTTTAACTTGACGTAGTGAGGTGGGAGTAAGGATGAGTTTATCTCTAGAGATTCGTCATCGTCGGGCTCAGCGTCTGAAAGTTGATTGTTTATTATCACAACACAAGAATGCATAATATTTTACTTATACTAATTATAATGGCTTTAGGTTTAAAAGCTTAGTTTAAGTATGAGTTTCTAAGAAATATAAGTAATTTACAGTTGCTTTAATATAAAGGTGGATATCACCAAAATAAGCATTCTTACAAAATCTCGTTTCGACAATTTGTCTGAATTTACCATCTGATAATTTTTGCAACTCACTTGGAGTTTTTTTGTAGAAGCATAAAAGTAGATTACGTAGCAAATTAAGTTATTCTAGGTATAAACGGAGCTACAATTACGCAAAAAAATCCCTAGTTTGTCCTAAGCTTGTGTAAAAAACCTACTTTTTAGTATCTCGTAAGCTCTCTGTGCGTGTTCTATAGCTGTTGTAAAAGCTGCATCGATCTTGGATTTTTGGCCCGATACTCTGCCAGAGTCACCTGAAAACAATAATATTTTAATTGTATAATATTGGACCTTGTGAAGTTGCTAAATAGAAATAAATAGTTGCCAAATAACTACGCTAAATCAGCTGTTTTCACTACATAGTATAAAACAAAGTCGTTTTTCTGTCCCTATATCCCTATGTCCCTTTGACTGCTTAAATCTTCGGATTTTGATGTGGTTAGATAGAGTGATTCAAGAGGAAGGTTTATACGTATAATAAAACCGTGCGAAGCCGGGGCGAGTCGCTAGTTCTCTATAAGAAAAGGACGGCATGTTTTTGAAGCCTACTAAATCAGCCTGTAACATGGTTGCGGGTACGATTACAGCCTCGGGACCGCTTCATCTTGGTATACCTAATTCGTAGTGAGACTATATCGCGTTATGACTAGGGCATGTAAACCGGTTATTCGGTTAATCGAAAAACCGGTTAACCGACTGATTAAGTTAAGTTAAGGTTTGTTTGTGAAGTTTTGTTTTACGTTTTTTAAGTTTATAAGTACCTACCTAATTTTATTGTTTCATATATTCACATAAGTTATATTCATCCAAGTTAAAAGGTTTAAGTTTTTAAGAGGCCTGCGGAAGGTGACTTGCCCATACAAATGTAATTTTATTTATTCAAGATTCAAATAGAAAAATATTTAAAAATTATGCTCGATATCGATTTATTACCCTACTAGACGATCGCCTTGTGGTTTCACCCGCGTAGTTCCCGTTCCCGTGGGAATTCCGGGATAAAATATAGCCTATGACTGTCACTCCCTGAAAAGTAAGCTTCCTAACGGTGGAAGAATTTTTCAAATCGGTCTAGTAGTTCCGGAGCCTATTCAATATAAACAAACAAACAATCAAATCTTTCCTCTTTATAATATTAGTATAGATATGTCTACCTCTATATAGGTCTAGCTCTCTGACAGTCTACCTCTCAAAATGTCTACCTCGCAAAAGGCCTATCTCTCAAAAGGTCTTAATCGCGTTTTGACTAGGCGTAACGCCATATAGTCTCACTAGGAGTTAGGTATAACAAGATGAAGCGCTCGGGACAAATGTTGGCATGACCTCTAGATATTTGTTGCTTACAGTTCTGAGCGCTTTTATTGAAAATAAGAGAAAGTTCTTTTCTTTCTTTTGTTGTTTCTATTAATATTAAAAAACTATGTAAGTATATCAGTTTTCTAGTACCCATAACACAAACACTGCTTACCTTGGGGCTAGGTGATGCTGTGTGGATAGTCCAGCATTATTATTCTTGTGTCCAGAATTATCACTACATAGTATAAAACAAAGTCGCTTTTTCTGTCCCTATGTCCCTATATCCCTATGTCCCTTTGACTGCTTAAATCTTTAAAACTACACAACGGATTTTGATGCGGTTTTTTTAATAGATATAGTGATTCAAGAGGAAGGTTTATATGTATAATAAAACCGTGCGAAGCCGGGGCGGGTCGCTAGTTTATTAAAAAATAAACCGACTTACCTTCCTGGTAAGGGAACACGCGGCCTCTATTCACCCAGTAATGGTCGTACTGTCCAAAGAATCGAACCACAAACTCTCCCAAACCGTGTTTGACTGCCATTATGTTGTCCGGGATCTCTGACGGATGAAGGACTACGCCGGGCCACCATCTGAATATAAACATTATTTATACCATATATAGGATATGTATATACATACATATCCTACTAATATTATGAACGCGAAAGTTTGTAAGGATGGATGGATGGATGTTACTCTTTCACGCAAAAACTGCTGATCGGATATGGATGAAATTTGGCACAGAGATAATAAATAGCTCTGGAATAGCACAGGTTATATTTTATCCCGGAATTCCCACGGGAAAGGGAATTACGAGGGAGAAACTGCGAGTATACTCGAAATACCTTGGTCGTTTTTGTGTTATTTTTGCGCCTCCAGATGGTCGTGACGTGACTAGGTTGGTTCCCGCTGAAAACCAGCGCTGGGTGCATACACCAATGTGTATCCAGCACAATGCTGAGCGGAGCCACGTTTGCCTTGCGCTCTGCTACGCACTAATCATAATCAGTTAGAGCTTAGCATTAAATAGATTTGATTTAGTTTGTAGTAGTTCGTAAGGTAAATAAAAATCTTTCTTTCTTTCCTGCGCAGACGAAGTCGCGGGCACCAGCCAGTATTAGATATATGTAATAAGTATATCGCGTTGCTTTTATGAAAACGTTCCAAGGCTATTTCTATCTAGAGTTGCCAGATGTTCGGTTTTCGACCGGACAGTCCAGTTTTCTATAAGCTTGTCCGGTCTAGAAAATCTTGGTAAACCGGACAAAGCATTGTCCGTTTTAGTAAAAATTACGCTAAGGTCAATATGGGAAAGACCGGCATACTTTATTTAAAAATCTAAACAAATGACAAAATAAAAAAATTGGTAAGTTCTAGGCCGATTTTTAGAATTCCATGTGATAAACAAATTTTCAATGAACAATAATGAACATGTTGTGCTATATGGATTGCATTATATCATAGAAACTCTTAAAATAGAAACCTTTTTTTAAAACTCGGCGTGTAGACGGTCTTCCCGTACCATTGGAGGCAAGACCGTCTATTGACATTTTACATGTTATTTCGTATGTTTTCTGTGTGTTTAAGTACAATTTATTGTAAAAAATGCAAGTCTTTCAAATATGCACTTTAAACAAATAAGAATAAAGCTCAAATTCGAAGAGAATTAACGTTTTTATATTTTGGAGGTAAGACCGTCAAATTATTTATTTCACAAAAGGGGTATCAAATAGTTAAAGATGTCCATGAAATACTTACTCAACCTCTTTTTTCCACTAAACTCGTTCGATTTATCACTTTTTTTATATTTGGCCTCATGTGTCACGTTGTAAATGGAAGTTCAATCGCGACTAAAAATGGCGGGTAGCTTTTCTTCGCCGACAGTGTAGATAGCGACATCTATGTTAAAAAATACGAAGCATAATGTAATGCTACGTCCCGTCCGTCTACGCAAAGTGCAGTAGCTATTATAAAACGTAAGATATTGCGCGTAGACGGTCTTGCCTTGTAGACGGTCTTTCCCATAATTGACCTTACCTACTCTAAATAACGAAAAAATATTATTTTGGTAGTTTTTAGGTTGGTTTTCAGTAAATTTATCTGTTAGTTAATAAAAAATTTAAACTTGTCCGGATTTTTTTTTCAACACATCTGGCAACCCTATTTCTATCCCATGGGAGCAGATTTATGGGATGAAAATTAGCCTACCTGTTATTCCAGGGCTAGAACTACGTCTATTCAATTTTGAGTCCACAACTGGACATAAGCGTCCCCTAAAGCGCTAGCCTAGCGTCCTGTCTTCAGCTTGCCGCATCCAGCATTTGCCAGCAGTCTTTCGCAGATCTTCATCCCACCTGGCCGGAGGGCGTCTTACACCATCGTTTGCCGAATCCACTCAAGAACACGTTTACCCCAACGGTTGTCGGTTCTTCGCGAGATATGGCCGTCCCACTGCCACATCAGCTTGCTAATTCTTTGAGCTATGTCGATAACTTTGGTTCTCTGTCGGATGTATTCATTACGAATCATATCATTCAGAGAAACTCCACAAATAGCTCTTTCCATAGCTCGCTGAACGTCTTAGAACTACGAGCTTAGTATACAGGATGGTCCGTTACGGTAAAATCGTCAATACTCAATGCAAATACACGGGGAATATCTATATGAAAATATCTCTAAATCTAGCTTATAATTCCAAATTAAGAATTAGAAATCTGAAACTAGTTTAGATCTTACCGATAATGTCCTAGTTTCACCCACACCATCTCTCCGTAGAGCGGTAGACGGCCCGTTTCACAGTCTTCACACATGTAGTTACCTGAAAAGAAATCATTTGTTAATTTACTTACAGCCTTTTTAGCGTTCCGTACGCAATGTTTAAAACGATACCCTAAAACTAAGACTCCGCGGTTCGTGCGTCTGTCACCAGGCTGAATCTCAAATATTATTACACTAGCGACCCGCCCCGGCTTTGCACGGTTTTATTATACCTTCCTCATGTTACGTATAAACCTTCCTCTTGAATCACTCTATCTTTTAAAAAAACCGCATCAAAATCCGTTGCGTAGTTTTAAAGATTTAAGCAAACGGAGGGACATAGGGACAGAGAAAGCGACTTTGTTTTATACTACACTAGCGACCCGCCCCGGCTTCGCACGGTTTTATTATACGTAAAAACCTTCCTCTTGAATCACTCTATCTATTAAAAAAACCGCATCAAAATCCGTTGCGTAGTTTTAAAGATTTAAGCGTTCAAAGGGACATAATGACATAGCATAAGCTCTTACTAAACACAATTGGATCTATGGTCTGAAATAAAAACATTATTATAGGGACAGAGAAAGCGACTTAGTTTTATGGGTAAGGAAGGACCAAAATTTTTGCACTTTTTGCGTGAGTACGATGGCACATTACTTTCAAATCAACATATAAAAAAAAATTGTTAACTTATGTGAATATTAATACTTGATTATTATAGCTGAATTTATTTTGCACCCTGTGCTTTATTCATATCTAAATTTCTTTCACTAGGTTTTTGTAAAATTAATTTTATGTAAATCAGGATACTGAATCCATTTTCGTTTTTCATACAAAATGTGAATGGCACATCTCCGACTCCTCCAGGTTTTTGCAATTTTATTCTAAAACTAAAAAACTTTTCAAAGACTTTTTTATTTATTTATATTCACCATGAATTTATCTTCACGTTTTTATTATTACGGTCTCGTTAAACTTTATAGTTAATTTATAATATTAATCTAAAAGCGTGTCCCAAATTTCGTTCCGTTGTGTCACTCAGTTGTGCGACAGCATAAATCGAGAACATGGCAAGATAGGATAACAAATAATGTTTTGTTGCAAAGGCTACACCGTCATCTAAGTTGTGACTAAATTCAGGCCAATTCCGCCACGTTGTTTTTCGCTCATTTGCAAAAACGTGTTGAAGGTGCATGTGTACCATTATAAATTTGGATTTTCTGTAAGACTTTTAAAGTGTTTTGCGTCAACTTTTCTTACTTTTTACTATTAATTCTAGTAGCTTATTTTGTCTACTATTGAATAGTTCTGATGTGTATTCATAAAGGTGTTTAATTTCTTCAGTATGAATTTTTGAATGCTGTGTCATGTGGTTTTTTTTTCCTGTATGCGACGAATGTCACGAAATTGTGTGACGTGTTACAATGGAATTTTGTAAAGATAGGTATACAACATTACTTAACGATTTTAACTCTCAATCAGGTTTAGGTCTTATAATACGTGTTATTAAATTAATGTATAATATATTTGTATTTGCTATATTTTTCTAAACCTTTATATATTTTTCAATGGTTAAGAAACAATAAGAATGTAAATAATCTATACCAGTGTGATCATTTCTAGACCCATGTACACTAACCTTAACAAATTCTGTTGTGCTACATTTGCTCCGTTTCCGTTGTGCAAACATGCAAAAATTTTGGTCCTTACCCTTATACTATGTATAGTGATACTCCGTAATTTGTTTGTTTTGTTAATAATTACTAAGTGTGCAATAAAGAATGTTTTATCTATCTGTATTCTATCTATTTCCTGTATTTCTGTTGCCGCTATTACAAAAAATACCTACTAAAAACAATAAAATAATTTGTTAGCGGGGCAAAAATATATCAGCCATGATTTTTTTGCCGTTTTTACGCAATAGCAATTTTATACAATGGAACAGAACCCTTCGTTCGCTAGTCCAACTTACACTTTAAAGTAAAGTATAAAATCATTTATTGCCTGATAAAGACCTTAAATAATACTTGTCTATTAACTATTAACCTGCATGCATAGGTTAACAAAATAGGCACTAAAATAACTAAATAACTAAGTACTCTTAATTACATAGATCTACACATTTACATCTCATATTTAAAACACACACAGATTCTTATGTTTTCAGTCAATAGTAAGCTCAGCGTAATGCCGGCAAGCTAATTAAGCATACTCGGCGCTGGTCTTCAGTATACCTAAAGTATGTACCTAAGCGAGACTGGTATTCGTCGGCAAGACAGAAGTATTTTTTTTGCGGGTTCTTAGCTTGTCACTTGGCTGGTTTTATCGATGTATGCCGTATGTAATATAATTTTAAGTTACAAAATAAATGTGTTTTTTACTTACCTTCCGGTGGTTTTATGTTCAAACACTCAGCATGGAATGAAGTTGGGCAGTATTCACAGCAGATAAGTGAACCTCCTAGTGCACAAATAAAGCACCACCCTGTATTCACGTGGCAAGGGACTTTGCCCGGCCTGTGGAGGGAAATGAAGGGGTTAAGGTTCATTATCCTGTAATCTAATGTTAGAGATACAGTCGAATCGAAATCTTCAACTCAGTCTCATATTTCGTAGTATAGGCGTCCCTTGTGCCTGGTTTACATTTTGTTAAGTATCAAGTGCTAGAGACTAGTGCAAGTGACAACTGCGTCTTATAAGTGCGATTTCTGACGCGGCGCTGCGTGTTTTCAAATCACAAAACTCAAGACGCAGCTGTGAAATATGTCATGCATCTTAGTTAAAAAAGGTACCTGAACATCGGAAATCATAAGTCACTTGTCACTCGCACTTGATACTTAACAAAGTGTAAAACAGTCATAACTCTTGTGATATTATTATATAAATAAGCAGCCCTGCACTAGACCCGAGATATTTATTTATTTTGGTTTATTCGGAGAACAAACAGTTGTACAAACAGAATATTTAAAAATACATAAATTTAAAAAACTCTAAACTATTAAAATATCCTCGCATTTAAAAGCTAAATAACTTGTTTGCATATAGACAGTTAAATGGTAGACTTACCTATGCTCGTAATGCCTTGGACAGATGATAAAAGACGCCGTCAAAATCTGCGTTCCCGCCGGCAAACATTTGTTGAACGAATGGTACGTCGCCGGACATCGTACGCATTTCGCCAACTTATCTCCGCTAAACCTTGTCTTACAACCTCTCGGGTCATCCGATACGCAAGTATGGCATACATGTCTCGGGCAGGTTAAAGCTTCTTGCTTAAATGTGTCTGTTTTTGTCCTCGACCATTCTCCCGCGTTGAACTGCGTTTGCGGCCAGTGGTCTAAGCATTCGAGGTGGTAGTAGCTATGACAGTGAGCTACGTTGCATTTCTGTCGGATTTTAACACCAGTTTTGGAGATAGCTGATTTACATACGAAGCAGATTGGCCTGTCGTATTTCGAACAGTTGTTGCATTTGAAGTTTGAAATGTCTATAGGAGGGGTTTTTTTCTTTAGTTTTACATCGACTAGTTCGCATTTGCCAGGTATACTATCAGTCCAGTCTATACCATCGTCGCTTGAGTAGGAATCGTAGTTTATGTCCGATTCTTTTTCCATTATTTCTTTCATTTTGACTTCAAATTCTGATTCGAACGTCACCGCGTCTACCATCAAACTTTCCGATTCTTCGATAGATATACTTTCTTCTGAAATATCATGGTGCTCTTCATTTGATTTTCTGCCGTTCAGTGGCTTTTTCTTCTTCTTTCTGCCTCTCGTTACGCATGGTTTGTCAGTATCTGTTACTTCAACAACTCTGTTCACGCATTCATAGTGGAACATTTCGTGGCAGCCTTTACATTTTATCAGGTTAGATATATCTTCACAAATGCCGCAAACCTTTTCACGCACGAGACCTTTAAAAACGCTGGGTTTGGGAGATACTAGCTGCTTGAAATAGAGTTCAACATCGTCCAGCGTGTTGATTTCCTCGCATATATCTTCAACATCTTTATTGAGAACTTCTTCAGATGTCGTATCAGTTTGACGTTCTTTCTTAGGAGAATCTGGTTTCGACACAACGGTTATTGCAGTCTTTTTGGTCTTAAAAATCTCAAACACTTCTAATTCCTCTTCAACGTCAGAAAGAAGTTCTTCATTATAATAGTGCGATAAAGTTTTTCGTTTGGGTTTTTCTTTAGGAATTATTTCGTCTATTTCAACTTTCTCAACTTTAGGTTTTCGCCTTGCCTTTCGCTGTGGTGCAACTGGTTCCGGATTTACGCCTTTGACTAGATTTGACGACTCAATTTCATCATTCTTTCGTATTTCTGATTTAGAATCTTTTTCGTAAATCCATGTTTTGTATAAGTATGCAGTTATTTCGTTTTGCGATAGGTGAGGATTTTCATCCATCAAGGCATCTTGTTTCATTTCCAAGTATTTCAGGAATTCTGGGTCGTCATACGAACCTTCAACAGTTTTGTTTTTCTTTGGTTTGATTAGGAGGGGTTCGTTGTCGGAAGAAACAGACGTTGTGTCTTCGACTTCATCTTTAAGTTGCAAGATTTCTTTATTTAATGTGTTGAGTTGTTTCTCCTGCTGGACTTTGGATCTTAATTGACGCAAAGGCACTTCACTTTCTGAATCCATCGATTCCGGTTCTGTATCTTCATGTTTCATTTCAACAACTATGACAGGTTGTGTTTCATGATTTTCCTCTTGTTTATTTTGCGCAAAAATTATGTTTTCGTCTTTTGTTTTATCTTCTTTATTATCACATGGAAGGGATTCAGGATCTCCTTTTATCGTCTTATGTTCTTTCATAGGACTTATTACAACAACAGGCACTCTTTTATCCATTTTCTTAGTCAAATTAGACTCCGAGTCCGAGTTATCAATTTTCTTAGTCAAATTAGACTCTGGACTTATCACAACGACGGGTACTCGATTATCCATCGAATCATAAATTTTCCTTGTCCTTTTAGACTCGCTTCCTAAAACTCTAGGCGATATGGTTTTTTTCCGTAGTCTCTTAGGTGTATTAGGTGAACTAGATTTGTTTGTTTCATTTATAAGTTCTGTTTTGATTTCTTTAGTCACTTCTGTTAAGTCTTTAAGTGTGATTGATCGATTTCTTCTCCTAGATACAGGCGTATAGACTTCATTACTATCTTTGCTGTTTCCTAAGCCTGAATCTACAGGTGAAACCAATAAGGTTTCCCTCTTAGGTGTAACTTGTTCCTTTTTTACAGAAGATCCAGCTTTATTTGACCTTTCCCTCTCAATTCGTGTACTATTATTGACTTTTTCTCGGAAAAAGTTTTCTATGGTATTCTTAGGTTGCACGTGTTTTTTAGACTTCTTACGTGGTGTTTCTTGTTCATTGGGTGGGTTTACTTTTAAGGGTGACTCTTCCAGTTTGACTTCAGGTTGCAAGTTCTTTGAGTAAGTGTAGGTTTTATAAAGGTACAAAACTATGTCGTCTCTGGTTAGGTCAGGATGTTCTTCCATCAAATCATCTTGTCTTAGTTCCATGTAAGCTAGGAAGTCTGGATCTTCTAATCCAACCTTTCTATCCGGTTTGGACCTTAGACTTCTTCTAGCTGGTATATTGTTATGCGGTAGGGAAACCTCGCTATCCTCTGAGCTTATAGAAGCGTTGTCGATATCAAAATCGATATCTTCAATTTCAGGAGTATCTATTTCCTTTTTAAATTCACTGTTTACTATCCCGGGGATGCAGACTTCCCCGTTTTCAATAGGAAGTCTCTTTGGTTTGCTCTTAATTATTTCTTCTATTTGATCTATGGTTTTATACATAGGATTTATAGTATTCTCATTGACCATAGACGTTTCACATTCATTTACATCTTCAGTTTTTAGTTTATCTTTCTTTAGAGACAAGTTGTGTCTCTTTTTTCCGGGTGGGGATTTTAGGTTGGATTCGACTGAATTCTTGGGGTCAGCGATGCTTTCTAGAATTTCTGCTTTTACCTCTTTACTTTTAGACCCTGCAGTCGTTGAACTAGATTCAAGCTGCTCGCTTTCGAAACTGAGCTCTGATAGAATTTGTTCGTCATTAAGTGTTGTATTAGTTTCTTTTACATTCTGTACATGACTGATTTTGTCAATATTAGATTTAATATCGTTAAGTTTGAATTTTGATTCCTCAAGTTCAGCAATATCATTGCAGACTTTAGCTAGTTGTGCATCATCTTTTTTGTCAGTTATGTTGCTCTCAATACATATCATGTGCTGTCGAAAATCTTCCTTTATTTCATCTTCTAAAGGTTCAAATTCTGGTGATGGTTCATCATCAGAGTCTTCAGCATAATCACTATTACATTGATCGATTTCAATTACTTTTTTACACGGAATCAAATCTGGTGGTTTGTTCATAACTTCAGCGCGAAAAAAATTTTTCGTTTTGACTATGGCTGAGTCAACACAGTCGATATTGCGACTATCATCTAAAAAATTATTAGCACTATCGCATTTATTTGAGTTTTCGTTTACTTGCTTTTCAGATGACTCAAAATTATCTTCAATTATGCCTTCGGCTTTACTATTTTTTGGCGATAATCCACTTCCATTCGGTAAAAGATTATCGACAGATTTCTCAATCGAATCAATTATTTCATCGTCAATTCGAAGAATAGATGCTGAATCACCACTTTGATTCAGCAAACTTTTCTCAGTTGTAGACTCTTCTGCAATTTCGTCAAAAGACATTTGATTTTCAATTTGTTCATCTGTTTTCTCAACTGAAATGTCATTAGCAACAGAGGTGTGCGGTTTATCAGTAGAATTTAAAACATCATCTTTTATCAGTGTTTTAGTTTCGTCTAGTATACCCAGCAAATCGACCTTTATTTGTTTGCTCAATGTACGGTTACCTTTATTATATTCACGATCTACTGATCTACGTTTAGACTCGTCGGATGACGTCACAGAGTTACTTTCATCATCTGTCAAGGTATTGTTTTCAGGTATTAACACCATTTCATTATTTTTAAGGGGTGATGATTTCTTCTCAGGAATAATCGTAGATTCGTTAGCTATGTCGATAATTTCTTGTGTAGAATTCGTATCGGACTCATTAGATACGCTAGTTTCAATTGGACTCTCAGTTTTAACTGGACTTACACCATTTAATGTATTGGTAGATATCATTTCACTTTCTACTGCACCATTTACTGTTTCGAAGTCTGTAACAGACGATTCTTTTTCAATTTTGACTGCATTATCTAAAACCAAATCCATTTCCGTAGCAGTAGATGGATTAGCAACAACTTTAACGTCATGTTCTTGGTTAACATCCACATCCATTACTTCTGGTTTGATTTCTATGGTAACTAAGTGAACATCTTCAGACATGGCTTCTGGAGTTGATATTTTCTTGTCAATTATTTGATTATTATTTTCTGTTGTACAATTGTCATCGGATACATTTGTTACATGGATATTATTTATAAGATTTTGTTTGGGTTGTTCATTTGAATTTAAATTATTTTCAGCAATGTTAGCTACTTCTTTTTTTGTGGGTATATTTCTTGTTGAATGTAAATTTGCAACTGTGTCACTATCGTCAACTAAAGATTTATTTTCAGATTCTTGTATAAATGAATTTTGAGATTCGTAGGATCTTCTAAGGCCATAGACTTTTGTAATCTTAACCTCTTTGGGAGGTAACTTTCTTTTTTTATCATTTTTCACTGTCTTCTCGTCTCTAGGGCTATTATTGTGAATTTTGAGTTTTACAGCTTGAGCTATTGGGGTAGCATGATTATCAATAGGTTCCGTCTTCGGAAAGACGAAAGTATCTTTTACCGGGGTTTGATTGTTTTTTGTTTTGACTTTCTCCGGCGTTTTAGATTTAGCTTTCTGTAGCCATCTATCCATATGAGACTGTCTTTGAATTTTGATGTTACCTGTTTTAGCCGCCATATTATCTAAGCATGCAGTAACGATTTCGGATACATCTAGCGACCTATTTTTGGTCCTATTCCTCGTGCGGATTGAGTAATCTTTACTATCATCTTCGGAAAACAGCGAATCGTATAGGCTTTCGCTCAAAGACACGTCGCTATCAGTCCTACTAGATACTTTGCCGCTTTTTAGTTTTTTCGATTCCCTTGATTTAAAAAGTGCGTCTTGGAAAACGTCTACTCGAGTTCTTTTAGGCTCGCGGTTTATCATTTCTGCCTCTTCAACAGACATATTCCAAAGGCTTTGTTTCTTATCTGAGATGAAGAAGGCTGCATACAATCTTGGATCTTTTTTCTTTTCCTGGAAATTTGTAATTTGATAGTTAACTAGATATTCATTATTATAGTTAGCTATGCCATATGGATAAGTGATGTAACATGCTAGTGGTAGTTTATGAGTTTATGTGGTTCCTTTTCAAATAAATTGAGTTGAAGAAAAAAAATTGTGCAAAAATCATTTTTTTTTTTTGACAATAATTAATTAAATGTAATTTAAAACATACATCAGTTATCTATCTTTATTACCCATAAAACAAGCTCTGCTTAGCTTGAGGCTACATAATGTGTGGATTATCCAGCGTTTTATTTATTTATTATTTAATTTAATAATAGTAATTTGACTTGTTTATGAGCTTATTTAGTAAGCAAACCCTGATCAAGGAAGAAATAAATGTTTAGATGGTGGTCTTTGAAAAATTAATGTTGTTAGTTTATAATGCAATAAATTATAGAAAAAGCTATTTGATAATCATGATGTCTGTCACATTGTCCAGAATTATTTATTATATATTTAGAAGTAGGAATTCACCAATGTAGAATCAATCTATACATTCAATGGAACTACCTTCACACAGTATTTAATAACCTAGTTTACAATCTTTCATACTTTAAAATGATTACAAAGTTTACCTCAGCAGTGAATTTATCTCTTGTAGAGATAAACTCATTTAGTCCTTTGTAATTCCTGAGCATATTGTCAACCACCCAGCTTCTTCTGCCATTGTCAGCGAAGAATGTTACATGTAGAATATAGTGTACCACACGTCCAAACACTGAAAGAAAAATAATGGTTTTCTTTGTTTGTATCCTTAATAGTGTGACTTTTATTACAGAATTAAAGAGGCACATTTTCTTTTCAATTTAAGTATCAGTATTTTTTAAATCCTATGCAGCAACACATTATAAGAATTCCAGTACCCTTAGCTATAGTATTATCTGCTATTTGGTGATCCCACACAGTTAATATAATAATTATAAATCAAGCTTGTCTTATTTATTAAGAACTTTATAAACAGAGATATTACAATTCAAGAACAGAAACAACTGACAAATAATATTTAAAATTTAAGCAGATGAAATACTGTTGCAATTTATCTAGAGGCAGTTCTAAATGAATTGTCTAAAGTAATAAGTATTCTCAGTTTTAATTATATAAGTAGGTATTGGTATATAGTTAGTTTTATTAAAATTAAATATCAAGAATAAACTAAGACAAGTAGTTACTGAGATATATATTGTAACAAACAGTCACACAGACATTCACATTTATCACATAAGTAGGATAGGCTCAGTAGATTGATATTCAACCTTAATGTAGTAATTGAAACTGTTTATGTATTATTTGATGATTATCACTACATAGTATAAAACAATATCGCTTTCTCTGTCCCTATTATCCCTATGTATGCTTAAATCTTTAAAACTATGCAATGTATTTTGATGCGGTATTTTTTTGATAGATAGAGTGATTCAAGAGGAAGGTTTATACATATAATAAAACGGTGTGAAGCCGGGGCGGGTTGCTAGTGTATTATATTTTACAATTCTATACCATAGAGGTATTAATGTTCATTTTTTTTTTTATTTATCTTCACAAAGGTAATTTCTTACAATACAAGTTAGTAATCAAAGTTTTACCTGTATTGTGAAGACTGGTGCCTGTTGTAGGTTCAGAGAACCTGTGTTATAGGTCACCAGGGCTTTGTTACTTCTATTATTTTGTATGTCTGAATAACATGTCTTTATACGTGTTTATGACGTGTCCAAGTGTCTCAAGGAAATAAAGCACTTTGACTTTGACTTTGAACTACAATAATGTTAGAAATAAAAATGTTACATTCATGGTATACTTACACTTCCTTCTAACAAACATGTTGTTTGCTGGATCTCTAGTTATAATACAGGGCCAAAAAGGAAATGTTCCCATTCGGGCCCAAGCCAAGTCCCCTACTTGATACATGCTTGCTGCCTCTATTTCAAATAAATCATTAGGAGCTGGTTTTAGATCTGTCTCATCTTTCTTCTTTTTTTTGTCACTTTTGTAATCATCAGATTTTTTGTTGTCATCTTCATCTTGCTTCCTGATTATATCAGTTTTGTTTTCATCAAAATCTAATGCTTTAACAACTGATGCATTTTCAACATTGAGGCATGCAATATGCCCATTTTGCTTTTTGGAACTTGATTGAGGTTTTTCTGTAGATTGTAATAGTTTCATTCGTTTTCTATTTGATTGTGGAGTACTCTTAGATGTACTTTTAGGTGAAAACAGATCTTTTATTAAGATAATGTCATCGTCATCATCACGGTTTTGGATCAGATCTTTTTGTATGTAGACTTTTGGTGACTTTGTTGCTGAATTTTTGACATCATTTTTCATGTTAAATCGACTCAAGTTTTTGTTTTCCTCATAAATTTTGTCAATTTTGTCCAAAGAATTCTCAAAAGCCTTCTTAGATGTGTCTATCTTGAAGGCGATTGGATCACTTTTATTTGCAGTAGACTGTCTTACAGGAGATTTCTTGACAGGAGTGTTTTCTAATGTGGGAGACTTCAACAGTTGTGTAGAATTAATATCATCCCCATTTTTAATTCGACGAGCTCGTCCATATCGACTGGTACTTAAACCATCAGCTACAGTGACAGGTAAAGTTATGAGAGCTGTCATGTTGGTCTCAAGTTGACGTTCCACCAAGGAACGCTTCTTCGCCATCTTAACCGCAAATGGGTTAAGAAGTTTTTTTCCATGACCTGTATTCATTTTCCCTTCTGTGTCATCCATTTTGATGAAAAACAGATTAGTTGGATCAGTTGCAATGGCGCTGACGTAACTCTAGGAACATCGTTAGTTGATAACTGAAATGGGAATATTTCATACAAAATCCAAATTTTGAGTAAGATGTAGTAAATGTTGGTATTATTTATGAACGCAACACTCTATTTATAGAATCCAACTATCAAAAGTCTGGTATCTTTCCCCACTGAAACAAAAGAATCAAAATGAAGTTTCGTTTTGCAAGGCAAATAGGTTAATCCATTATTGAACAAAATATCTCTTTGAATCCCGAATTAATAGAATAATTATGAATTAGAATCATTTACAGAGGACTCACCGATGCGTTATGTAGATTGATAGCGTCACAAGGCGTAATTTGCACTTCCCAGTACCTACGATAGGCAGGCAGCCACAGCTCAGACCAATCGTGATAAACCCAGAACTTGGTTTCTATTTTTACACAAAATTCACAGAAGCTGGGTAGTTTACAACCACCTTTCTGGAATCCTCATAAATTATAGTTCCAGAAAATTATACTAAATTTTATAGCGTCCGAAATTCGCACAAGCAAAGTCCCAATTTCAACGAGAATGCTTCCAGTCACTACGAACGCGCGCCATTTTTCATACAGTAAAATTGTAGGGATATTCAGCTTTTAGCCCATGATCAAGGAACATAATACCCTTGATACAGATAAAAGAGCGGTCAATTATATTTCAAATGTTTTCACAAATCACTGTAGGTACAACGGTTTCAGAATTTCGTAAGTAATTAATTCAATTTTTTGAGTTCATTCACAGTCACAGACGCTTACGCTTGGCTCACACAAGTACCGCGAAAACACACACATACAAACAAATGTCAAAGTTTAGGAGTGTTGTGTCAGTGAGAGTTTACATGTGAAGGAGTGAGTACTTTACAGCCTACGAATCCCGACTTTGATCCCGAGTCCCGACATTAAAAATCGTTTAGTTTAGAGTAAGGTACCTACTTGGTCTTAGAGTTTAGAGACCGATTAAACATTAATTTAAGGAAAAAAAATATTGATTCCGTGAAAACGTATTTTTGACAGAAGCGGCGCGTGGCGGCGGGCCAAGTTCCCCCTGCGACGCAGGGGTTTATTGTACCAACGGGTTTGATTGATGCCCGCCTTGGGACAAAATATTTGTATGATCTGCAAATATTTGTTTCGGGGTTCTGGGTGTTTTCTTTGTATCATATAAAATTTATAAATATATGTATACTGTATGAGATTAGGTTTAGGTATCAGTCATCACATCACTCATCACATCACATGACCATCACATCACCCGTAGAAGTCTCCACACACTGAAGCCGGAGGCGGTGCGGATTCGAAGGCATGCGAGTCCGGAAAGAGAAGGTACGGAATCCTATGAAAGCCTATGAAAGCCTATGCCCCGCAGGCGGTGGCGGCACGGTGGCATAGGAAAAACCGCCACGCCTTGGCAGTCCTGGATTTGTAAATAGGCCGTATAGGCCGCGGCCTAGGGGCGGCGGCGTCCTAGGGGGGCGGCAGATTTCAGAGGAAATTGTATGTCTAGGGGGGTTGCGCAGCTAATAATGAACGGCTCTGTACGTGGGGCGGCGGAAATAAGTGGCCTACACTCAAAAAAAAATATAAATCCGGCACTGCGCCTTGGCCTCTCCGCTCCGCCTCCGGCTTCAGTGTGTGGAGAGTTTAAAACAAGCACTGTTAGCTTAGGGCTAGATCATGCTGTGTTGATTGTCCAGCATTGTTGAACAAGTTGGTAGGTAGGTATCTACTTATTTAACGAACTATATATATTTTTGATTAGATTTGATTAGATTTTTTTATGTTCAAATTAAGACAAAATAATATACTTATTGGTATTATAAGTATCTATAATATGATTTATCATTTAAGCAATTGTTTCATTGGCAGGTTCCAGTTCTTATGGTATAATACCTATACCTACATTATAGTATAGATAGACGTTTAACTACCTTTGAGATTGGGATACGGTACGTATTAATGCTAGAATCTTTGAGATACGTATAGAATGTATTCTAGGTAAATGATTTTGGTCCATATTATATAGGTCAAAGATCATACATTAAGTCAAAGATCCATCTTAGAATGAACTCTGAAATAATCAAAACTACTATTATAAAATTCATCTTCAACTTTTTAATTAGGGCTCTGCGACTAAACATAAAAAAATTAAAAGCATGGACTTTGACACAATAAATTACTTTGACAGTGTCATATGATGAGTGAAGGAGGTTGTCGTTGTCAGTGTCAAGCGGGAATTTCGATACCTACTTTATTCGTCAAAATTGGGTCTTTGCTTTGGATTATAAGATCATTGGATTTTTTTAGTAAAAAAGGTTCTAACTAACAAGATCTAATCTAAGTTGCAAGGAACATAATACTCTCTCTAAGTTGGATTGTCCCTGTTCCTACAAAAGGCAAGCAAGAAGGGAATACTCAGAAAATCTTGCAGGAAACTGTTAATGTGGGCGCTGTAACAAATCAAACAAGATGTCTCTTACCAAAGCAAAGGACAACAAGCCTGAACCCATAGCTTACAGCGAGGCGGCGCTGAGAAACAATGCTGTGGTTGTGGAATACTGTCGAACATCCATGGCCGCCATATCTGGGTCTACTGCTGGTGAGTTTGCAGGTTTTTTTCGTTTGAATATCATTTAGACTCACATCAGACCACACACTGCTGAGGACACCTCACTTGCTTAGCTTGTGGCTAGATGATGCTGTGTGATTTGTCTGGTATAGGTAATAGACAAACTTTATCCACAGTTTTGTTTGTTTTACCCCAGCGTACAGCATGTCCGTCTAGCTAGTAGCCTTGCTATAGAATTTGTTGTCTTCAACTATGCCTATACTTATTAACAGTGCAATTAATGGTATAATTGCCTCCATTGCCATATGATATTTATATATTTTACTGTGCATATCATGTCAAGCTGGCAGCCCCATTGATTGTGATACAACCACAGCGTGATTTGAAACTTGAACTACTTACTACAATTATCTGTTCCATAAGTTATTATATTGCTGTTTATCTCTGAAATAGAGATTCTGTGGTTAATGAGAGCAAATATTTATTAACAACGAAAATTACAATGTTAGTATTTACAATGCGACGCGTGACCCGAGAGCTGGTGAATATCTGGCTCAGCGCATCAGCATTGCCATACAGTGTGGTAATGCAGTCAGTGTCTTGGCGACGCTTCCGACTGGTATTGACATGGATCAATTGAGATACCTTTAGACTGTTAATGAGATATTTGGCTCTAAAGATCTACATTCATTTTCAAGTACAGAGGAACACAAAAGAATTAAAAATTTTAAATGATTTTAGTAAAGATTTATTTAAGATTATAATAAAGCTTTAATAAATGTTTATTAAAGACTTGCAGCACCTCATGGTTTCACTCGCATAATTCCCGTTTCCGTAAGAATTTCGGGATAAAATGCCTGTGTTATTCCAAACTATAATCTATCTCTATGCCAAAATTCATCCATATCTGTTCAATAGTTTTTGCGTGAAAGAGTAACAAACAAACATTTTTCCATCCATCCATACTTATAAAATTTCCCGTTTATAATATTAAGTAGGATACGACGCGTGACCCGAGAGCTGGTGAATATCTGGCGCAGCGCATCAGCATTGCCATACAGCGTGGTAATGCAGCCAGTGTCTTGTAGACGCTTCCGACTGATATTGACATGGACCAATTGAGCTACCTTTAGACTGTTTGCAACCGTCTGCAGTTAGCTCAATGGTTTCCATTGCAAATACTAGTTGTAATTTTTCTATTCCTTGCTTGTAATTTTCGTTGTTAATAAAGTTTATCTCAGTAGTATATAATTTACACCAAACTTGCTCTGCAATGTGATCACACTAAAATAAATGTAATATGTAGCTTAAGTTTTTGTGTTGTAGTTTTATGGTTTATAAAAGTACCAATTTTAGTAATTTTAAGGTTAAATAAAAGTATGTACATTCATCTCATTCATTTATGTTATTTTCTCTTTATTTTCAGGAGTTCTAGGCCTAACAGGGTTGTATGGTTTTGCCTTTTACGTCTTTGCAGTGATAAGTCTTTGGGTCATGTTTTTGGCAAAAGCTGGTCCAGATTGGAGCAAATACTATGTCTCTAGACAAAGTCTTCTGACTAATGGATTCTTCGGAGCACTATTCACTTATGTACTGTTCTGGACATTTATCTATGGAATGGTACATGTGTATTAAGTTAATTCAATTAAGATAACTTATTATTTTAATTTAATGTTTTAAATAACTAATTTCAGTGAATGTAAGAAAAGACACATCAGAAGTATGTTGTTTATAAAATAGTTGGGTTTATATTGTAAAATGTTCAGGAGTTAGTTATTTAAAACTAGTATATCTAGGTAATGCAATGTATAGCTATAATGGCTTAAGATCCTAATACAATATGTATAATATAGTATTATGCATTTAATTATGATTTAAGTTATGTATTTAAATATATGTAGTGGATCTGGTGTTTGCTATTGGTGAATTCTGGAATAAAAATATTGTTAAAAGTATAACTCTTTAATATTTCATAATGGATGGCGGTTTAAGTAAATCAATCATGCATGATGCTTTGTGGATTGTCAAGCATTATTTATAATAATGACACTCTTAAATATAATAGGTGGTTCCTTGCAGAGTCATGTGTCTACTGTCCAATCACATTTGATCCTCTGGCAACATTAGTTGCTTTTAAATCGTAAAAAACAAGGCTTATTCTGAAACAAAAGAAAAAAGTTAGGATAATTTAAATTACTTGAAACATGTTATTTTTTTAATTTGTTCCCTTAAAAGGACACATACTCAAAAGGACAGATCCTAAATAGGACAGATTCTCAAAATACAGATATTGTACATGTCCACTCACTGCTGTTTTTGTTTTGTCGATAACAGAATTAAAACACCACAGTTAAAAGTAAACCTACTGAATATAAGTATATGCTAAGAGAATATTAATTGGCTATGTTATCAAATTTAAGATAAACTTTGGGGCAGCTCAAGTATACAAATTGCTGATTATGATATCTGTATGATGATGACACCATCCATTGTGTTACTTAGGTTACCTGCTTAGGGATAGGTAGGATAGATTATTTTGGGACAAGCCGCGAAATTTCGAAGGTTTAAAACCTTCTCCCAGCTAAGGTTAATCAATAATCAATATCTTTATTTCTTTAGGCTTACAAAATAAGCACTTAGACAAGTCAAATTTAATTCGCCTCAATTTTTTGTCCACTAGTGGAAGAGGCGAAATAGAAACCACTAGCATGTGTATAACTTATGTGTCTAATACATGTTTGCCTTATAAATAATTACATACTATTGTCGATGTGGAACTGAGCGACATCTGGCCAAGCACTAACGTCATTGATGTAATCATTTATGGAGTAATATGCCTTCTTGATAAGATTTAGTTTTATGTACTGTTTAAATCTACGAATAGAAAGTTCAGTTGCTTCAGATGGAAGCTTATTATGGAAGCGCACACAATTACCCATAAATGATTTCCCCAGTTTCCGTAATCTAAATGAAGGAATGTGTAATTTGTTCTTGTTTCGTGTATTTCTATTGTGAACATCACAATTTTTCAAAAAGTTACTTTTGTTTTTGTGTGTATACATTAAATTTTCAGTTACCTAAATATACCAAAGCAGCTTCGTCGGTTAACTTTGATGTTTTAATGTTACTAATGTGTAGGTATTTTATTCTAAGTAGTCTCATTTGAAAGCTAGATAGTCTACCTAGCTAAAAAAATAAATTAAATATACAATTTCGGGACATAAGCCAAGAAAAGAAAAATATTTTCTAATAAATAAAAAAAATCCCGCCTCGGAACAAATTTGTGTAAGACTTGCAGAAATTTGATCCGGTGTATTGGATGTTTTCTGATAAAAGTCTATAATATATATCATAGACAGATTTATTTTTACTAAGCCTATGGTCTATGCATAGAGGGTCTATGTACCTATAATGAAAAATTAGATATACAGGGTGTCCCATAATGAGTGGATAACCTGAAAGGTGCTTATGCGGCAAGTCAAGGCCTATCAGAAACATTTTTTATTTTTTTTCTAATTTGACCCGTTCGGAAAATATTTAATATTTTGTAAATTTGGAAAAATTTGTATCTTTGTTCACATTTTTGGACTTTGTGCCCACAATTTCATTTTTATTTTTATTTTTGGAATATACTAAAGAAAAGTAGCTTTTTTGAACACCGTTTAAAATATTTTGGTAACTAGCACCAGTAATTTTCAAGGCAGGTTTAAAGTAGAAAATTTTAATTTTTCAAATTATCATGCAAATTTTGAGCTGCTGTGGTTAAAAAAAATGATAGGGAAACCTAGGATGCCAGCTACTTTAAAAACATTTCCATTTCAAGAGCTTCCTAAAATGGTAATAAACGTTGAAATTTTGTAGGGTAAAAAACTGAGATATTGCTACTTTTGTGCCAAAAGGGGCCAATGCTACTAAAAATAATATTGAACCAACACATCAAAAAAATATCTTTTTCGCCATTCTCGTTCTAAAACGATTACTTTGCTACTATTTTTGCTGATTCATGCTGGAAAATAGGAAATATGTTACTAAATAATAAACAATAATCTAGCCGAAAGTAAAGAGACTTTGTGCTATGAGTACGAATTTAGTGGTATGAATTTGGAAAGAAGATTCAAACTACAGAATGACGAGCGTCCAGTACACTAAGCCGTTCAGGAACGGCGTTATTTAGATTCAGCGTATCCAAACAGATGAATAACGCGTGGTGGCGCTTCCCAGTGGCCAGCGCGGTCGCTGGACTTGAATCCATTGGATTTCTTTTACTGGGGCAACTTGAAGGACCTGGTGTACAAAAAACCTATTCCCTAAATACTATAACTTAATTTCATTTCATGTATTATACTTAATATAACTTCGACGTCAAGTCCAAAACGACGCGGAAAAATTAACGACCGCAATTACGAAAGTTAGCTAAAAAAATCCTTTATTAAAAAGATGCAGAGCCTGCATCAGAGTTGGAGGACATCAATTTGAACATTTCATCATCATCATCACCATCATCAGCCCATATCACATAGCTGCTGGACATAAGTCTCCCCTAATGAGCGCCCTGTCTTCAGCACTACACTAAGTTTGGTAAGTCGCGGTCTCCACTGAAGAACACGTTTACCCCAACGGTTGTCGGTTCTTCATGAGATATGGCCGGCCCACTGCCACTTCAGCTTGCTAATTCTTTGAGTTATGTCGATAACTTTGGTTCTCTGTCGGATGTATTCATTACGAATCCTATCCTTCAGAAAAACTCCTCACATAGCCCTTTCCATAGCTCGCTGAGCGACTTAGAACTGGTGGAGCAGCTCTACCATGAGTGTCCAGGTCCACGTCTCAGCTCCGTAGGTCATCAGAGGTAAGAGGATAGGACTGATTGAAAACTTTCGTTTTCAAACATTGCTGTATGGATAATGAGATTTCACTTACTGTTTTTTAGTAGTAAAGTAACCGTTTTAGAACGAGAATGGCGAAAAAGATATTTTTTTGATGTGTTGGTTCAATATTATTTTTAGTAGCATTGGCCCCTTTTGGCACAAAAGTAGCAATATCTCAGTTTTTTAACCTACAAAATTTCAACGTTTATTACCATTTTAGGAAGCTCTTGAAATGGACATGTTTTTAAAGTAGCTGGCATCCTAGGTTTCCCTATCATTTTTTTTAACCACAGCAGCTCAAAATTTGCATGATAATTTGAAAAATTAAAATTTTCTACTTTAAACCTGCCTTGAAAATTACTGGTCCTAGTTACCAAAATATTTTAAACGGTTTTCAAAAAAGCTACTTTTCTTTAGTATATTCCAAAAATAAAAATAAAAAAATTGTTGAAATTGTGGGCACAAAGTCCAAAAATGTGAACAAAGATACAAATTTTTCCAAATTTACAAAATATTAAATATTTTCCGAACGGGTCAAATTAGAAAAAAATAAAAAAATGTTTCTGATAGGCCTTGACTTGCCGCATAAGCACCATTCAGGTTATCCACTCATTATGGGACACCCTGTATAAGTTATCTAGTACCTACCCATAACACAAGCTTTATTAGCTTACTTTAGGGCTAGTTGGTGATGTGTGGATTCTACAGCTTTATTTATTTAGGTACCTATCAATAAACATACGTAAGAATGTAGTTTTAGAATCTACCTTTGCTGTTCCACGCCAAGTTCTTTTTCGATGAATTCCGCGATACTTTTCGCAATGACTTTGTTTTCCGCTGGTCCAAGATTTCCGATAGACTCGAGAGAGGCCATGATTAAAGGTTTTTCTCCATCGCCGTTTATGGACTGAATGCAGTCTGTTGTTATTGACACGGTGAATCTCTGGAACAAGAAATTAAGGTGTATCACTACATAGTATAAACCCCCGCCCCGGCTTCGCACGGTTTTATTATACGTATAAACCTTCCTTTTGAATCACTCTATCTAATAAAAAACGCATCAAAATCCGTTGCTTAGTTTTAAAGATTTAAGCATACCTACATAGGGACAGCCGAGAGACATAGGGAGATAAGAAGCGACTTTGTTTTATACTATGTAGTGATACCTAGTAGGTACCTAATATAATTAATTACCTACTCAGAACCAAATATCTGCAGATTTTTGTACTTTTTTGTTGTTTGATGGTTTTTGTTACCAATGTAGGTAAGATAGTACCTAAAATTATTTGTCTCGTGGCGTGAATAAAACCGACGAAGCTCCCATAAAAATGAGTTAAATGGGTGAAAAGGTGTGAAATGGGTATACTATCAATCTAATTTCCCACAAAATATAAAAAAACAGTGTAATTTATAGTAGGTTATTGAGGTATTTATTTCGTATTTAAAACAATAAAATTTTTTGTCTGACCTACTTACCTCAACTGGCTTGTTCACAGATTTGGCTAAAACCGGCAAGATTTTTGAAACAAAATCTTTGGGAATATTAGCCCTTTGCAAGTTAGTGAAGATCGTTAACATCGGCATTGTTCGACACTGCTGAATACTGACTGACTAAATAGCTTGAGTATTTTTATTTACCTACAGCTAGCAGATAAGTAAGTTATCTTTGCCCTTGATACATAAATGATATAATTCATGAACTCAAATGATGTAGGTAGTTATGTAGGTAGGTACGTACGTACCTACCTAATTATCTAACCGATAAATAGGTACATAAGGAGGTGGTTCTTTTTTGTGTACATAATGATCCCATAAAAAGTTTTCGCGAGGGAATCATCATCATCATCAGCCTATATTAGCATCCAGCATCTGCCAGCAGTCTCCCGCAGATCGTCATCCCACCTGGCTGGAGAGCGTCCTACACTACGTTTGCCGAGTCGCGGTCTCCACTCAAGAACACGTTTACCCAACGGTTCGGTTCTTCGCGCGAGGGAATGTTAGGTATTTATTCCATAAAACTAAATAAACATTAAAAAACTGAACTTTGAAGGAATAGGTACTAACTTATCTAATTATTATTTTCAATAAGTAATTTAAAATATAGATTATGTATAAATATATACCTATTAATTAATAAATAATTGAAAAACTTGCATTTATTGTGGACTAGCTGGTCCCGCGGCTTGGCTCGCATTGAAATTTATTTGACAAATTTCAGAAATTTATTGCAAACCTCCTAGGGGTCTCATATATACTTAGCAGTTCATTTATATACAGGGTTTTGAGTATATCAAACCAAGGAATAATATTTTTCCATACAAACTTTACCACCCTATTTAACCTCCTCAGAGGTTAAAATTTCCCAATTTTAATATCCTATGTGTTATTCTAGGTCCTTAACTATCTAGGTAATAGGTATATAGGTACCAAATGTCATTTAAATAACTAAAATACAACGGAGATTACTTATAACAAAACATTTACACAGACTTTCCCATTCGTATCTTTAATAGTAAGATAGCACGATTTTTAGATAGGTTTATTCAACCTACTAAAAAATGCGAACCTAACGCTATTACAATTACAACTAGCCTGTTGTTTCCCACTGCTGGGCAAAGGCCTCGCTAATCGAACGCTAAAAGTAGTATTTTTTTTTCTAGACTAGGTAACTAGCAGCGCCCGCGTCGTCGCCCGCGTCGAAATTTATTTGCCAAATAAGAGCCCGTCCACACGGCGCGTTGCGTTGCGTTGCGTCGTCGCAACGCAAATATTTTGACGCATAGCCGGCCACACGGGCGCTGCACCATCGCAGCGTTACTATGACGCAGTCTTAACGTTCCGTCGGCGCAGCGGCGACGCACAGTTGCGGCAAGCATTTTGAAAAAAATTCGCAGTCAGTCTATAGCTAATGAGCTTCCGTGTATCCTCTCTGTCAACGCACAAACAACTGAGCGCTGGCGCTCCGACGTCGCACGAGTACACCCCCTCCCGCTTCGTCTCGGGGGCTGCTGTCCGTCATGTGTGCGTTGCGACGACGCAGGGCGCCGTGTGAACACCTTGGTTATTTGTATGTAAAACAACGCAGCGGTAGCGCTGCGTCGACGCAACGCTGACGCAACGCGCCGTGTGGACTGGCTCTAACTAGGTATATCACATTTTATACTTAGGTATTATCCTAAAGTATAGAGTCAGTACGGAAGGAGTAAAGTAAGTACCTACCTACCTAAGGAGTTAGACATAGATTTTTTAATACTAGTTTTAGATATATCCTACTAATATTATAAACGCGAAAGTTTGGATATATGGATGGATGTTTGTTACGTTCAGTAATTTTTGCGTTATTACGCAACGTTATTAGTTGCGTGAAAGAAAATTCTTTCACGCAAAAACTACTGAACGGATCTGGATGAGCTTCGGCACAGAGATAGATTATAGTCTGGAATAACACATAGGTTATTTATATTTTATCCCGGAATTCCCACTGGAAAGGGAATTACGCCAAATTTTGTATTATATTCCTCTTTCACGCAAAAACTACTTATCTACTGAAGAAATAAAGTATTCATATTATATCAAATATGTACAGCACATACTACTCTGTCAAGAAAGTACCGGGGAAAGATCAATAAAACACGAAATGTTATTTGTTTATCTAAATTTATGTCATCGCCTTCAAAGTATGCTCCTTCAGAAACGATACACATACTCCAGCGAATATTCAAATCGTCGAAACATTTTCTAATCGCTTTTTTCGGAATAGAGTTCAAGGTCCCGTCGCGAATTCAGGTTATTGTAATTCAGGTTCAGATGGAAGACGCCACTCTGAAGCTTGTTGACTAGTTTGCATGTGAAACTCACAAACCCATGTCTCATAATCAGTAAAAATTAGTTTCCTGAATTTTGAGTTCGAACTGACTCGTTCTAGCATGTCCTCAGCGACTCTCATGCGATTGAGTTTTTGGAGAAAATTCAGGTCTTTTGGGACTAGTCGAGCGGCAACATGTTTCATACCCAAGTGATTATTTAAAATGGTACGGATCGACTCGTGAGATACAGAAAGTTCGGCGGCTATCTCTCGCAAAGTTGAATGAGGATTTTCAGTCACTGTTTCCTTCACTTTTGCGATGTTAACTTCAATTGCAGACGTTGATGGCCTACCAGAGCGAGGCAAATCTTCCATCACATCTCGACCGCTTTTGAACGCTTTGTACCACTCATAAGCACGTGTTTTTGATAAAGTCGATTCACCGAAAGCCTTCTGTAACATTTTGCAGTGACTCCGAACACGAAATTCCATTGGCGAGACAAACTCTTTGTTCGATGTTTTTGTCCATTGTGAAATTCGCAATACACACTAGATATGATGTAACTAAAAACAGCACTGTATTTAATATAAATAACAGATGCAACTCAAACTCCGCGCCAAAATGGCAAACAGTTGTGCCAACCTAACAACAACAAAAAAAACAAAAATTTGAATTTGGAACCATAAACAAATCATCCATTCCCGATACTTTTTTGACTGAATGTACATCCTTAATTGTTTACAAAAATAGAAATGCCTAAACGGACAAAACATTGCTAAACTCCTAAAAACGACGACTGATTAAAAAATACAAAGAAAATTCAGCACAGTATGTTGGTAAGTTTTAGTACCTAACTAATTTGGTACCTATCTACCTTGGTATGTAGGTCTATGAAGTGAAATCCCAGTGAACCTATGTTAATTTACCCATATGCCCCCCATTGGGAGCTAGATAACAAGGTTTTTTGCATCATCTCTTTCCAAATGGAAAAATGATTTATTCAAGTAACGAGGTTTCCGGTTTTCGTTTTTTAGAATGACGCTTTTTGTGATCTGACATGTACTAACTTATTTTGCTATATAAATGCTATGTTTTGTTTTTACAGTGTACCTACATTGCAGTCTAGCAAAATAATTTAAAATCTTAAAACATTTTTATCTTCGACTATGGTTTTATTTTCAATCGCTCTGATTTTTTTTGTTTAACTTTAGTGGTGCTCCGCCATCCCCCTTCGTATTCGGTAGTCGAATTTTTACACCTTGAACTTATAGAAAAACTAGTTTTTGCCCGCGCTTTCCCACGCGTTGTTTCTTTGTAAACGTTTAAAGGGTAAAGAAAAGCCCATGGGAACTTATTTATGGGGGTTAGCATCGTAAAATCTGTGTTTATGGGGAAAAAATGCCCATGTTTCATTCCAGGCTTAGTACCTACTATGACTATTTGATTTTAGCCCGATCCGTGTGCGATTACGCTAAAACCGCCCATCCAAATTGACATTCTTGAGCCATTTCAATGGCCATCGCGGGCGTCCTTTCCATACAATTTCAAATTACGAAGGCCATTAAAAGGGCTATCATATGTCAATTTTGGATGGTATTAGCGTAATCGCGCAGTCGTTCAGTAGTTTTGGCGTGAAGATGTCACAAACATCGATCCATCCATTCAAACTTTTGCATACTTGTTTATAATATTCTGACGATCGATGTGGCGCGGCGGGCGATGGTTCGCCTGTGACACATGAGATTACGGGTTCGATTCCCGTCGTGGGACAAATGTTTGTACGATCTCCAAATATTTGTTTCAGGGTCCTGGGTATTTTCTGTGTATAATAAAAATTACTAATGTGAGTAGCTACTTACATTCGTTTTTTTATGGGTGAGATAGGTGATAGGTATACTTACCTAGGTAAGTAAGTACATATATATATTTTTACTGGTTCTAACGGAAGACCTAGGTCTCCTACGAGTCCTCAGCCAGCATTATGCTGAGTTAGGACCCTTTTATAACAACTTACATAATTATGTTTCTTAAATGTGTGTCATGATCAATGTTTGTATTGTTGTTATAAATAAATGTTATTCTATTCTATATACCTATCACCCATAACACAAGCTCTGCTTACCTTGGGGCCAGATGATGCTGTATGGATTGTCCATTTATTTTATTGAAGTACCTATCTATACCTACTGAATTAACTTCAACTAAACTTCGTATAATCTTCCACTGTTTATTAATCCGTCAATTTCGATCATTTCATTTTCCTACCCAGTTTTTAGTTCAAAACCCTCAATAATTCAAGGAAACTTCCTAAGGCAAGTTTCACGACCTAAAGAGATGGATGGAGTCAACGCCCGATTTTACGGGAAAATGTCGTTTACGTCGAAATGTCCTGTTTTTGCGTTTACGACTTGTAAGGACCCTATATGGCTGAGGACGGACGTAATGGGGCATAGAGGACCCTATTCTAAATAAGTCTATCTTATTTAGAATAGGGTCTTCGACATTGTATGTCGAACAGGTAATTATGAATGAATGAATGAACACTTTATTTTGAGAAGTAAAAATACATTTCAAAAAGCTTACATATAATTTGAAAAAAATATTATGGTAGAGAAACATGACCAGTCACATTAGCACATTTAGCACATCATATTCTATTGTAGGTAGAAGGGAATTTCTCGGAGCTTAAACCAATAAAAGCAATAAAACATTTCAATATTTTGATGGTTAGGTACCTATATTTTTGTGTTAGGTATATTTACCTAAAAATATCTAAAACTTCTTCTCTATTTACAAAAAGGAATTACTTTTTACGAAGCTTTGACAAAAAGCAACGAAGATTACAAATAAAATATCTACATACATACCTAATGACCGGCGACCTAAGCTATCAAAATATCGAAGACGTAAGTAAGCTTGTCGAAAGGTACATGCGAATAGGGTCTAAAGCAAACAAAACCCCTTACATAAGTGTTTATTCAGGAACTGCCGAAAAGAATAACATAAGGTCAGTTACACTTAGTAAAAGGTAAATAATGTTTATTAACAACGAAAATTACAATCAGGAATAGTAAAAATTACAACTAGTAGATACACCTATACAATTGAAACCATTGAGCTAACTGCAGATGGTTGCAAACAGTCTAAAGGTAGCTCAATTGATCCATGTCAATACCAGTCGGAAGCGTCCCCCAGACACTGGCTGCTTACCACGCTGTAATAAGTAATGTAGGTTAAACTCCAAAAGTTGTGTGGGTTTGGTGACCGCAACTGACAGGGATCGTGAATTCTGGAGGTTGCGGGTTCAATTCCCGCATTGGGAGAAATGTTTGTACGATCTGGAAATACTTCTTTGTTCCGGGATTCTGGTTGTTTCCTATGTATAATAAAAAATACCTAGGTAGGTATAGATGTCATGTCTTAATCAACATATCAGTTATCTAGTACTTACCCACAACACAAAGATCTGCTTACCTTGGGGCTAGATGATGCTGTGAGAATTGTCTAGCATTATTTATAATTAACTAGCGACCCGACCCGGCTTCGCATGGTTTTATTATACGTATACCTTCCTCTTTTATCACTCTATCTATTAAAAAAAACTACATCTAAATCCGTTGCGTAGTTTTAATGATTTAAGCATACACAGGGACAGAGAAAGCGACTTTGTTTTATACTATGTAGTGATTATATATAATTTTATAGAGACACGAATTTTCAAATACCTAAGTAAATGATGGTTCATGGTTAGGTATGATTGTTCTTTTGTTTTATTTTGTCTTTTTAGGCTATACAGTAGGTAGGTAAGTACCTAAGTACTCTTCACTTGACATGAACATAGGCTTTCTGGCTTTATAGTCCTATTTGCATATTAATTGGGAATACTATAGCGACAATAGTCCAGACAATATTAAAGCTTGGAATGGCCGAACTTCACATTATTGTTGGGGACGCATAGTAATTGCCTTTTCAACCGACTTTTAAAATAGGAGAGGTTCTCAATTCGTAATTCAAAAGGCTTTGTTCGGTGAATGATTTTTTATTTTTCAAAGATCTATAAATTACCTATTTAAAATGGGGTTCTGAGTGTTTTCTATATTTATAGTTTAAAAATATAGAGGTATATACCTATTAAGTAGGTATATTAGTCATTTAGTTCACATAACACAATTATTGGTCTGTTTAGCGTGGGAGTAAGAAATATGGTCTGAAAGTAATTAAATTAACATTCATTATTTCGGACAACAAAAAATATAATTTAGGTTTATTAGGTATTTAGTATTTTCTTAATAATGTAAGGCTTTCCAGTATTTTGGTGAAGTATGTGACACTACCTACTCTAATGGTTGTAATTAGGAACACATTTCTTACAATAAATGAAATGAAAATAAAAATATGGAAACAATAATTAATAAAAATATTTTCCTTCAACGAACACGGGTAAAATATAAATGCAAAATTTCCTAAAATTTTAAGACAATTCGAAAAGTACATATTCCTTACCATTTTTCATATTTTAAAGGCAGGCTATAAGGGATTTAGCCATTGTTCTTTCCAAAAAATAAAGTTCAAATTCCACTACTCCAAAAAGGCCTTTGAGGAAAACATACGATAAATCCCAAAGTCTCTGTCACGTCGCTAACTAAACATCCTGCCAACAGGCACATTTGATTTATGTTCGTAACTTCCTAAGTTTAGGGCAATAATAATATTTTCCTTGAATAACTATGGGCTGGGATGTTGACCCATGGACACTTAAGACCCATATCTTTAGTCGTTACCTCGACTTCGACTTTACGTCGATTAACATTAACGCATTTGGAGGGTGTTTCAAAATGTTTGTATTGTAAAAAAGCCCACTGAAATCGAAACTATAAAAATTATTTAGAAAGACTCGAACATACTACAATACGAGTGTCGAAACGAACTGTCATTTCAAGATGCGTCGAGAGCTACCTTTAACGCTCTTTTATGAATTCGAATGTTAATTTTAATGGATGAATTTTGAAGACTAGGCTAGGCATCTTGATTATAATTTGCTAATGAACTTCATAACTATTGTATTTTATGTGTATTGTATGATAGTATTAAACTAAGGATATATCCTCACTAATACTAGAATCGAACAGTAGCTAGGGGAATTCTCGAGAACGAGTGGGGATTCCCCGGAAGACGTGGAAGACGCTCGACCTCTTTTTTGGCTCATATTTCGTTTTTTGGTAATGTTAGTTGTGACTCTTTGTGACTGTTGTTAGTTGAGTATAAAGTTAATTATGCTATGTTCGAAATATGTTTATTTCAGACGTCATCACTAGGTAACTACATAGTATAAAACAAAGTCGCTTTTTCTGTCCCTATGTCTTTATGTCCCTTTGAATGCTTCATCATCATCATCATCATCATCAGCCTACATTAGTCCACTGCTGGACATAGGCCTCCCCTAATGAGCGCCATAGCGCCCTGTCTTCAGCTTGACGCATCCAGCATCTGCCAGCAGTCTTTCGCAGATCGTCATCCCACCTAGCCGGAGGGCGTCCCACACTACGTTTGCCAAGTCGCGGTCTCCACTCAAGAACACGTTTACCCCAACGGTGGTCGGTTCTTCGCGAAATATGGCCGGCCCACTGCCACTTCAGCTTGCTAATTCTTTGAGCTATGTCGATAACTTTGGTTCTCTGTCGGATGTATTCATTACGAATCCTATCCTTCAGAGAAACTCCGAGCATAGCTCTTTCCATAGCTCGCTGAGCGACTTTGAACTGGTGGACCAGCCCTACCGTGAGTGTCCACGTCTCAGCTCCGTAGGTCATTACGGGTAGGACGCACTGATTGAAAACTTTCGTTTTCAAACATTGTGGTATGGATGACGAGAAGACTCGACGTAGTTTTCCAAACGCTGCCCAGCCCAGCTGGATCCTTCGCTTGGCCTCCTTCTCGAAATTGTTTTTACCTAACTGCATAATCTGCCCAAGGTAAGTGTACTCGGAAACAATTTCGAGAAGGTGGCCTTCTACGACTACCGGTCCCGGATCAATTTGGCAATTGGTCATGACTTTGGTTTTTTCCAAATTCATGCCAAGACCGATGCGTCGCGAGGCTGAAGCTAGGCCGTCCAGCATGTGGGTCAGCTCCTCTAGCGACTCCGCCATTAAAACTATGTCATCAGCGAATCGTAGGTGTGAGATGTAATTGCCGTTTATGTTTATGCCCTTACCTTTCCAGTCCAGAGTCTTAAACATATCTTCCAATGCGCTCGTGAACAGTTTCGGGGATATGACATCCCCCTGTCTCACTCCTCTGCGCAATTGGATGGGTTTAGACTGCTGGTCCTGTATTTGGACACTCATAGTAGCGGCATCGTAGAGACATGTCAGCACCTCGATATAACGATAGTCTACTTGGCATCGCTGTAAGGATTCCAGAACAGCCCAGGTTTCGACAGAGTCAAAGGCTTTCTCATAGTCCACAAAAGCGAGACACAGGGGTTGATTATACTCTTCGGACTTCTGTATAATCTGCCGCACTGTGTGAATGTGGTCTATGGTGCCATATCCTCCGCGGAACCCGGCCTGTTCCGGTGGCTGAAACTCGTCGAGTCTCCTGGCGAGACGATTCGTGACCACTCGCGAGAACAGCTTATAGACGTGGCTCAGGAGTGTGATAGGTCTATAATTTTTAAGGAGGGTTTTATCGCCCTTCTTAAAAAAGAGCACCACCAAACCCCCGCTCCACGCCTTAGGAGTTCTCCCACTGTGAAGGACGGTATTAAAGAGGCTCTGTAGCTCCTGTATAATGGGGGCTCCTCCTGCCTTTAGAAGCTCTGAAGTAATACCGTCCTCACCCGGGGCTTTTCCATTTTTAAGCTGCCTCAGAGCTAACACGATTTCATCTTGGCTGAAATCTGGCAGTTCGTCGGTATAGTGGCGTGTCAGGGTGGCTCTAGAATCATGGTCATCTCTTCGGGACTGAGGGGTATGTGCAGTGTACAAACGGCCATAGAAGTCTTCTATCTCAGCTGAAATCTCTGGCTTCGACAAAACGATCCTCCCGTCGTGCGTTTTAAGCTTCGTCAGGTGGCTCCTGCCAAGCTGCTGAGTGAATACTTTGGACCCTCGGTTTCGCTCTATCGCCTCTTCAATGAGGCGTGTGTTGGAGCTCCGAAGGTCACGCCGTACCATCTTCGCGATTCGCTTGTTCAGGTCTGACCTCTCTAACGAAGACATTTGGGTGGTTTCCCGTCTTTTTGTCATCAGATCCAGAGTCTCATCCGAGAGTTTGGACTTCCTGCCAGTACCTAGCTTGCTGCAGAACTTAGTGCCCTCGTCCCTCAACGTTTCGACCAGATTGTGTAGGGTCTCGTCAGCGTCATCAGTGGGTTCCAAGGCAGCGAATCTATCCCCGAGAAGCTGCTGAAACTTCTCGGTGCCCGCCATGATTTGGATTGGATTAGGTCGGAGCGTGGACTTCATCAGATCATCTTGAATGCTTAAATCTTTAAAACTACGCAACGGATTTTGAAGCGGTTTTTTTAATAGATAAAGTAATTCAAGAGAAAGGTTCATATACTTATAATAAAACCGTGCGAAGCCGGGGCGGGTCGCTAGTTACATAATAAAGCTAAATTAAATTCAAAAGATTATAAAATTCTTAAGATTATACCCCAGATAGATATGCACTCAGTGCCAGGTATATGCGTGCAATGAGAAGCCTCGGTTAGTTTTAACGAATAACTTCATGTTTCCTCTATAACTCTGAAAAACAAAACTCCTACAAAATCTCGTCCAGCAAACACTGAAGTACTTATTTTCCGCGCAATAAACAGCTAACAGGGCAGGGTCCGGCCGTCCTACTCTGAAACTGGATCGCGTGGCGCGCACTCGTAACACTCGTAAGGCTGTGTCCCCAGTAGGCAAACTGTGAGCGGCCGACTGAGTGAGCCGCAAATTTGTGGCGAACAGCTACAAACTCAGATCAGTTTGCGTGCGTATCGCAAGCACTGGAACCTGCGAGTCGGCCGCTGACTGAGACAGTCGGCGCACGTATCGCTGCAAACTACGTGCAAACTGCGTACAGTGAGCGCAAACTAGCAAACTGTGGACTCTCAATTTAAAATATATGGAAGGGCGCACTGAACTGATATGCCGCAAACTCAGTCGGCTGCTCACCGTTTGCCTACAGGGGACACAGCCTTACACTCCTTACACTTGTAACCGAGTAGGTAGTAACACTATACGGCACGAGTGGGAGATGAGCTACCGTGAAATAACACATTCATTCTCGCAAGATTTTGAAATTTGAGTACGATCTGCAGATTTTTTTCCGTTGGTCTGGGTGTTTTCTATGTATAAAAAAATATCAATCTATGTATATGTATAATAAATAAATAAATAAGACAAGCTTTGAGTGGTTTAGATGGGGCTAGATGGTGCTGTGTGGATTGTCCAAAAGTTGCAAGTTGTAAAAAGTATTTTCTTTCTATCTATAGGTACGGCTCTGCAAAATAATCTTTATTTTCATAGTACATACTGAACCGACAATCGCATCACTGAAATGACGCGTTAGAAGTTTAATCTTTAACTCTTAAACTAGCTGCTTGATTTGCTTTAAACTTCAGAGAATAAATACTTTAGAAAATACTAAAAAGATAAAATTACTGAACACATGTTTCAGGATTTTATAAAAAGTCCTAAAAAAGGGGAAAAACGGGTACCTATAGGTATATGAGTAATTCACGTTTTCGCGGTAGCACTGAAAGTGTGCTTATTGCTTTTGCTTAGGAGCGACAATTCTCCCTGACCTATAAGGCAATATAAATATAACTTAGGTACCTGCATAACATAGTTTTTTCCATTTTAATTCATATACTCCTACTGTTCTGAGATCCTGCTGTATATAAATGAGCTACATGATACAGGATGTTGTAACTCCGAGCACTCGGAAGTCTTACTAGTTATTATTTCCGCCCTTACTTGTTTGTGACCTTTCACCCTTGACCTTCTGAGGTGAAGGTCAATTTTTAATATGTAGCTGGGAAGTGCAAGTTTTTCGCGTGGGGGTCCCATCTAAAAATCAGATATTAGGGTTACCAACACATTTATTGCTAGGGTAAGTTCGTATAGTTAGGGGTAAACGGTTCTTGAGTATTCGACTGCGACTGGATAAACGTAGTTTTGTTCCCCTTCATTTTTTGTTTATACATTACTTATCTACACTGTAAAATATATTATGTTCTATTATATATTTATATGTCCGTAAACATACACAACAAATAATTTATGTTTCATAACAAAGATGATTCCAAATCGTTTTGCCTACTTGCCTAGTATGTTGAATAACTATTGCCTGCCCGCGACTTCACACACTTTGTTTCTATAGAAACGTTTCAAGGCTACTTCTATCCCATTGAAACTGAATTATGGGATGAAAAGAAGCCTATGTGTTATTCCAGGGCTAAAACAACGTCTGTTTAAAATTCAGCCCGATCCATTCAGTATTTTTTGCGTGAAAGAGGAACAAACATCCGTACATTCATACAAACTCTCGCATTTATTATATATGTAAGGATTTCACATTACTGTCTAGTCTAGTCTGCTTCGATCTCTTTATTACATTGCGATGTTCCGTATATCGAATTTGAGCTGTCAGTTATCCTGTAAACTAGTTTTAAGTCCGTGAAGTATTTCCGCCGAGGGAATTTCAAATAACACTGCCTTTGGACAGACACTGGGACGTGAAGAATTCTGTAATCTTGAAGCCAGCCTGTACCACATCTGGGACAAAAGAAGTACTCTAAATGAAAACTGATTTTTCATCCACCGATCTCGTAAAGAGTATTTTTGCTCTTCGAAATCTGAGTGCAAAAGTCGTTTCAATCCTCTAGAGGAAAAAGTAAATTGAATTTAGAACATCGTGTTCACTAAGTTTTTGAATTGGAAACATCATTCAACCTATTGACTTCTACCTCCATGGTGCCAAATTTATCATACAACCTTTTTAAATTTGTTAAAAACTTAAACTCAGAACCTTCTTGGTTTATTTTTTTTTATTTGCTTTGCGCGCGCCTTTTTCTAAGTCATTTCCGCTGAGGTGGGATAAAAAGCTACGTGTTGCAGTCGAGTGCAAAGATATTTTACCTTGTGCTCTTTTCATGCCCTCTCTATCGCTCAGGATTCTAATTTTAAATTTTCTTTCGCTGGCTGTCTTCAAAATTGAGGACTCTGTTAAAAAGCAACTTTGCACTCCTGTATAACAAATAACTCATATGACTTTTGTTGAACAGATAAAAATGGAGTATCAAATATAATATCATTATGGCAGTAATATAATTGGTTGTTAATGATGATGATTCTAGGAAGTGAGTTTTAGAAGGATATGTTATTTTCATTGCATTGAATTTGTATTTTAGGGATATTGGGCTGCCATATTCCAAACACACAAGCGGTAGAAACTATTTTTGAAACCCTTTATCAACCTTAGGACGAAACCAAGAAGTAGTATTTGACGTTTCCATCTGATATCACTACATAGTATAAAACAAAGTCGCTTTTTCTGCCCCTATGTCCCTATATCATTATGTCCCTTTGACTGCTTAAATCTTTAAAACTACACAACGGATTTTGATGCGGTTTTTTTTCTTAGATAGAGTGATTTAAGAGGAAGGTTTATATGTATAAACCGTAAAATAAACCGTGCGAAGCCGGGGCGGGTCGCTAGTAGGGTATAAGTATTATTTACGTTAGAGGTCTGTAGCCTGCTTTAGGCTCAGCGTAGAGATTTCGTGGAGGTACTGCTACGAACCTTGGTACTTTAAGCTGAGTGTAGAGATTTCGTAGCATGTAGAGGTTTGTAGCATGCTTTACCTCAAACGCAGAGTTATCGTAGCACGTAGAGGTTCGTAGCATGCTTTACCTCAAACGCAGAGTTATCGTAGCACGTAGAAGTTCGTAGCATGCCTTACATCAAACGTAGAGTTATCGTAGCACGTAGAGGTTCGTAGCATGCTTTACCTCAAACGCAGAGTTATCGTAGCACGTAGAGGTTCGTAGCATGCTTTACCTCGAACGCAGAGTTATCGTAGCACGTAGAGGTTCGTGCGAGCGTAGAGTTATCGTAGAGATAGGTTGGTCGTAGGTAGATAGATGGTTAGTAGTAAATAAAAGCAGCAGCTTCAAAGCATGAGTTTGAAATACGATAAAGCCCAAATTATTTCATAGGATTTTTTTCTCAATATACCGTGGGTACCTGACGATATCGTAGTCAGGAGCTACTTAGTAGGTAGGTATAATAATTCTCTGTTCACAAGGTAAATCAGTCTGCAAAAGGTCTGTAGCAATTATTATAATGAAAAGAATCCAAACCTACGTAGATTAGGATTTCTTCCCAGAATCACAAGGTTTTAAAAAACAATCAAGTAATAAGCCTGGGTCTTTTATAAAATGTTTTAACTATTTATTGAGGCTTTCATGATGGGACTATACACGTATTTGTCAAAGAATGTTTATACGTTCTTGGTATTTGTAATGGCGAACTGTGACAGTAGTAATATTTCACGCACAAAGTTCGACATGCAAAATGTTCAATACCGTTTGCTGACATAATACGAGCAGGCGTCTGGCAAAAAATTTTAGATAACATATTATTATTCGTCAGCCAGTCGTAGATTCAAAATACAGCGTAGATTAGTAGTGAGCGTTGAAACCGTTTCAACCAGTTTTACAAATGTAGACGTGTCAACAGTTTTCAGTTCACCGCAAAACCAGTTGATTCTATCAACTCCTTACATGGTTAGCTTTTGGTTTATATAATTCAATACGCGAACGGAACACCCGAGAAGATTGTCGAAAGAAGATTAACAATTATTCTATTCAACTGCTCACTTAGAGTAGGTACATAAATAAACGATATTTTAGACCATGACGCAGTAAAACCAACATGCTGTTGGCATGTTGGTTATACTGCGTCACAACTTTAATTACTTAGTGTATCGCATAGTTTGTTCTACTACAGTTTAAGTTTCTACAAACCAGTTAATAACGTTGGTTTTTCAAATAGTTGGCCGTTTATAGAAAACGGTTTAATTTCACTAACGGAAAAATAGACAACAACCACCACTAGAGTTGATGATTTTTATTGTTTGAAGTACGCGAAAATAACTTACGTTTACGTCTAACAAAAAATCTATTGGCACTTGAACTGTGTAGGTACTTATGTTAGTAATACTAACGTATGGCTATAACAAAAGCTATTCAACCTAAAATGTTTCTCAGGCCCTACACAATCCTAAAATGCCTTTCTACAATCTACATCAGTATCCAACGGTTTATGCTTGGTATATGAAGAGGGATAGCCTATAAACTTGTCGTATTTTCTCGAATATTCCCGATTTCTCTCAAATATTCTCGAGATCGTATGGGCTGGCAAATAAACCATTTTATTTGGACATTGGTTTCGGTAAAGCTAAAGAGATTGCTTTGGAAAAGGGTAAATCATTTTATATTTCGGTTTAGCTACTTGTGCTACAATCTTGTGTCCATATTCTTAGTAATATTATGATAATAATAATAATTAAATAATGCTGGACAATCCACACAGCACTAGCTAGCCCCAAAGTAAACTACTCAAAGCTTGTGTTGTGGGTACTAGATAACTGATATACCTATTTGATACATTATATAAATAGATAGATTTTTTTTTATTAAAAACACAAAAGTTTGCATGTTGGATTTTTATTACTCTTTCACGCAAAAACTACTGAACGTATTTTAGCTTTGGAATAAAACTTCTTCATCTTTTGGGATAGAAAGAAATAGCCTTGAATCAAGTTGAATCGTTTCCATAGAAATAAAGTGGGCGAAGCCGCGGGCGACTAGTTTTATGTATAGTTACTTATTTTTACATGCGCATTGAATCTGGTATTAATAAGGAAGTAAATAAATAAATAAATAACTTAGCTAGGTAAGTACAAGCTAACATAATAGTCCAATAATAAACCTACGTTCTTTTGAAGTCTCTAGTAGAGGTTTATTTTGACGTAGGTACATTCCTAAATCCATGTTTTGAATATTGTCTTCATGACACAAATGCGATGAAATATGTACGGAGTCATAGAAGCTTTTTCTATGAAAGTTTTGGAAAATTGTTGTCTATAATATTGTATTGTATTGAAAGTCAATCAGCTCAAAAACTATGAATGAAAGAGTCACTACACTCACTAAATCACTGAAGAAATAATCACAAAAAAAAAACTTAATTCCTACTAATATTATAAACGCGAAGGTTTGTAAGTTGGAATGGATGGATGTTTATTACTCTTTCACGCCAAAACTGCTAAATGGATTTGGATGAAAGTTGGCACAGATAGATTATAGTCTGGCATAACACATAGGCTATATATATTTTCTCCGCAATTCCCACGGGAACGGGAATTACGCGGGTGAAAACGCGAGGCGCTGCTAGTCATTAAAAAAAACACAGTACAGCAAGCGGCCTTATTTTTACAGCTATTTTTACTAACGCAAAAGTTTGAATGGAGGGATGGATGTTAGTGGCATCTACAAGCCAAACCTACTGAACTGATCAGGCTGAAATTTTGAATAGACGCAGTTCTAGGTCTGGAATAAAGCTTAAGCTACTTTTCATCCATTTTCATGCGGTGCTCAGCTGATTTGATTATGTAATGTATTAAATTTATTTAATTTGTATTTAATTTATTTCGACTATGTACAGTAGCGTTCAGTATTTGCTATATGTTGATAATTGCTAAAATATACGCCAACTTGTTGAAGAACTTCAAACAATCTTATCTTACTATCTTACCATTATAATAAATGGGAAAGTCTTTGTGAATGTTTGTTATAAGTAATCTTTGTAACTACTTAAGTGATACAAATGAAATTTGGCATGTAGATAGTTTAGGACCTAGAATAGGACATAGGTAGGCTATTAAAAAATGGAAATTTTAATCTCTAAGGTTAAATAGGGTGGTTAATTTTGTATGGAAAATACTTTTTCCTTGGTTGGATTCGATTCAACTGGGAATAAATAAACTATTGATTAAATAACTTAACACGTATTTTTTATTTTTACCCAATAACCCCTAGGGAGTGTGCAATAAATTTCTGAAATTTGTACGAAAAAAACTCTGTTTCACGGGCGAAGCCGCGGGGCGCATCTAGTCTTTAACTAAGTGCAAAAACTGAAACACAGTGCTTTGCATCGTGCGTACTTCACTACATAGTATAAAATAAAGTCGCTTTCTCTGTCCCTATGTCATTATGTCCCTTTGAACGCTTAAATCTTTAAAACTTTTTTTTCGGATTTTGATGCGGTTTTTTTTAATAGATAGAATGATTCAAGAGGAGTGTTTATAATAGCTAGCTGCTAGCTAGTTGTTAAAAAAAGCAAATAATGTCTAAGTAATTGCAGGATTCGAACGCCTCGACATTGATTTTTTAGTTTTTGCTAAAAGTAAAACCTTTAGTATTTCGGTTTTATAGGTAAGTTTTTAAAACACGCCTAATTATTATATTATGTAAAGTAAATATGTATGTACCTAACAAGTGTTAGGTACCAGACTTTGACCTCGAGTGACCGTTAAATGTAATCTACTTAACCCTTCCACACTTAACCGCTTATTATGCAATTCTAGCCTTTGCACTCAAAGCTTTAGCGGTCAAATTTCTGTAAGCAAGATGTTGACTCTCTATAAAACGTTAGATAAGATGCTATTGGATATTTACGATGGTTTTAACAGGTTTTCAAAAGTGTCTTAAGTTATGGGGTGTGTTTTATACGGGAATATTTTTTTCATTACTTTGTGCGTCAAATAGAGGAAAATCTCATGACATATTAAATTTTTGTTACATTCAATTCAATTCCATCCTTTCTATTTATGGTGTAATTTTTTTTCAGGTTCTTACAGTTGTTTAAAGTAATCACGATCATAAGCAATGCTCCTGGAGTTAAAGAATACGCGTTAAACGGTAAAGCGTTGTGGTAAACGAGTTCTTGAGTGGAAACCGCGACTGGCGGTACGAAGAACGTAGAGTAGGATGCCTTCCGGCCAGGTCCCTCCGATACAGTAGTTCAACTGAGTAGTCCAACGTGTTGGACTAATGATACAGCGGTGTATTTTTTGTACAACTAGTGCATATCGATGTTATTTGTCTAGCATATCAATATGTCTACTTGAAAATAGATACTAAACCTTCTTTGTAAATATTGAATAATAAAAATTTGAAGCTATCTACCAGGATATCAGTAATGTTAGAAATCTTAAAGGCTTTGGAAAAAGCACTTCTGCCATGTTCATGATCTATTAGGTGGGATGACGACGCGAAAGACTGCTGGCAGATGCTGCATGCGGCAAGCTGAAGACAGGGCACTATGGCGCTTATTAGGGGAGGCCTATGTCCAGCTGTGGACTAAAATAGGCTGATGATGATGATTGTACGTATGACGTAGAGACCGCGGACCGCGAGTTGAAAGGTTACATAACTGAGCACGAATCAAATTTATTCGAGATCGTGTGGGGAATAGTCTCGCGACATGAATATCTTTCACATGTTTTTACATCGAGAACACGATCGAGCGAACCCTTCATCATCATCAGCTTCGTCCACTGTTGGACATAGTTCCAAGTAGATGGGTTCTTCTTCGCAAAAGAACCGCCTCCCTGATACCCAGAGTCTGGGATAGTACGAACAGCATCCTGAAAACTATTGCTGATAGGCTCCTCTCCTATGTATTGCAATAAATAATAAATAATTCCGGACAGTCCACACAACATCATCTAGCCCCAAGCTAAGCAGAGCTTGTGTTACGGGTACTAGATGTCTGATATACTTTATAAAATACATTACATAGATAGATATTTTTTATTATACATAGAAAACACCCAGACCAACGGAACAAATTTCTGCAGATCGTACACAAATTTGTTGTTGTTGATTGTGTGTGGTATGTTTTGTGAACTTTTGTGCGTAGGGTAATAGGAGTTTTATAATAATTTGTGTGTATGGAAGTAGGTAGTTGTAGTTGTAACTAACCTTAATATTAAAGTCTTTTCTTTTTTAATAACAAAACATGGATCTTGTTATTCGAAATAAAATATTTTTATTTATTTATAGGAAGAAATGGATAAATTGAGCTACCTTTAGACTGTTTGCAACCGTCTGCAGTTAGCTCAATGGCTTCAACTGTAAATACTAAATGTATTTTTTTCTATTCCTTGATCTTTATAAGGAGGCCCCGAAACGACGAATAGCGGTCCTGGGACCACTACATTGTCAACTTTAATAAGTTTTTAAAAGTTCCTTACTAATATTATAAAAGCGATAGTTTGTATGGATGCATTTACTCTATCACGAAAAAGGGAATGAACAAATCTGGCTGAAATTATGAATAGACGTATTTCTAGCTCTGAAATAAGACATAGGCTATATTTCACCCTATACATCAGTTCCCATGGGATTGAAATAGCCTCGAAACGTTATCATTAAATCAACGCGTGCGAAGCCGCGGGGATGTACTAGTCTCTATATTTTTTTAGATGTATATCTGTGTATACATAAAACGATGACGTCAAAAATCAGCAGGAGTCAAATGGATGGAACTGAACAACACCGCATTGAATGGCCAGGTTACCTAGCCTGTTGGTAAGTTTTAAATGGATAGAAATGAAAATTTTCCTTCTATTTTCTTTCTAAATTATTTTTATTTGATTTTGTTTTATTCGGAGAACAAACAGTTGTACAAACAGGAATATTATTCTTAAAAATGAAATAACTCTTAACTATTAAAATGTCCTCGCATAGAGAAGCTAAAAAACAAATTATGTAGGTAGGCCTACATCCAAATTTTGAATTTTTTCAAAATTTCAGCCCGAACAAATAGCACTAAGCATAAGAAAATAAAGATAAGAATATGGTATTCGTCATAGGTACTATTCAACTCCGTAGAGAGTCGTTTCAGTGATCGGTCGGTGTCATAGGAGTAGGTATCGCGAATTTGCCAAACGGCTTCTGTCACTCTCTTGTATTTAAAGTGAATTGGCAAAACGCCCACCTTTAAAAATGGCACTTTCCTAGAATGGTAAAGTAGATGAAAAGAAAAGACGCAAAAAGTACGTGTTTGATTGACGTTGGGCAGATTGCTTTTAAAATCGTATCTTGATATGTCTCAGCCGATTTCGACTGTTTGAGTGGGCAGGCACTTTATTCAGAATCTGCCTACGCCATCACGCGCTGTTTTCAGTAGTTTTTGCGTGAAAGAATAACAAACATCCATACATTCAAACTTTCGTGTTTATAATACTAGGAAGTAAGGATGAGCGTAATTTCGCCACCGAAACTTACCAAAGATATTCTGAATTAAATGTCCCATGCAGGCACTCCAAGTCGCGTGCAGAAGCTAATAAGTGTTGCATGTCATCTAAACTCATTAAGGGGTGAAAAGGATGGTTGATATTTTTGATGTTTTTTATATCTAGAGATATAAAAACACAAAAAAAACAGTGCCCCAATTCGCTTGAAACTGACAGATACAGGTTTAAAAAAAACAACTCCTGAAAATGTGGTAATGTAGTTCTATTCGATCGAAGAGCTGCACAAATCGTATGGTTTACGCGAGCCAAGCCACGAGCGGAAAGCTAGTATCAAACAAATCTATTAATAGAGACAACAGAAACTAAGCCCTAAATCATAGTTATGGTGTCATAGGTCTGTGATATGAATCCAACTAATTGGTTCATATATCTTATTAATATTCGAGAGGTATTTATTGGGCAATGGGTTGGATTGGGCAATGAGTTGAATTGGGCAATGGTTGGTTTGGAGTGAAATATGATCGCGAATAGATTCGGATAGGTCGACAATCGTTTGTACCACGACCAAAACTAATACCTACTAAAAACAACTATGTTATTTTACCGTTGTTGGTAGTAGCTTTAAATCAGCGTCCTAATAGCATACCTATAATTTAATTTTATATATAACTAGCTGACTCGGCAGACTTCGTACTGCCTCATATGGGGGTTTCCCGGCAATTCGATTTTTTTCACCTTTTAAACCTTCCCTAGACCTCCACGAACATTTCAAGACCAAGATAAGATAAATCCGTTCAGCCGTTCTCGAGTTTTAGCGAGACTAACGAACAGCAATTGATTTTTATATATATAGATTAGGTATCAAAATAGAGAGTATACCTACCTATACATAATAATAAATAAGGCTGAGAGCTTGTGTTATGGATATACGCTAGTAATAATAATTCAGTGATATCAACTCATATACTTACTTAGATAACTCAGATATATAATTTCTCTATACCTAAACAACTTGAAAACTTGAGCAAATATTTGCAGATCGTACGAACAATTGTCCCGAAGTGAAAATCGAACCCGAAACCTCCTGCGTTCCAGGTAAACCTTTGAAACTTTTAATTTCTAGAGCAAAATAAACACTGTAACCTTTCATTCAGTTAACCGGTTAAATAAGACATATTTTTTTGAGCATAAGGTATAAGTGGATTGTCAAGTAAGTAACTTCAACTTCAACTTCTTTTTTATGGCTCCGCTTGCTTTTCGCCACGACTCTGCCAGTGTCTATGTTAAATAAAGCTGCAGAATTTTGACTCTAAGCAACCTTTGACTTTGAATAAATTGGTAAAATAAACCACTAAAGCCCAACAAGTTTCATCAAAACAAATGTAAGAAGTTTTTATTGCGCAACTTGACATCGTTTATTTAGTTCGCGTGTTATTTGAGTGGGATCTTTTGCGCTCCAAAAGAACAGTGGGAAAAAGCGTTATTAACCGAATTAACAATAAGAAGGCGATCCTTTTCAAAGTATATTTTAATCTTATATTTAGGGTATTAAAAATTACCTATGCTCTTATGACTAAGTAGAGGATATTGCTAACTTGATTCCGATCTTTCTACACACGATATTCACAGCATTTTGTGAGTTTTTTTATGTATGACAAACTAGCGACCCACTCCGGCTTCGCACAGGTTATATATGTAATATAAATACCTACCTATAAACATTCCTCTTGAATCGCGCTATCTTTAAAAAAAGGGAACATAGGGACAGAAACACAAATCAGAATTTGTTTTATACTTATACATATATATTATATATATTACTTACTTTTATAGTGATAAATATTGCTAGATTCACACATTATCTAGCTCCAAGCTAAGTAGAGCTTGTGTTATGAGTACAGTACTCATAACACAAGCTTAACTTAGTTTGGGGCTACTATAGTTAAAGTAAAAGTAGTAAAGTAGTAAAAGTTGTCTCCTATAAAATTGCCTTTCTATATAGGTAGCTAAGTCAAAACCGGAATTTTCTCATCCTGCCAAGGTTCTTTAGCTTGTCCGTGTATTGAATGTCAGACATTTTTCCATTAAGCGCTTTAAGAACGCTACAATCTAGCGATTTACGCGATGTAAAGCGTTTCTCCTACGACCCCCAGTAATCGATGTAAAACGCTTTTCTACGACGTTCAGGGGGTTACTCTGCAAAACAATTTTAATCCAAATGATTATTTCGTCCAGTTTTTAACACTGTCGTGACAGAATTCGACATATTGATCAGAAGCAAAAGGGTAACCTATAGATGTAAAAATCTCCAATTTTTGCATATCCGATTCATGTTTGAAACGTTTTGAAATGTTGTAGGTACTAGTCTTTAGATGCACCAGCCAGTAGATGTATCTTAAATAAGTAGAATTCCCGGAATCAGATTTAATATTCATACATCCTTAAGTTTTAGTTAGATTTCAAAGTGGTCATTAAAATCCTTACTATGAAAGGTATTATCAAAGATTGGAAGGTATGCTCCTCTTAGGATGAAGGCGTGTTAAAAAAAATCTTTAAAAAATATCACAACAATTTTGGTTAAAAATCTTACTCTAAGCGAACAAAGTCGCCCCGCAACTTAATAGTGCTTAGTTATTAAACTCATCTATTATAATTTGTCAAATAATATATTTCTAATGTACCTATACTGTTTATAGGCCAGGGATTGCCCTGTGTTCGGCCAATCCCTGGCCCTTTTCTATCATGTCAATCCCTGGCAGTGATCGGGCGCCCGAACTATGAAAATTGGCTCAAAACCGTAAACGATCAGAGTAACCCACCAGTAATCCGTTCGACATCCATCGTAAATGATTTTCAATCAAGTCGAGAATTGTCCGCCGGCCATTCAGTGCAGTTTCCACGATCCGAAGCTATCAAACACGCTAGGGATGTACACGCGATATCTAATACTTGTAGAATCGATATCGATATTTTTTTTACTTCTTGTTAAACTACTAGTCACAGTTTTGTATGCTTATGCATAAGTTTTTACATGAAACTACCTGTCAGCTCTAGAATCTTAAATTTTCAGGAATTAAGATGACATTTTTTTTTACTATTGAAATCCTATGATAGTATTGACTAAGCTTTGGCTGATGAACTCTGTATTTAGGTTACCTACAAATATATAGATAGTATAGAGTATAATTAAATGTTATGTTAAACTTTGTAGGTAAGTCAAAAGTATATTCTAAGAAAAGAAAATCTTTATCGATACAAATAATTACAATCAAGGAAAATATACAAATTAAACTAGTACTTATACACAATTGAAACAATTGAGCTTACTGCAGACGGTTGCAAACAGTCTAGAGAAAATGATGTAAGCAAATGAGTACCTAATTCTCATGTCACTACATAGTATAAAACAAAGTCGCTTTCTCTGTCCCTATGTCCCTATATCCCTATGACCCTTTGAATGCTTAAATCTTTAAAGCTTTAAATCTTTAAAACTACGCAACGGATTTCGATGCGGTTTTCGATGGTGTTTTTTAATAGATTCAAGAGGAAGGTTTATACGCATAATAAAATCATGCGAAGCCGGGGCGGGTCGCTAGTTATCGATAAAACACGTCGCATCACATCTCTACGGGGCAGTAAGACGACCGGCAAATGACAGTCTTTGGCAAAAAGATAGCACCTTACACCCAAGACTAGCAGTTTCTTGTGAACTGAGCTGGTAAGAACGATGGTAGCTTTTTCAGCTCAAGTCAATGAGCATACCTACTTTGGTAATCTTTTTTGATTCAGTTTACTTAGTTTATTTGTACGATAAGAACACTTTTACACCTCGTCACAGTGCTCCTGTCTTCAGCTTTCCGCATCCAGCACCTGCCAGCAGTCTTTCGCAGATCGTCATCCGACCTAATCGGAGGCGGTCTACACTACGTTTGCCCAGTCGCAGTTGGCGGTTCTTTTCGAGATGTGGCCGGCCCACTGCCACTTCAGATTGCTAATTCTTCGATTACTTTGATCATTCAGAGAATCTCCTCACATACATACATAGCTCTTTCCATAGCTCGCTGAGCGAATTTGAACTGGTGGAACAGCCCTACCGCGAGCGTCCACGTAGGTCATTACAGGTAAGACGCACTGTTTGAAAGATTTCGTTTTCAAATATTGCGGTATGGATAACGAATATGTGTGTGAACCTCATAAACACTTTTAATAAAGTGTTTATGAGGTTGTTAATACAACGAAAATTACAACCAAGGAATAGAAAAAATAAAACTAGTATATACAGTAATTTGACGGTAGATCTGTAATGTAAACTAAAGTATAAATTTTAACGTAGGTATTTACACAGAACCTATGAATTTTCCCCTATCCAGATAAATTCTAGTGCTCTAAGAACTAAAAGGAAACATCAAATTCAATAGCTAAAAGAAGTTCATAAAACTGCTCCTTTGCATAGAAGTCACGTTCAGACGTGAAAGGTTCTTTTGCTTTCAAACAAGAACGTTTTCTGCTATTCACGTTTATAAGATGTTCAACGTAGTTTTCTATGAATGTATAAATAAATAATGCTGGACAATCCACACAGCAGTATCCAGACCCAAACTAAGTAACCAAGTAAGTAGCTCTGCTTAGCTTGGGATAGTACCCATACAGTCCTGGATTTGTAAATAGGCCGTATAGGCCGCAGCGTCCTAGGGGCGGCAGATTTCAGAGGACGGTCACTCGATTGCAGACAATAAAAGTCAAACACGTTCACTGGTTTGAACTGGAGTGATTTTGCAATTTTTATTGCTGTTATTTAATTTTTGGGTTCCTTAAAAGAGATGTTATTGCCAATTGCAGGATTCAGGGGTGAAGATAATAATGAACGGCTCTGTACATGGGGCAGCGGAAGAAAGTGGCCTACACTCATAAAAAATATAAATCCGGCACTGCCCATACTAGAAATCTTTATTAAAACCGAATATAACAATCATGGAATAGAAACAAATTAAAACTAGTAAGGATATACAATTGAAACAATTGAGCTAAGTGTAGACGGTTGCAAACAGTCTAGAGGTATTTCACCTGATCCTTATCAATACCAGTTGGAAGCGTCCCCTAGACACTGGCTGCACTCCCACTCTGTATGACAATGCTGATGCGCTGTGCCAGATACTCGCCAGCTCTCGGGACACGCGTCGCATCGACCAGACAGTCAATTTTTTTTTAATCCGGAGAGTCTCTGTACCAGATAACTAGAAATAAGCTAAACAGACCTTGTGTTATGGGTTCTACTTAGATAACTATAAGCAAAAATAAAGAATGCTGGACAATCCACACGGTAATAAAACTTAACAACTCACACAAATTACTGCTTTTTACACTAGTTATCACCTTTTCAAATTGATTCTTAACACTGTCGTAGTTGTTAGGAATTCAGTGTCAAACTAGCACCCGGAGTTTTATTGATTTATGCCATATTCGTCCCTAGAAAGTTCAGCCCACATGAAAAAATCTTCGTTTGTCCCACATTGTATGCCTTACTCGGCCCATAATTTATTTAATATCATAAAATCTTATTTCGTTCCACTTTTCAGCTCCACATTCTGCCCACGTTTTTTGTTTCTTACTTTCTCCATACCTCTAACTTACTAATTACTGTACTTATGACTATTGAAACCCTTTTACTGAACTTCTTTAAATCTTGTGCAAAAATTAACACCCAATAAAAAGAAATGCACTGCAAAACAAAGACTTTTCAGTCCGACAGTTTGTTTGCACTCAATCTACAGGTGTAAATTTAATAATAATTTTGAATGTTATTCGTGTTCGCGGTATTAAATTGATATTCGCGACGAGAGCGCGAATAAAACATTTCACACTTCACATCTATAAATCTCGGATTCGCGTTAGGCTGCGCTTACAATAGAAATTACAAACTTTAAGCTGCTTCACACACCCAATGCCTATAATTACAGGAAGATCCTAATTCTACAGGTAAGTTTAATAATAGCTATTTATCAATTAAATTTATCAAAAATAAATACTTACGTAACATATGATACGCCACCGTCTATACTACCAGTATTCACGTGTCCATCCAAAGGTTGCCTGGAAGAAATCGCTCTTAGCGATAAGGCCGCCCATTGTGAAACTGTTTTGTATAAGTATTTTAATTCTTTTGTATTTCTTTACTGTGGTGTACAATAAAGAGTATTTGTATTGTATTGTATTGTAACATTTTGCGGCGGCAGCGTAGAGTTTAGGTACGTACGTATTTGAGAAATGCTTAATAAATATGATGCTAGACTATCCACACAGCATCATCTAGCCTCAATCTAAGCAGAGCTTGTGTTATGTTGTAGATAACTGATATACTTATCACAGTTATCACTTACAATTAAATTTTACAAATTATCGGTTTATGTTCCTTCAAATAAAAGTTAGTGAAGTATACTTAGGTACTAGTTAAACACGTATTTTACAATGATACACACATTTTAAATCCAGCTTATTTACTTATTTTAATTTCATGTGTCCAGGCCCAATTAATTAAACATATACATTTTTAACGTGCCGTTTTAGTTTTAACTCCCCATATATTAATTTAAAATTGACTCTATTGTTGACTCTCTGTGCAAAGAACAAAATCCGTCTACATTTCCGAAACGAAAAGCACACTTAAAATGAGTGTTGGGGCGATTAGGCCTGGTCTGAATCAGGCCTGTAGGCCTAAATGCTCAAAGGCATTTTATTCATTGGCCGGTTAGGCCCACAAATGGAATGTAGACCTAATCGCCGATGAGTTCTTTTTGAATGGGGCAATTAGGTCCAAAGATTTTTTCTTTAAGTACAGTCAAATCCAAAAGTTTTGTTCTCTTTAATTTCTATTTTATGGAACATTAAACATACCTATGTTATAATAAATTTAAAACTACTTATATAGATCATATAATAATTATTAATAAATAAAATACAAGATGCTACAGACCCGGCTTGTATTCTTATCTCTGTATCTGTTGTGTAAGTCAAAGGTACCGCGCAGTGCAGTGTTATAATTACCACTTGCACTTCCAGAAATCCAGCCGGTTAGGTACTGAGCCCTTTCCGCGCGTAACATTTTCGTCATTTCGGAAACTTTTTTCGTGTGAGACAGTCGCACATATTTTAAGTGTCGTGCCTCACAGAATTTGGTAAGTACAGTACTTTATTAAATGTAAAAAGGAGTAACAAATGAAATGATGAAAAATAAAGTAAATTTCTAATTCAAGTTAATCAATGCTGATTAAAATTCGAATATAAATTTTTACCTTGGCTGAGCAATGTGAAGTTGGTGCTTAATGTGATGTTATTATTTGATTTTAGAATGGAGTACCTACAAAGTCATAGTACTTACTAAAAATGGCTGCTTACTACGAAATTGCAATTGATCTGTGATTATTTTGTAATAATTTTGCGTGTTGTTTTTTATTTTTAAACTTTTTTAATCAAAAGCTGTTTGTTTTTACTTAAAAAAAATGTTAATTTTAATATATAATTTTATTTAGATTAAGTTTACGAGTATTTTGGATTGTTATGTTGGTTGTTGTTTTTAGATACCTAGTATAAAAAAGCTGTTAATCTATGATTCGATAATATTTAAATATGGAAATGTACGATTTGTATTGTATAGTTACCAAGAGGATGATTAGGGGTTTTACTGATTTTTAAGTTTATTGTAAAGTTTATTTATGAATGACTGATTATTACTCGTAGTACCTAGTTGGAGGAAAACCAAAGCAAAATTGCAATCTGTGATTACTATAACACTATAGCATTATTTTAACTGTAGTGTTTTTTTATTAAAAACATTTAACATAAACATGTCAATATTTTGTGTTGATTTATACATGATATTTATAAATAAAACTTTTGTTTTAATATAATGCAATTTCATTTCACAAAATTTTGTATCCAACTGTACTTAAATATTTTAAAGTATTAGTATCGGGACTAATTGGCCCATAATAATAAAAGCATTGAGCGATTAGTCCTGCAGGACTAAATGCTCAATTCTAAATGCACTGTTCGGCGTTTAGGTCTATAGGCCTAATCCCTAGCAGGCCTAATCGCCCCAACACCCCTTAAAATACATTTAAAATACATAATTTTATCACATCGGATATCTCAAATTTCTGGTAGCTTTATTTTATCTAAATCACTTGTATGAATGCAGCTTTACAAGATAAGCTTAAAATAATATCTATCACACGGCATTTATATCGCACTGAGATTTATTAGCTTCTATTTCTGTTAAAACATGCACCCGTGAAAAGTAGAGCTCGTAGGATTCAAGAAGATAATTATGATCAATGATTAATCAATGATCAGTCCCAGTAGCTTCTGCTATCGGGTTCGCACGCGTTTCTATGGACTGAATATCATTTTGTTATTTTAGTCTAGAACTTCACTTAGGTACACTAAATCTGAACCCAATCCATTCAGGTGTTTTAGCGCGTTCAGAAGTGAGACTATTCTACCAAGCCAATTGACTGTTTCACTGTAACAATGATCATTTTTGGCAGAATGGGTCACCTGTAGGCTTAGCCAACCACCAAAAAGGTGTCGCTGCGAAGCGATTCTATTTCTACAAAGATGTTGGAACGTTAGTCATGCTAGAATCTTTGTATTTCTACAATCGTGATTGCTAAAACTATAGCGATTGGTAGACAATAGACTTAGCGAAATCGCTTGTCAAAAGTGTCACTTGGCTGACCATTTTTATGGAAAGTAAAATCGTTTGACTTTATCGATTTGATAGCTTGATGGCATCGAAATGTTTGATAGTGAATTTGAATTGATTCGTTAACAACAGATTTTGTGATAATATTACATTTATGGCAAAAGTCAAATCCGCATAAATTAACGGTAATTTAAATTATAAGGTTCAATTTCCCAAAAACAGCAATCAAGTAAAAATATGTATTCCGATACAAAATAAGTTACTTAATCGGATTCCAAATCAGTTGTACCTACGGCTAACCTGTATTTTCATTTGCTCTTCAAAAGCCTACTTATTGGGAAAAATAGAGTACGATGACCTTTAAAACTAGGGCTGAGACATGTTTTTAAAAAGTTTATCGATAGAAATTACAAAAAAACTATCGATGTTGAAAAATAATAATCATGTAGGTATCATTTTCCATGGAACCATAAATTAAAGTTTATTTAGGACTGTCACATATTTTAGGAAGGGTATCTATAAAAATAAAACCATTTTTGCAAAAAAAAAATATAAATACAGTCAAAACCTGTTATAGCGACATTGAAGGGACCGTATAGTTGCCGACATTATATCCGATAGTTGTTATAAGCAATACACATACATACATACATATGTAGTTACATTAGTTGTGTAGTTATATTTTTATAGGTAGGTACATATCTATCTAGTATATGGGTTATGTTTGTGAACTTGTTGTCAAATGAAATGTTAGAAAAAAAGTAAAAATATTTATTAAGAAATAACACGCGCACTTGGTGTAAAATATGCAAGGTCAAATAGCCGGGAAGAGGTTCGGATGAGGTGGGAGAAAGTGCTTAGGTTAATACGCGCTTAAATATTCCTTCAATGCCTATCAATAAGATTTAAAATCGTCCGTATTGTTTTTTTTTGCTAGGACAAGAAGCGATTGGTCGTTATAGACGATGAATATCGATACATTTCGTCGTTATAAGCGATATGTCGCTGTATCCGATGTTGTTATAGGCGGTATGTTTGCTGAATAGTTTACTACAGATTCGGGCGGGACTTTACAATCTGGCTGTTATAACCGATAGGTCGTTGTAAACAATGTCGTTACAACAACATAATTTATCTAGTTTTAAGTTTTTCTTGTATATATTTTTCATTTGTACAGAGGCGTTCATTATTTGCTTACCCCCCCTTATAGACATACCAGGAACGAATCCTGCTGCTTTACTTAAACAATTTTTTGCTTTTTTTGACAAAGCACTAGTAACTAAAATAACAAAGAAAATTACTACTATTATTGTAAAAAAAAAAATAAGCTGGTAAGTAATGAAAATGATTTTTAAAACAATTGAGCTAGCTAAAATAAAAGCTATCTTTAATTTCGACTAAACTAGCAATCACAATCTGGATGAGTGGTTCAAGGGTCCGGCGTGTGTTCTAGGGTAGGATGTTCGATTCATTATACCGATGTTATTTTTGCTTTTTTTCACCTATGACTTTATAGCATAATAATTGTCTATAATCTGTTTTTTTACTAATAAGAAATAGGGTATGATTGGAATATAATAAACACATCTCAGATTTTATGTGATGTTATTTTATTAATACAATAGAAAGAAAGAGAAAATAAATTACATTACAATGATATTAACTTATATTAAGAAAATTTATTACATTTTCGGTTCCTTTTCACATAACTATGTTGTTTTATAATCCTTGTAAATAAAAGTCAACACACAAGTAGAACAAACATGTTTTGTTATTATTAGAATACCTATACCACAGTATACTGTAAGGTCTACTTTGTTATAGGCAGCATCTAATAAATATTAACAATTTAGATCTCTCGTGTGTAACAGACCATTATTTACCCATTAAGAGAAATTTGGAGCATCATTGTGCAATACGCTAAATGAAAAGCAAGCTAGAACTACCATAGCAAAACTAGTTTATTGTTTACTCAAAATTAATATCGAATTGGATAACCCTCGCTGGGTATACTTTGTTCTAGCCTACTTTTCATTTGAGATACTGGATAAGCAACGAGCACTGTGGTATAATAACTTTTTTTAACACTTGTAAATATTGTTCCCCAAGCGGCCGCCAATTTCTACGAGTTTTCCTGGGCCCATGGATGACATCCAGCCCCAATAACCTGAAAAAAATACTGACTTCTCAAGACTTGTAGGTAGGGGTATAAATTCAATTAAAAATTGACTGGACAGGCAATTTAGTCTGTAATAAAAAAGATGTTGGAAATTTACTAGATAGGTCATTTAGTCTCTAGTAAAAGAAACTGATTTTGTAGCAGAATTTGCATGGTAATACTTATTATTTATATCACATCTTACCTATGGTAATTCTGCCACCTGCTTGAACAGGTAGTATATTTTGTGGTAGGAGTCGTTTGTTTGGTTTCCTCCATAGTATTATCCGACCCTCCATGTCAGACATGGCTGTGAGTATTCACAATTTGTCTATGGCGTTCTGATGTGAAACCCCATGGGCGTGGACCCGATCGCTTTGCCTTTACATCTTCAGTCAAAGCGTATCTCCTCACCCAAAGTTGAACTGTTATTTCCTTGAAAGTTAAATAAAATTTTAATTATCTATGCTCAATAAATACGACGAATCAATACAAAACAAAATAAAAATACACTTACGCTTATCCCAAGCTGACTTGCAATAGTTTTATTAGGAACGTTTTGTTCGTGATTTTTTATAGTTTTAGTGCTTACAAAATTGCTTAAATGGCTATTCTTTTTTGATATTATAAGTTTGAAATATCGCAACACGCAAACACAGTTTACTAATGCCAAAACAATAATTATACTCCAGCGGTGGTGAAACGATTACTTGACTGTCATTCGTTACATAAAATATTATAACTACCCGCATTCATTTGAACAAAATTAATAAATGCATTCAACTTATTCAACTACCACCGTTAAGATAAAACTACTGGCTTAAAAATTCGAACTATGAGTCAACATACCGGGTAGCAGAAATGAAAGAACGGTCGACTGCGATGCGATAAGCCGTGGTTCGAATCTCAACTATTGTTAAGTTTTTGCAGTAAGTTTAAGATTGCTTGGAGTTCTTCAACATTATTGTTGGTGAATATTTTAGAAATTAGGGGTATAGCAAATAGTGAACGCTACTGTACATAGAATCCTCTAACAATATCTATCATTCATCTATATTTAAAAAGGGTATTTCTATTTGTACATTAAATAATTAAAGAACATTATAAGCACATAGGTGGATAAGTACCCGTGGCAGTGCGACATGCATGCGTATTTTCCTCACGATAATAATGAAAAGAAAAAAAGTAATGCAATGATGTGACGTAATAATGGTATATAAAATGTTCTCGTAAACTCGCACAAACCTTCAGATAATTACATCCCGTACAAAATCACCATAATCACGTAAAGTACATGTATTATTAGCATAATTGAAACTGCTTCATGAGCATCCAATTTTGGAGTTTTAGAGGATAATTTAATATTCAAAGAGCGCTTTGACTAACTTGTCCCGTTTTTAATTCATGCTAAAGAAGTTTAGGTGGAATCTTTAAACAATGTAGCTTACTTTGGGGCTAGATGATGCTGTGTGGATTATCCAGCATATTTATTATTATTCATTATTATTAACGATAATTATAATCTGATAATAGGAGCATAATAAAACATATACAATTAAAACAATTAAGCTAACTACTGACAGTCTAGAGGAAGCTCAACTGATCCATAACATATCGATAACATATCATGTCCTGTCGTCACGTCCCCAAGACGTTGCATTATCACGCTGTATGGCAATGCACCAACCAGTTCTCAGGTCTTGCTTCGCATCGACCAGACGCCCAAATATTTTATTAAAACGGAGAGACGCGGTACTCCCTGGACCTAGTGCTTGCAGCCAATGCCTGACTCCCATTTAGAAAAGGCCAGGAGACGTACGTGATTTGCGGAGCTACTAAAGAACTAGTACTGTAGATCGAAGAAAGGAACGCTGGTAGGCTGGTAGGCTACACTTGAAAGTTTGCGAATACATCCCAATTTGATAGAGAGGGGGGCCTGCTATCAAGTCTTGTCATCCGAATTAATATTGTAAACCGATGATAAAGTATTATTTATTATGTCTAACCATGCAAGAGCTTCTTATTTCCACAATTGGCTTTTCAAAAAATGCGAAGATTATTCTATTTGGTTTGAACAGAAATCCCTCACCCCTGAAAGTATAGTTTTCTTTTTAACCCTTCGACCTTGACCCCAAAATGTCAAAAAAAGTGCATATGCAAATGGGATTTTTCGAAAATGACGTAAAAAAAAATTAAGTTTCAGTATATGCTTAAATACATTAATTTACTTTGTCCGTCCGTACAGTTGAAATTTTATTTCCCATAAAAAAAATCTTTTGTACCAAAATTAAACGTTAAAATTCAGCTACAATGTCAATAACCTTTCAAGCCTCTATGCCTCGCCTCCACTCATCTATCATAATATTCGGCTCGTTTCGCTATTCGGTCAAGTGGCAAACACCGCCCGCATCGCTCAGCGCGATCTATCAATCTGAAGTTACTTATTGTTGACTGACTGGTGTAAGTAATAGACTAGAAAACTTCCTTTTTCAGATCTTTTACTATTCAAGCGTAGTGTTAGAACCCAAATAACATATTATCGTGGTCTAATAAGTAAATATTATTCGTCGGGTATTTTCCTGTTCCTTGTGTTTTTATTTTTTCTTCGTTTCTATCCAAAGAATGTTTTAGATGTCTTTCACGAAAAAATAAATAAATATGTTTTGGGTGGACCGATTTAAATGGTTATTTTATATTTGAAAGCTTCTCTTGTTTTTTTTATATTAATTATTTTGAAGTTATCCTTAATAATGTATATTGTATAAATGTATATTTTTGTATAAACAATTGTTCCTATGTGGTCGAAATGACCAGTATTTGAGTAAATAATCCGAGAAAGATTAAAAATTTAAGTATAAGTTTTTGTAGTTTTTTTTTTATTTATAAATTCTCTATCGATAAGTTAGTTAGTATCAGTGAGTTAGTATATACCTACTCTATTTTCAGTATAATTATTATGTTCTCTATCGACAAATAGGAAGTATCTACTCTATTTCATGTTATAAATATCGATGATTTCACATCCCTACCAGGTACATTGTCAAACGCAAATCGGTAGATATCAGATAACCCCGTCTGGGTGCTTGCCAAAAACACAAAGAATGCGGTAATGGAATAAACTATATACTTTTACATCTAAAAATGCTATAATATAGGTACAAATCGAACAAGAGGACGAAAACATCATCAAAGCGAATAAAAAAGCGATCTAACTAATAAAATCAAAATCAATTTATTCAGGATAAATTAACAAAATACCTTAGTTTCACGCTATGGCACTCATTGGGAGAATGAATATCTCCAGTAGTGGTCTACTAAAGGCTGAAGATAATGATACTTTTATATATATAATACTTTATATAATACTAGCAGCGCCGGCTTCGCCCGCATGGAAATTTATTTTCCAAATTTCAGAAATTTATTGTTTGCCTCCTAGGAGTAGTTTCGTAAAAATAAAAAATACGTGTGCAGAATTAGGCGGTTCATCGTTTTTTTGTTTAAGACCAAATTTTTATGTTTATTTGTAAGAAGGAGAATATATACTTGCGGCCAAATTCTGATAGGCAACCTGGTATATACATATTCTCCTTCTTACAAATAAACTTAAAATTTTTGTTTTAAGCAAAAAACGATGAGCGGGCTAATCTTGCAGTCGGATCTTAGACCATTACATTTTTCTAGCTTTTTTCCGCGCGATCCCACATACCAAAAATAGTGAAGATAATAGCCATCCATCATCCACAGCAATCAACCGATCTAGATTGTAAATTCACAGATCATACCCGCATCATAAATCGAGATGGATGACATTGGATGACATTATCGGCACGTCAGGATGACACGAGGTGGAGATTGAGCGAGTGTTACAGTGGAAATATACAATAGCTGGTTTAATTACTCCTCTTTTTATTATTATGGGTACCCAACCACCACTACCCAACTTAACATCATAAGCTTTTATTTAAAGCAACTGAACTTCCTTATTCGTAGATTTAAACATTAAACAAAATCTTTTCAAGAAGACATTTTACTCCATAAATGATTATATCAATGACGTTAATACTTGGCCAGATGTTGCCCAGTTGCACGCCTACAATAGTCTTTTTATTTCTAAAACAAACATTGTATTAGACACATAAGTTATACCTACATAACGTGCTAGTGGTTTATTTTTCGCTTCTTCCACTAGTGGACAGGACAAAAAATTGAAGTGAAGATAAAATTAATTAACTACTAGGTACTACTTGCTCCCTTTGGAGTCGAGACCCTAGGTCCGTGGAGTACCGAGGCTCTCAGGGTTTTTAAAAAAATATCCGAGCAACTGATCGACGCGACGCGTGACCCGAGAGCTGGTGAATATCTGGCTCAGCGCATCAGCATTGCCATACAGCGTGGTAATGCAGCCAGTGTCTTGGGGACGCGACGATTGGTATTGACATGGATCAATTGAGCTACCTTTAGACTGTTTGCAACCGTCTGCAGTAAGCTCAATGGTTTCAATTGTATGTACTAGTTGTAATGTTTTCTATTCCTTGATTGTAATTTTCGTTGTTAATAAAGTTCTTAATTGACTACTTTTTTCATTATAACATTCTCATAATTATTTATAGTTTAAAATTTGACTTGAAGTGCTTATTTTGTAAGCCTAAAGCAATAAAGTTATTGAATTCTGAGCCCTAATGATGTTAGATATCGGCGCGTTTGGTTCTTTATTACAAATATACAAGTACACCAGCTATTCTACAAGACTGCATCTGAATAATAAACTGTGCGATCAAGTACACTAGGAATGATATCGCTTGGACATTCGACGACGAAAATTCATGACCTCATAGCTCGATTAATAGTGAATGATCTCATCAATGGGTTATCGAGCTGTTATGGGGGAAATCGTTTATACTTTACTGAAAAAGGATCTTCAAGTTTCGAATAATTTGTTTATTTCACTGATAATCATTAAAAAGTAACGTAATCATTAAATAATAACTCTAAATGAGTTGGATTTGAGCCGATTAAGATATGAAAAAGATAGAAAATTTCTTTATTGCACCATAGTGTGCTCCATCTTAGGCCACATCTTCACTTAAGTACGTGAGATAGTGACCAAACGCTCGACCATTTCAAATTGAAACAGAAACTTAAAGAAACATTTTTCCCGAAATTAGTTCAGAATGTCGGAATCAACAAGTGTCTAAGTACTTACATAAAATCCAGCCGGGAGTGGAACCGACACTGACTAATGGTTCTAAGACCTAACAAGGCGGGCATGGCTCGGCATACCGAGACCTTGTACGGAAGACCAACAAAAGATAACTTTCAATTATATTTGTTGGTCTTGGAGAAAACTTAGGCTGTGTCCCCAGTAGGAAAACTGTGAGCGGCCGACTGAGTGAGCCGCAAATTTGTAGCGAACAGCTACAAACTAAGATCAGTTTGCATATCGCAAGCATTGAAACCTGCGAGTCGGCCGCTAACTGAGACAGTCGGCGCACGTATCGCTGCAAACTGCGTGCAAACTGCGTACAGTGAGCGCAAACTAGCAAACTGTGAACACTCTATTTAAAATATATGGAAGGGCGTACTGAACTGATACGCCGCAAACTCAGTCGGCTGCTCATCGTTTGCCTACTGGGGACACAGCCTTACGATTTTGCTATCTAGATTATGACAGAGCTTCGCAACACTGATAAAGTGTGGCTGTGGCTGTAAATAATGTTGACGCAAATGAATTATGTACGAATAACGATTAACGTTGACGTCACTATTGTGTTGCAGAAGAGAGCTGTTCGAGCAATCTATAATATGGGTCCCAGAGAATCCCTCCGTCATAAATTCAAAGAAATTAACATAATGACAGTACCATGTCAATATATTTACGAAAACCTGTTGTACACTCGTAGAAATATCAATAAGTTTCCTAAAAATAGCGATATACACAATGTCAATACTAGAAATAAAAATAAACTAGCTTTGCCTACAACTAGACTAAACAAGGTTAATGTATCTTTCAAAGGGCAATGTATACGCTTCTACAACAAAACTCCAAGTGAGTTGCAAAAACTATCAGTAAATAAATTCAAACAAACTGTCAAAACTATTCTTTGTAAAAAGGCTTACTATAAAGTATCTGATTATTTAAATGATAAAAAAGCTTGGGATGAGTTTTGCTCCAACTCGAAAAATAACAACCTAACAAGGTAAAGATTTCTGTTCGCTTTTTTACTTTACCTTAAAAAATCAAAGTGAGCTCTTTATTTCCTAGTTTTAATTATTTATAAAATGTATTTTATGACGTGTCCAAGTGTCCTGTAAGGTCTTATGGAAATAAAGCACTTTGACTTTTGACTTTTGACTTTTGTCACATTGCTAAAACTTATGCTTTTGAGTTCCGAACTATGACATAGCTTTTCAACTATAACAAAGTGTTGCTGTGGCACTGAATAACGTTGACACAAACTAATAAAGTTAACGCATACGAATACCGATTAATGTAGACGTCACATTGTTGAAACTTAGGCTTTTGCCTTCTGGATTATGTCAGAGAATTATCAATTCTGATAAAGTATTGAAGTTGGAGCGAATAACGCTAACTATTAACCGTAACGTATACAAATAACAAATATCAAATTTATTCTACAAATCTTCCAAAAACTAGGGGTTTGTCTCTTTCCGTTGTCACGTTATTTACCATTTAAATTAGGTATTTTCTGTCAAGTACAAAGATTAACAGGAATCTCAACTGATTTAATCTACATGGTAGAAAGTAGGTACCTAATTTAAATGGTGAATAACATGACATCTTTGATTAAATAGGGTCCCCTAAACCATCGCTCGCCATAGAATATTTTAGTACACGTCAAAAGCAAACTAGGACCGCCAAATAAAAGTTCGTGGAAATGGGTTTGCGGTAAAGAGCTCTCGAAAACGCTTTAATTATCTCCAGAGTCCAGAAAATGGGACAGCTTTGCGGATGAAAATAGTGGAAAAAAGTTAAATAAGTTTAGATTCTGTGACAATTAAAGCGGCACTTTTTGATAGGTCCGAGCATAGCGGGACTCGAGCATAGGGGAACTAACCGGAAAAATCGGCTACTAACAAACGGGATTTTTAAACTAAGGAACGAATTTTAGAATATATTCTAATTATAAGTCACCATGGTAACACAGAGGTAGGTATGCAATCCGTTTTGTAATTTTATGTGGCATTATAACACGAATTCAAATATTTATTTATCGATTATAGAAGAAAACTTTCAGGAATTCAAGAACTCACATATTTACTTATCGATTTATAGAATAAAACATTTCAAAACTAGTGTTTACTCTTGAGAGTGTTGAGCTTACTGCAAACAATCTAGAGATAACTCAATTTATCCGTCAATAACATCGGAATTGTCTTCGAGACACTGGCTGCATTGCCCCGCTATATTTAATTATTTATTTATTGATGTAATTAGAACGGCCCTTAGGCCAATTATTCTAATTACAGTAGGTTTTAATATTAAATAACTATGGTTAGATTAAGAATATGTTATAAGTAAATTAAATTACCGACAACCAACCGTTGGGGTAAAAGTGTTCTTGAGTGGAGACCGCGACTCGGCAAACGTAGTGTAGGACGCCCTCCGGCCAGGTGGGATGACGATCTGCGAAGGACTGCTGGCAGATGCTGGATGCGTCAAGCTGAAGACAGGGCGCTATGGCGCTCATTAGGGGAGGCCTATGTCCAGCAGTGGACTAATATAGGCTGATGATGATGATGATGATGAAATTAAATTATGCTAATTATGCTATAAATAGTTACTTACCTATGTCAAATAATGAATATAATCAAGTTTATTTAAATTATCATAAAAATATGGATAGTTGCATTTATGAAGATGCTAATGCGCTGCACCACATACTAACTAGTTCTGGAATCACGCGTTGATTCGACCAGGCTGCATTACCACACAGGTCTCCAAGGGGAGCAAATGCGTGGAATCTGTAGAGACCTGAGTATTTGCCGCCTCTTGAGATCCTCAGCCATATCGATCGTCAAACCAGCCCTCGCGAAAATTCAGTTGATAGTTGAACAACAAAAAAAAACAGTAGAATTAAAAATCTTCTTATTTTTAAGTCGATTGACAATAGAAAGAAAGAAAGAAAGAAAGAAAAAGTATTTATTGTCTTAGATTCTAGTTACACGGTTAAAAAAAAACAAAAGAGACTTACCATACTAACTTAAATAAAAATGAAAACTAAGACAAGGAGTAAATTCAGCTTTTGCTGCATGCAGTAAGTATATACAGATGCATGCAGCGCTGGTTTTAAATTTACCCCTCTCGGGTGGATGGTCACCGAAGGGTTAAGTTATTGCGGTGAAACATTATTACGGTATATTGTTAAATAATCAGCTCTATATTTGAGTTACAATATAAATTCAACAATTTAGGTATATTTGGGTTCACTGTCATAGTTTAAAATTTACCTACTGTTTAAGTTTGATATTATTATGTTGTGTGTGTATGGGTCATGTTTGTGTGGTGTATTAAATGAGTGGTTCTCCCGAGGCATCAGTCTCCTAAAATACTGAGCCACGAGAGACCGTGTGAGTGTAAGTGAATTTGTGTTTTGTGAAATTTGTGTGTTGTGTTGTGTGGTGTGAGTGTGAGTAATTTTTGATTTACAATACGCGAACCGCGGGCTAATACATATTAGGTATAGTCACTACAAAGTATAAAACAAAGTCGCTTTCTCTGTCCCTATGTCCCTTTATATGCTTAAATCTTTAAAACTACGAAACGGATTTTGATGCGGTTTTTTTTAATACATAGAGTGATTCAAGAGAAAGGTTTATATGTATAATAAAACCATGCGAAGCCGGGGCGGGTCGCTAGTACTTAATATTTAAAGCTATCACAAAGAGTTATCGCAAACGTCGAACATCGAATGAACATCGAGCAATGACACAAATATCCTTAGCTTTGGGTCGATTTGGTCTGATGATGAGGGGTACCTTACCTATGAAAATTGCGTCTATGGAACGCTTACGCTCGCCATTGGTAGCTTCATGTCACCTATTAATATGGATTAGTTAAGCTATCTATAGATTTTTAGAATACAGTTAGTTCATCAGTTTTAGTTGTAAATCATATTTCTAAATGAAGACTGGCATTTATTGCTTTTTTTTGCCAAAAACTCTTCAATACCCATCGGCTTAAAGTTGCCAACGAGAACTAAAATAAAACTGGTATGTTCCGGTATTTATGGCAGTTTTGTGTTTACTGCGAGTTTTACGAGTCCAATATCGAGGCTTTTGTGCAAAATCATTTTGTGAAAATCAATTCTACCTATAACATTTTATCGAACATTTTTGTACGACATTGAATTAGATGGCAGCTGTACCTAATACGACCAATTATTAACATCAACAGTTTGCTATCACTTTTAGAACAAAACGTGTGCAAAATTTCAGCCGTTATCTTTAAATATACAGGTTTATTAGGTATCTAATTACCTCTTAAGGGCGACTTGGGTGAATCAAGACTATCTAATAACTTTTGTTATATGACTTTTTCCAAAACGTAATTAATCTCCAGTTTTAATTTTTATTTTAGTTTTGGCGTGCTTTTCTATCAACCCTCGCTCGCCTCACCGCAACCCCTTGTGTAAATCAACTAATTTACCCAAGTGGGTACACGTCGGTATGGTGACATGTCGGTAAGAAAGAATCTTTCATAGATATTACGACATTAGGTCCTGTACCAAACCGACATGTCTCAATCTGTAACGCCTAGACAGAGCTAAGAAGATTAGAACTGGAAATTTGCTTTTTTCTATGGGAAAAAAATCATTCAATTAGAAAAAATCGGGTACAAAAGTTGTTAGTCTTGATTTACCCAAGTCGCTTTTTCGAGGTTAATCATTAAACACATATAACCCTGTATTTTTGGGGGAGAAATAAAATATTTTTACCTTCTACATGAAATACATGTAGGTACAAAGATGTTTTAGGAATAAATGTGATTATTAAATACACGTCAAAGAGCCACCAAAAATAGTTTTTTTACTATAAATGTGTTTATAAAGATGTGAAACAATAAATAATATTTTCTTTCTTTTGAAAGCTTTGGTCTCCGTCTCATCTTTTAGGATGCTCGAAAAGGTAGATACATATTGAACATCCTGTATATAGGTACTTTAAAACAGCTATAAAACATAAGAACCTTATTAGCTCGTCACAAATATCCTTAAATGGTTGAATTCACTCTAAGACCCGCTGTTTATAAGTACATACTAAAAGCGCTGTCATAAAATCAAAATATTAAAATTCCAAGCAATCTTATCTCGATAACCGAAGTGCCTTTTTATACAGACCCACTGTAAGCAAAATTTTGCAGTCGGGTTTTTTTCACTACAAAAAAATTATTAACATCAATAACAAATCTCTCTTGTGTTTTGACACGTGGGCCAAGTCAACGAAAGTTCATACTCTTATGTTATTTGTAATTTATTTCCAAACGTCTTCGACTTCATTTTTGATAAGCCTTTATTGATATTCCTCTGAACAATTTGTTTCTATTCTTTAATCTTAAATTTCATAACGTCTTTTTTCTTGGTACAATCAAAAAACAAAGAATTTACAAAACAGTATCCCGGCTAAGCCGCTCCCAAAAGCCCCGTTTACCTACAAATAAAAGTAACCATCAAAGCTGTTGTTTTCGTTACTTTTTCCCGGTTGTTTAATCCACTTTACAAATGAATTAAGCAGCCATTAATCGTCGGAAAAGCCTGTGGTTTTGTGAAAAAGCTTTTTCTGAAATGGATACATACGTACGTAGGTACTATACGGAGGAATGTTTTACCAAAATCGAAGGTATACATGGAGCTTAGTGCCGTTATGACGTTAGTGCTTGGCCAGATGTCGCTCAGTTCCACATCGACAATAGTATGTAATTATTTATAAGGCAAACATGTATTAGACACATAAGTTATACACCACATGCTAGTGGTTTCTATTTCGCCTCTTCTACTAGTGGACAAAAAACTGAGGCGAACTGAACATCAATTATCACTTTATTTCTTATATTATTTTGATAACTATGTACCTATAGGTAGTATTAAATTTGACTTGTCTAAGTGCTTATTTTGTAAGCTTAAAGAAATAAAGATATTGATTTCTGATTTCTTAACATATTCAATGCACCGTGTCCCTATCGTATATCGCAGTAGGTATATTGCTTTTAATTATATACATATTATGCGTCTTGGCTTGGACACTGAAACTGTTAAACCCTTTGTAGTGACTTACCAATTTACCAATTTATTTGGTATTAAAGCTCATCCATTGTTCCAATTGTAACAATAGCGAGCCAAGGCATTTTATATGATACTAGTATCTGCTGCGGCTTAGCACGCCTTGTTTCTATGGAAACGTTTCAAGGGTATTTCTATACCTCTTAACTGATAGAACTAACTTACGGAATGATAAGTAGCTTATGTTTTATTCCAGGTCTCAAGAACTACGGCAAAATTTCACCCTGATCCGTTGAGTTGTTTTGGCGCGAGGAGGTAACAATCATCCATCTATCCAAACTTTGACATTTATATCATGAATTTTATGACGTGTCCAAGTGTCCTGTAAGGTCTGAAGGAAATAAAGCACTTTGAGTTTGCGTTTATAATATTATTTTTAACGGCACACCGTTAATAAAGTATAATTGTATTGTATAATAATGATTGTATTTGTTTGTACTTATTGTATAATGTATAATAAAGAGTAATTTATATTGTATTGTATTTTGAGTGCTGCTTATGGTTAGAGCTGAACTATTTTAACTTTAATAACTACCTATTAATATTGATGCTATTTAATTCAAATGTTAAAAGCTAAGTAAATCATAATCAGTATCATCAACCTATTACATAGTTCACTACTGGACTTAGGCCTCCCCTAATGATAGTCGTAAGGTAGGTAATTAAAACATTAAAACAAGTTTTCATTGTAAACACATTTATTTTAATTCATTGCACAATAGATGGCGTTACATTCGTTTAGGTACTTCATGTAAATTCTACAAATCTAACTTTTTGTTCCTTTCCTCGGAATTTGGCACTATCCTTCTTAACAACAGACAGCCTTAGAAAATGAATATATTTAAATAATTAAATATTCATCAATCGAAAAAATTAAAAGTCGTGTTACAGTGTAATTTTTATCTTTACGTTATACAACTAACTGCGGCCCGGGGTTTCACCCGCGGGAGAATTGATAAAGTAGCCTATGTTTTAGAAATACGTCAAAACTTAGCCTGATCCATGCAGTAGTTTTGGCGTGAAAAGGTTATACAAATATCCACAAATCCATCCACCCAAACAAACTTAATAGTGTGATTATATTGAGCTTTGCGCAGAATTAAGAAAAAGAAACGTGATTAAAACCCGTTTGCGCTAATTTTTTCACCTTTTTAGCAATATGAAAGGGCAAAAACCTTCTAAATGTAGTAGCTAAAACGGATATAGGAGTGCAACCAAGAATTGTGATAGCGCATTTTTATCAAAATTGCTTCAGCCTTTTGGATGCTTCGAGGTAGTAAATAAGGGTTAGGGTACATCTCGTCCGAATTAATACTCGTCCTTGGACGAGTTGTCTTCAGTTTTAGATTGGGGTACTACTCGTCCGAGTCCCAAAACAGCGGATTTTTGATTCGGACCATCACATAGAAACACTAGAAAAACATTTTCTTCACCGGATTAAAATGAAGTTGGCTTTGCCGATATGATTTTAGGGGCCAAATTTTATTATATTTATATTTTCATGTTTCTAAGGCTGACTGTACATATCATTACATACCCAATTTGCTATTTTGTTAGTCTTACTAACATTTACGCCGCTATGATAAAAGGAATGATTATTCATAAACTTTTTAGACTGGTTTAATAAATAAATAATGGACAATCCACACAGCATCATCTAGCTATTAGCTAAGCAGAACTTAAAACAATTTTTATTACGCAATTAGTTTAAATTTTTTGATTCATAGAAGAAACCCATACATATAACTAAGAAAATTACAATGAAGGAATAGAAACAACTTAAAGTACAATTGAAACAATTGAGCTAACTGCAGACGGTTGCAAACATTCTAGGTAGGTCAACTGATCCATATCAATACCAGTAGGGAGCGTGTAAAGAGTATTATTATAGGTTTTTATTATTTTACTGTAGCGTATTAATTATTAACATTCAAAATAAAACACAATGGTGATTCGTCCAGCAATATTATTTGATTACTTTACGAACCCTAAAATTATGAATGTGAAAACTTTTGCAATCTGTTTTCGTTTCAAACAATTATTCGCTGTTATAGCTTAGATTTTTTACTGAAACGGTTTGGAACAACTAAGGAATCGTAAAAATGGTGGTGAAGATGAATATTCACACATTAATCAAAATCTTTCAAGTCATATATCAAGTCCAACAATGCACGGCACAATACTGTGGTTCGAAACCAAAACGCTACTACGTAGTCTACTAATAGTGAGTCTGTTCAAACAGTGTAAAAAAAATATTTATATACTTTTACATTTTAACTTAGCTAGTGTTTCCTCAAAAACTCGGATCACAGTATTCAATCGATAACGATAGGTAACTACATTGAGTGGAAAATCTAATTCTTTTAAAAGTCGATTATAAAAAGGAATCTAACCACGGTATCTTGCCATGCAGTAAATAATTCAACATCTTCAGCACCAGACGCGTTTAAATGATTACCTACTCCTAAATCATCCGTTCCCTAAATGCATTGATTTTCTTGGCCATCTGCCAAATCCGAGTAAAATCTTATAAAAAATCTTAATCCTAAGTAATTGACTGAACGCGAACATCCAATTCATCATTTGTCAGATTGTGTACGCTCTGCCTATTTTCACTCTCTTCTCGCATACTGTATTGTGTTGTGGGGAGCGTATTGTTTGTATTTTAATCATAACTTACTATATTAAAAGCAGAGGTGTAAAGGTATGTTTCATTTGTGACAGTGTTATTTAAAATTTTATATTAACTTCATCAGAGTTTTCGCTCCCAGTCAATTTAACAATCTACACAAAACTCTCTTTACTCATATAATCGTATATAAATATATTTTTACTGTCTCTATGAGCTGGTACACATACAAACTTATTTTTACCTTCCTCACTTACATCTAAAGTTATTGAATACACATTATTTGTTTTAACATCTAAATTTAATATTTGTATTTGTTTATTGTTCTCAGTGGCAGTGTCGTTTATTGCTAAATCATCGAAATCTTGTATCTCGTCATCATTTATTTCGTTCAAAGCAGCTATTATTTTCATGCTGTTACGTCTAGTATTTTCAACGTTGATTATTTCACCTACTTTGAGTAGATGTGCGGTTTTATCGTCCTTTGTTTTCTTACTTTCTTTGAGTATGTTCTTTTGTGAAGAAGCTCTGTTGCTATATCTTCTCCAGAAAGAATCTGACGTGTTCTGGCTACTCGAGAAACCTGTCGACGTAGTCGTGTTAAATGTATCCCTTCTTTGCATCGTTTCCCTCAATGTCCTACTATACCTCATCAACTTATGAATCTTTAGCAGTTTTACAAACCCTTCCCTGAACTTCGATGACATCAAGTTATACAATATCGGATTTATCGCCGAATTCAAGTATAACATCACTCTACAAAAATACAAAAGTATGTAATACCCATCTATACCTAATGACATTATTGTCTCGGGTGGAAATACGATGATCCACAGCGTTAAGGCTTTGAATGGCAGTAGACAGATGAAGAAAGACAAAACAACAGTGCCAAGCATGAGTATAACCTGCTTTCTATATCTGATAACGTTTCCGCTGTTGCTGTTTTTGTTTTGGGAGATGATGACGGGGTTTTCCATGAGGTTCTTGGCGATGACGCTGTACAAGACGAGAAGGACAGCGAGGGGAATGATGAAGAAGACAGCGATGGTGAGGATGAAGAAGAGAGCGGACCAGAAGGTGTCAGCTTGAGTGAGGCAGACGGGATTCTGCGTGCCGTCTTCGTATTCTTCATACTCGAAGCTTGCGACGCCAAGAATGGGGCTGGAAAAGAGAATTATTTAATTAGAGATAAGTACTGTATCAATTATTCAACGGATTGGACTGAAACTTTGCACGGGTTTATTTCAGTTCAAGAAAGTTCATGACCTCGAAATACGTATTTAACCTACATAATTATGACCTTTAAATTCCGAAAATACGCACGAAACCATCAAAATCAAACTGTTATTCAAATATCTCATTAACGATGATCTGTTGAAGATTGCATTATTTTTGACTCAACACTTAAACAAAACACAAGTACTTATCTTAAAGTAATTGGCAATGAACGATGTTTTATCGGGTATTTATCGCAATTGATGCAACGCGATGTAAAAACCTAGGGGAAATAAAACTACAAAGTACAAGAGAAATATCTGATAAATTATCGTTATTACCTTGATAAATCGCGAACGTTATAAGTAGTTGAGTCTAAAATGAATACGGTTCTGACATTTATATCAGTAATACTTGACTAACTCACATCTTGAGTTTAACCATATTAAGTATGTATATGTCAGTACACGTTGAATCCTCACACTTGCTCTTGAGTTCAACCATGCTTGTACACAATTTGTACGAAACCTGTTCTATAGAAAGTTTGCCTACGGCGTAGCAGTCCGTAGCACTTCGGAGTTCCGTAGAGGATTCAACTTTAGCTCGTTACTAATCTATGGATGCAGTGTTAGGGTATGTTTTTGGTGGATAGCAGGAGCGAGAGCGGATTTTTAGCCTCAAGAAAGTCACTCTTCACAAAGCGAATTACAGGTTTCTCAAAATAAGCCAAAATCTTTTGTAAAAATAAAGGATTTTGGTAGCATATTCGACGACTGATGTGGCGCGACGGTTGAAGGTTTGGCTGTCACCCATCATCCTCATCAGCTTTTATTACTCCACGGTTGGACATTAGGCCATAACATATATACATACAATTATATTGATCCCTCTATCCACACCGTAAGGCACATATTTTATGGTAGGTTAAGAGTAAGCGAACGGGAGCGAGCGAAAGTGAAACGTGGGATTCGACGATCGGTTTCGCACGTTTGCTCGCTTTCGCTGTTGTATTCACACCACAGTAAACGAACGGATGGGAACCCCAGCAAAAGCAAAGGAACAGGAACAACCAAAATCGAACAAAGGCCGTCGCTTGCTTTTGTCATGACGTTCACAATATGGTTCGTTCACGTTCGTTTGTTAGCCTTCGCTCGCTCTCTTTCACTTGGTCTGTACCCATCATCACGAGGCCCACATTCGTCAAAAGCGCCTACTTTCATTCTGTGTATTTTAACTCCACCAATGCAATCTCCAAACCACTCAAGCTTGGAGATTATAGCTAAGTCCTCTGATTCGGAAGGTAAGCTAAAAGCGCGACTTATCTACTTATGACGATAGTACTATGAGTAAAATAAAAAAATATTTTATTTATTATTATAAGATTTTTTTATTAGTTTTTTAACATAGTGTAAGTTTTAGATCTGTATTTTTTCAACTTTGGAAGAGGGCGTTGTCATCTGCGACACAGCTTTTTTCACTTCTGCAGATGGCATCTTCGATAATTAACGAAATATTTAATATAATATTTAATTATTTAATTTCACAGTAAACCAGTCCACCATTTTAGAACCGAAATTATCCACACCACTTCCAAAGCTTAGGAGACTTAAATCAATTTCACATCTAACTCCGTTCAGCTTTCAGTGATTAGCCTCCCTTTAAGTGCAAGAGCTAGTACTGACGGATTATGAATAGATAACGAACTTCATGAATAGTTATTGGGCTTTCAATGAGTCCATCAATTCATACTTTCGACTGTTGACTTTGTAATATCGAAGAATTAATAGGCGCCTGTCAAATAGCCATTTTATTAGTACAAATATTTTGAATAATCAATAGCTGTGAGCGTTGAATCAACAGACCGTTTTTTTAAACAGTTTTCTTACAGATAATAAAATTTAGTCAACCGTTTTTTTAACAGAAATTCTTGTTGATTCTTTAAACTGGTTATAAAACACGTTTATAGGGAAGTTTCGTCTTTTTAATATCAATTACTTACACAATTCTTTGCTCACTCAAAAAATAAATAAATAAAAACAACGATGTGTTATCCTTCAACAGTTGTACTTACAGTTACCTTTCTTTTTTTTTTCTTTCAATTTCTTTATTCTTCGTCTGGTTTGACACAGTATATTATTACATACTTACTAACTTACAGATTTTTATAACATATTTTGGTTAGTAGTATTTTAAATCCTTACTAAGGTTTATTTAGACACTAGATTTCTCTAAACATTTCCTTGAATTGTAAAACGGTAGGCAGTTTCACATACAGAGGTATCACCAATATCCTTTTTTCATGTTTTTTAAGCTTAGCTTAGGCTTAGGTCAAAGTACTCTAATCTCAGTATTTGGACGCCGTTCGATCCATTATGCGTGGGTTTTGCTAGCATAGCCAGCCTAACTCCGTCCAGAAGCAGAGAATCTTCCTGGGATCTTCACAGGCGAAAGCTGCATAGCGTGTTGGGTTGGTATACAGTGTGTGATTCAGATTCATTTCCTGTGTTTCAGATTATGCATTTAAAAGAGCCTTTGGTTTGCATTAATTAAATAAAATGAGTAAATTCGCAATCAAGTTTATTTTTTTACATAAACGATCAAACTACAAAATTAAAAGTTGATATAAAATACACAACAAAATATCATTCTAAGTATAAAGCAACATGGAAATACGTAATATGTTATTAAACTGTAAAACTACTTACAATTAAATTTCAATAAAAAAATTATACAAAAGGGGAAAACATCAGGCATTTACATTTTTATAAAGATGTTATTAACAAAAAAATATAGAAACATAAATTATTGGCAAAGCTGCTGATTGCCCGATTATATATCTTTTGGATAAACATCAGCCTAAAGTTTTACTATTTTCCAAAATATCCTGAAAAATATCATAAATTTAGAAGCTATGTAGGTCTGTAGGTACTAAAAAAACAAACAAGTCAATATAACAGCAAAATACCAGACAGTTTTAATTACAGTCCAAGTTTCCATTACTGTTTCTGTTATGCCCACTACAAATACCTACTACGGATGTAGAGCGGGGATGCTGAGAAGCGGTGGCCGGTACGTGACGGCCGTTTTAAAGACAAATGAGTTGAAATTCGGCTCAGGCATAGAGCCAGGTTGCATACATTTTGGCTATGCATTCGTATGATCTATGCATTCGTTTTTTGAATAGGTTATACGCTGCTCGCATGTCACGAGTGCGTGGTTCCATTCTCAAACGAATTAAAAAAAAGGGAGATTCTAAATTCAACTGTAATTTTTGTGTGTACCTCATAACTTTTTTCGTTTTTGATAATGCGTATTTTATTGACTTCGATTCGATTGCAAATATGATTTCATTATTATCATTGTGCTTAAAATAATTTGAAGCCGGTTTATAATTTTTTTAAACATGCCAAATTATGGAACTTCACGATATCATTTTTATTTTCTTAAAATTTAAGGTAAAGTATTCATTCCCAAGTATCCTTCATTCAAGTGTTATTTCCGAGACCGCACCTTTACCAGGTCGGTTGCTCTAATTGCTGCATATTTGGCGCTTGCATATGCAATTTGTGCATATTGCCTTCAGTTGTAACGGTGGTGTTTCTTGTCGATATGATTGATATCTCACTTGGCACTAGCTGTTATTGAAATAAACTACACATTTATGTATGATAAAACGATAAAACTTTTAAGACTATCTTGGTTTTTATCACCTCCGTGATTATGGCGCATGAAACTATGACTAAATATCAGAAATCAATAGTTTTTTTCTTAAGGCTAATTAAAAATTATTATATTTTGTAATTAAACTAATTACAAGTACGATATATTTTGTAACTAAAGTAATTAAAAATATATTTTGTATATAAATGAAATACAAAATAAATATTTATACTAGTCAAATTTTAAACTATAAATAATACAAGAAAAAAGGTGGTAAACAAGGTGTTAGCTGATTTTCTCAAGGAAACTCACAATAACTTATATAGTGACTTTAACTATAAAATGACTTCAAATTCTTTAATACAAAAATGGTAGACCTTAAGATAACTAGTCTAATCGAGATTTAGTCACATCTACTATCTTTATCGATAACCAAACTGTCCACAGAACCCTGAAATAAGAAAATCGACTGCAAATCATACTTACTCACAGAAACTTTCGCCGGCGTCTAACTGGGCGTTTTTACGAGAGATCTCGTACTAGATTAGGTTTGTGGGCAATATTTTACTATCCACTAGTGCTTTATCTATTTTAGGGGCAATTACACAAGATGTGTAGGGCTGCCAAAGAAATGGTGCTCGTAGTTTTTGTTTATTAACCAATGACACAGAAGTAAAAAGTTCTAATAAATGTTGCTTTCGTGTATATGATGATCAATAGTCAATATTTAATTTATTTGCAACTAGTATCTGCCCGCGGCTTCGCATGCTTTGTTTCTTTGGAAACGTCTCAGGCTTTTTCTGTCCCATGGGAACTGTAAAAATAAATATGATAAAAAGTAGCCTTTGTTTATTGTAGGCCTTGAATTATCTGTTTCAAAATTTCAACTTGTTCCGTTCAGTATTTTTGGCGTGAAGATGTGAAAAACATCCATCCATCCATAACCCATCCATCAAAACTTTTGCATTTACAATATTAATTAGTCTGAAGTCCCTTGCAACCCTATTTATTGATATGACGTTCGTAATTTTTACTGCGTTGTTTTATCTATCCCAAATTAATATGAGATACCTTTTCTAAATGCTCTCAAGTGTTATTCTTTGTACGTATTTTTGTACCTTTTACAAGCATAATAAATTACATTGGCAAGCTTGAAATAAAAAGGCAGCCATGTTTTTTAATTACGTGAAAAAATAGGCCTTTGGCTATATATTTTTGGGTAACAATTTATCTTCCTCATAGGCTTACCAAAGCTGTTGTGTGTGTGTCTAAAGCTTAAGTCTAACTGAAGTTATTTTTGCAACAGACATAAATCTCATATTATTTTCATGTAAAAGTATATTTTTTGAGTAATTTACAAAGTATGCTACCTACCTATTATAATCCTAACTAATTAAATATAAAAAACAACAAATTCATCCTTTTAAAAGGATTCAATCTCTAATCACTAATGCGTTCTACGCTACGACGATAGTCGCTGGTTGAAGAAAATCGATGTAGCTGCTTTTTTATGATGGTTCATAGTACAATTTACAATGAGGCTTTTAATTTTTGTTTAATTAGCTTTCTTGGTAGTTCAAAGGCGAATTTTAAGGAAATAACTTTTGTTGATTATTTTCTTGGCGCGCTTAATAGGGTAAAGTAGGGATAATCGATTCAGTACGTGTACCACTGCCAAAAAAATTTACTCCTGAAAGATCACAATACATATTTTGAGTAGAGTTATTTGATTGCCTATTCCATTTCTTATCTCTGTTACAATGTTTAATTAAGTACTACCTGTTTTTAAGCGATGCTGTACAAGTATTATCTATCCGTCTATCTATTATTTGAAAGATATTCGGTTGATTAGCAACTACATCATCCAATGTTACAAAACACCAATAAACATAATATAATAATCCAAATAACGAATACCATCAAATCATAGGTAATTGTGATATTCAGAAGGTCAGTGGATCACGCATTGTTCCTTTGCCTTCTTCTTACCACAATACAGTGCTAATACGGAAGACAGTCACTCGACCACGGGTAACAACCTACACCTAGATCGAAATAAGTTTCAAAATAAGCTGTAAAATTTTTATTGTAGCCCTGAATGTTTTTGTCCTAAAATTTAAATAAACTTTACTTCAATCCATCAATGAACGAACATTACCCTACCTACATACGACTATATCAGGATCGTGGCTCTGGAGACTTAAAGTTTCAGGTTTCTCTAAAACCTACAGCAAGCTCCAGCCTCTCACAATACAGGTTTAAATATTATATATTCGATTCACTTACAAAACCTATCTAATCTTAAGTAAACAAAAAAAGTTTTGCGAAGAGGAAAATAAGGAAAAACAGCGCTACATGCATAAGAATATAATGGATGCGAAAGTTGAATTTACTCCTTCTCTTAGTTTTAATTTAAGTTAGTTTGGTAAATTTGTTTTTTTATTCCTTAGTATAATTAGTATCTAAGACAATAAATGCTTTTTCTTTCTTTATTTCAAATAAACAAAATATTATTAAAAAAATATATCAATACAAATGGCGTAAATCTTAAAGTCACAATCTTCCAAATCAGAATACAAAGCCCATAGCACTAACCATGTAGTCAGTACAATAAGCACATAACTTAAAGTTGGCCACTCGCAGTAACTTAACGCGCTTGGATGCTAATCTGACGGGCATTGTTTGCACACAGTACCTTGTGCAGAAGGACAATTTAAATAAAAATATAAGTTGTATTCAAAATCAGATAAAACCAAAACAAAAACTTACTCTCTGTTTTGCATATGAATAGTTTTATCGAAGAATACTTTTTTCCAAAAGGTTTAAGTATTTGATAAGTAAGTAGGTACTTTAAGTTATTTCACGTCCTTACATAAATGAGAGGCTTAGTTAAAAACCTCTAGCCTTTTACCGTAGATAACTTAAATGCCCAGCGTATTAAATCTGGTACTTGTATGATCATCATCAGTCCACCGCTGGGCATAAGCCTTCTCTAATGAGTGCAGTAGAGCCCACATGTTGACATAAATGTGGGACCAAATGATATATTATACATAGATTATAAAAATATATATATTTATATTTATATAATAATATATTTATAAATAAATAAAAAAGCAAAAAATGCACTTGAGGCAGAAAAATGCCTCAACTAAAAAAAAATTATAATTAATTTTTAACAAAATTTATATCACGTGGTCTCACATTTACAATGAGGCGATTTCCCAAAAGAAAAAATATATTGGGTACTTTTTTCTTTTTCCATGACCAGGATTTGCTGGCCAGAATTTATTATCAATGCAGTTTATCTACATTAGAATGACGTGCCGCCACAAAAGAGCGCTCTTTTTTAAACCATCCAAATAAACTTACCCACTGTAAAGTCTACACTATGCTGTGCTGTGGCAGTGCCCTCATAAATAAACGACATCGGCTCAACGAAGCCTATTCGCACGTTCAGGATTCATTTTATAGCGATGAGTATTTGTCGGTGCCATCAAATAGCCTCCTTTGAAGCTATGATATCCTGGTAATCATGGTCTATTTATATCTGCTCGCGTCTACGGTCTACTGCTGTTTCAGAATAAACGGTAGATAATTCATTTATTTTTGAATCCATTTACACTTTGTAACGTTAATTCATTAATTTGTAAATTTATTTTCACTTTGTAACGGTAATTCATTAATTTGTAAATTTATTTTCACTTTGTCACGTTAATTCATTAATTTGTTTTCACCATGTCACGTCCGCTAACTTCATCCTAACTTATTTCTGCTTAATGCACTGCAAAAGCTCCGTTACGTCAAATGTCAATACTTTGATTATATTTTATGCATTAGGAATATACTTACTGTTAGATTTAGAGTTATGATATTCAAAACTAGCAATACTTTAGCTTATTATAGAGGCAGGCCCTTGAATGCACGCTATTCCGAAGGGATGAAATAGAGCATACTAATGCCAATGCACTTTACTATCTGATGGTACCATATTGTGAAGTCCCTGGGAATTGGATCAGCAAAGGTATGGAAACTACAATGTTGACAAATAGTTTATTGCTTACCTACTTTTAAAGTAGTATTAAGTAGCGAGGTTTACTGAATCCCAAAAATAACTTAATGGTAAGAAGGTATTTTTATGTACAACCCGAATCTCTTCAAGACGAGAGTGAATAGGTGTAACTTTCGTGATACATCTTCGGCCACGTTGTCACTTACCATCAGGTGAGTTTGTGGTAAAACGAAGGTCTATTGTTGATAAAAAAAACAAATTTATTATGGATAAACTACAGATTTGTTTGGTAGGTAATATACAACAAATGGAAACAAATTAAAACACTGTAGTGTTAGCTCAGCTGATCCATACCAGTCGGAATTGCCTCGCGCTGCATGGCAATGCTGCGCCGCGCCAGATACTCACCAGCTCTCGGGTCACGCGTCGCATCAACCAGACGCTAAAAGAATTTCCGAAGAGCCGCCATACCCCACGAACTCTCGGGTCTCGACTCCAAGGGGAAAAAATGCGTAGGTTGCAAATCGGTTACTATTCAATAAAACTTTTAAAACTATCATGGTTATTAAAATAAGTATCAAAAGATACTTAATGATAATATGAACTTAATGATAATATAATAAAATATAATAAATAATAATAAATATATTGTCTTGATTTGGGTTGTTTGAGTGTTCCAATATTTCGGCATAGATTGCACTATGATCCCGGAAGAATTGAAGTAACTGCGATTAGGTTTTAATTAGATCTACCCAGATATTTACCATACTTTTTAAAAATATTGTAACACTAAAAACAACCCTAATCATGGTTATATCCCGTTTGAAGTGACTTAACAAGCATTTATCTCTAGATTCTTATAGACTATGTTTAATTCAAGTAGGTAGGTACTACCACAAGTTGGTTATGCGTGAATTAACTTATAGGAAAAAAAATGAATTTTAGTGATAGGTCGTAGGGGGATTGCGAGGAAAAACAGAAAACCATAATTGTAACTTTATATTTTACACACTATTTTATTTTACGGAGTATTCATTTTATTTATTAAACAATCACATTTACGAACACGAATAATATACTTAATAATTAAACTTAACTGAAAAAAAGTAGTTCTCCTTGGACTATGTAAAAGGTAAATACATTTTTTTTCTAATAAACCATCATATTACAAAACAGTATATCATCTAAATCTATTTATTTATACGATTATCTTGCAAATCAGTATTTACATTACATTTTATTATCCTACAACAATAATCGCATTTATTCATAATTTAAAGACTAATAACAATTATGGTATAAATACATTTAGCTGAGGCAGTGAGCACCAGTAAAATGTATCAAATACTATTTCGTTTGGTTTCCGACGCCAGGAATTTTATATGTACGATGGCGTTTATAGATCGGTGAACCCCTGACGAATTTCAAGCCTCTTAAATTTTATTTATCTGTAAGTTAAAACAACAGGAGGGTATCCTATTACTGAATGTAACTAACATAACTCTGACTTTCACTGTTTCTCTGGGTAGCAAATGGTTCATTATACAACCAGTACGTAGATTTACAAAACTCAAACAAAACTCTCAGGCTCTAAATCAACAGCTTTTGTCTTCTGATACGCGACCACACAGTCTACCTTTACCTTTTGATAACAGAACTTATCGTCCGTATTCCTTGCAGCATTTATAAGAACGCTTCTTCTAAGCGAACCATGCCGATCTTCTTCTTTATTGGAATGAATTTTTACACTACTTTCACCGACGGTATGTATATTACCTTCGCTTTTCATTCTATTTATAACAGCAGGCTTTGTAGTTGAACAAACAGGAGCAGATTGCTGTCTAACAAACGTTTTATTCGTGAATATCTTCGTGAATAAACTTTTGCTTTCACCTTCTTCTTTAGATTCAGACTCTATCTCACTTTTGTCTACGCTGCCTCTGTGAAAAAACTTCTTCAGACTATTTGTTGTTCTGGTCAAGCTGCTGCTTGTTGTCGATCCATTGGTGATGGTCCTTTGCGTTCTACGATTCAAGTCCTCAGATTTGTTACATATACACACTTTACAGAAACCAATACGAAACTTCGACGACATTAAATTGTATAGTATCGGATTGATAGCTGAATTTATGTACAACATTACTCTGGAGAAATATAAAATGTTATACCACTTTTCTGGAGTAAGGTCATCGTTTATGTCGTCTGGGGTCATTATAACCCAGAGAGTGAGGGCTCTGTATGGCATCAAGCATAAGAAGAAGCATAATACCACCGTTCCTAGCATTAGAATCACTTGTTTTCTTGCCCTAGCGTTGTAAGGATCGAAGGTTTTGTTCATGACGACCTTGGAGGCTGCAGTAATGAGGTTCTTAGCTATAATACTGTACAGGACTATGAGTATAATTAGGGGGAGGACGTAAAGAAGGATGATGATCATGATGAAGAATGCGATGGACCAGGAAGAGATGGCTTGAGTGAGGCATTGCGAGTAGACGGTGCCGTCTTGTCGAGTCACTGTGTGATGCTCTGCGATCGCCAGTATAGGGCTGGAAAAGAAAAAACACTATTATAAATAACCTATTTATTACTTTGAAGATATTTTTTTCTACTCATTCCCACATTAGGACAATTATTCACAATTTATAACACCCCAAAAAGTTATTTCATTAATTATGAATTTTACAATTTATAATTATTCAATTCAATTCATTTATTTATGCCAGCGTCCCCAAGGCTTCCGACTGGTATTGACATGGATCAATTGAGCTACCTTTAGACTATTTGCAACCATGTGCAGTTAGCTCAATTGTTTCAATTGTATATGCTAGTTTTAATTTTGACTATTCCTTGATTTTAATTTTCGTTTTTAATAAAGATTCATTAATTTATTGCATGAATTTATTCATTAATTAATTTATTGAAATAAATGTTATAAAACTTGTTAAAATGCGATAAATTATTGGGATATTATAAACTTCAAGTTCTATACATAGTATCTACACATTTATCTACAGGGTGATCAGAACTGCTGTACAAGGTGAACATAAATTACCCTACAAAACAGGGTGAAACAAATTTAGTCTATAGCATTTCTTGAAATTGATGACCTTCATAACAGATATTAATCTCAAGATCCGAAATACGACCCATCAGAGTTTGGCAAGTTTCTTTATGGGTTAAATAACTGCCGATTTGATCTATAGATCGGTCATTGACCTACCCTTATCTGTAGGCAATAACCTTCTATCGTTAAAACCGAGCACCAATTTCAGGAAATACTTTTATTGAAAAGGCTGATCAGATTGCATTAAAATGCCACAAAATCCCTTTAATCGCTATGTTTCATGTCTCAAAGAATGTTTGTCCCTTGATTTGGTGTTGGTCTCGCGAATATTACCTAGTAAAATCAACACCCTCAAGTTATAAATTAAACTGATACGTTGTCTATTGCCTATTTCTTAGAAAATGTCAGATAGATTCCGCAAAACTTATATTAATTATGTAAGTGTCGTACAGTGCTTTTTGCAGGTGGTCGTGTGTTATAGTAGAAAAAGGTTTTCTATTTCAAGAAAGCGAAGCGAAGCGGGGATGCATATCGTTTACCAATACAGTCACATATATACAGTTAAATTACACACCATGCTGGAATTATTTATAGATTTCAAGCTTTTCATGTCAATTGTCTTTTATTTATTACTAGCGACCCGCCCCGGCTTCGCACGGTTATTACATCTACTTATAAATCTTCCTCTTGAATCACTCTATCTATTAAAAAAAACTGCATCAAAATCCGTTGCATATTTTAAAGATTTAAGCATTCAAAGGGACATAATGACATAGGGACAGAAAAAGCGACTTTGTTTTATACTATGTAGTGATAATAGACAATTGAAACAATATCATTGCAGCCTTTAGCCTTAAACTAAGCAGATCTTGTATTATGGGTGGATGATAATTATTATATTCTATAATTATAATTTTCGTAATTTAATTATTAAGTAGTTATATCAATATTTGATACACTTGAATTATATTACGTAGATTGTTTACTATACAATGAATATACAAAACAAAATTGACCAATGAGCGGTAAATATATAGTCTGAGCGAGTTCATCGAAAATTTATATATGCTTCAGTGGACACTGGCCCTAAAATTATGTATAGACGTCTCCACAGTTATTAGATACTTTATAGGTTTCCAAAGATAATAAGATTTACAGCGAAATAAAGTTTCTCTTATCGAAATTGTTTCTTCTGTGTAGTATAAATGGTCCGTTAAAATTTTACGATGCCGAAACAGTTGTCAGCCAATTCTAAATGTACTTGTCTATACAGTTAAATGCTTTTCCTATAGTATCTTAATTGTTTTCAGTTTAATATGATAAAATCAAAGTTTTGTTTCAAAAATACTGTCATTTTCAATCGAGATTGGGGTAAAACGATGGTCGACTCTAGAAAGAAATCGTTTTTATCATAATCTCACTTCCTACCTAAACGTTTTATTATTTATCTCTTGATGATTCAATTTTTCCGAATAAGTCGGTACTTTATTTTGCTATTTGATCAGGTATTCTATAATTGTTCGTTTTATAAAATGTATCTATGCCACTAATGTCAAAGGTTGCCTGGAAGAGATCGCTTTTAGCGACAAGGCCGCCCTTTATACTAAGTCTTAGTTTGTTGTATCTTATGTATTATTTTCTTTATTTGTGTGGTAGGTTTAAGTATAATAAAGTGTTTTCATTCATTCATAGATTCATTAATGTTATTTAGCATTTTTTTATGGTAATAATTATAACAAAATTAAAAATGGTTTTAAGAAAAAATAGCCGTTGAATATTCTTCTAAACGTCATCGACAAATTTTTACATATTTTTTGGCAGTAAAATGCTGATACCCCGTAGTGTCATTTGCACCATTGACCAGTACCATTGATGGTGCAAATGATACTATGATGTACCGTTTGCACCATTGCTCCATTGCTACCATTATTGATGGTGCAAATGATACTATGATGTACCGTTTGCACCATTGCTCCATTGCTACCATTATTGATGGGGCAAACATATCCAATGGTGCAAATGGCACTTATATTTATTATTAATAACAGAGTCAAGTTTTCAACTACTTAAGAGAGTTAAAAGCACTTGAACAATATAAGTATATTAATATATATTCTCCTTTCTTGAAGTGTTAGAAACTATTTGAAAATTCATTCTAATGACTGACATTCATTGCGTTTGTTTCTTGTGTCGTTCATATGATTTGATTGTCATAAAAAGCAGAAAAATGTGCGAATCCGATTTAATTTTTCTGAAACAGAGCCGGGGCCGACTTTTATTACACAATGGGTATCAATACCATTTTCACACAAAGTATAAAAATTTAAACAGAGTATGGAGGTGCCGCTATTACAAGAAAACAAAATGTAAGGGGACGATTACTATATCACAGGTATGTGTAACTGTCTTTTTGCCCGCAGTGCCACTAGCTGATGCTATTTATTTTTCCATTTATTTAGCTGTATATTGTGTATAAGTATATATAGTATAAATATTTTTAAAGTTCGTATCTTATGTTTTGTTTCTTTTTTAGGATGAATCAAAGGTGGTAAAAAAAATTAAGCATTCTGATAACTGCAAGCCAGATGAAAATAAAAACACGGTTTGTGAAATAATAGGGTCCTTCATAGAAAAGGCTACTACTTCAGAAGAAACAGTTCCAGCCGTTTATAAAAAGACTGTAGCCTCAATCAAAAATAAAGGACTTAACATTGTTCAAAAAATACCATCTTATGAAAAATTCAAATCTGTGGCATACAGAAGAATAAGAAAAATTAATTCTGTTAAAAAAATGGCATATAAAGATGTTACAGAACTTGAAATTCCTCTTGACCATAAGGATTTTTGTTTAGCTGATTATAGTCATGAAGACGAAAGAATTTTAGTCTTTGCATCGGAAGAAGCAAGAGAACTGCTGAAAATTGGTAAAATCTTTTTTTGCGACGGCACTTTCAAGAAATGTCCGAAGCCATTTACTCAGCTCTACGTATTTTTCTGTGACTTAGGAAGCACTGATGACAAAAACTTTGTTGTCCCTGTTGTATATGTGCTTTTGACCAATAAAAAAAAAGAAACATATATTCTCATGATGAATCTCATCAAATCTCAAATCCCAGAATGGGGTCCTTCGAAAATTATATCTGATTTTGAACAATCTTTCATTAGTGCAGTCAAAGTAGTGTTTCCTATGGTTGAACATCACGGTTGTTTTTACCATTTTCAAAACCAATTGCGGAGAAAAGCTAAAAGTCTCAATTTAAAAAAGACTAACGCTACAAAAATTGTTTCTCTTTGCACCATCTTACCTCTTCTGCCAGAATCAAAAATTGAAGATGGATTCAGATACATCATAGCAGAGAGTGATGCTAACGGAAGTAATAAAAATTTGCAGCAATTTATGAATTATGTGGCTAGATTTTGGATGCCGAAAAAAAAACTGTGGTGTTGTTTTGGTGAGAGGCATAGAACAAATAATGTATGTGAAGGATGGAATGGACATATTAATAACTGCTTTAAAAGAAGACCCGCGACAGTGAGTCACTGCTTAAAAGTGCTTAAGGAGGACGCTGCATTTCATGCAGTCAATGCTCTTACACAAGACCCGTACAAAAAGCGATCAAAGGAGGTTAGGGATCGGAATAATTATATACAGTACGTACAGATGCAATTAATTAAAAGTGAAATAGATATTCCACTATTCTTGGAAAAATTAAGATAAAATAATTAAGCATTATTTGTCATTGATTAGCTGTCATTGATTCTTTGTTATTAATAATAAAAATATTTTATATTATTAATAAGCGATTCATTCTTCCATTATCATTAGTAAAGTTTTAGGGGATACAGTATTTGTTCATGGGGAGAAAAATTCTGATCCATCTCTTCCCTGAGGGTCTCGGGGCGGGGCGGATGGCCAGTAAACAGAGCGATAGCTCGAGGAAAGCCTTGAGGCAAAATAAATATATTTTTTAATAGTGTCATTTGCACCATTTGCCCCATCAATGGTGTAAACGGTACATGACAGTGTCGTTTGCACCATTTGCCCCATCAATGGTGTAAACGGTACATGACAGTGTCGTTTGCCCAATTAATGGTGCTGGCCAATGGTGCAAATGACACTACGGGGCTGATACACTTGAATTAATACCATGAAATCGCAAAAACTATATTCTTTTCATATTTTTTATCATCAGATGAATTGATAAATATCATGTTTTGAACCATATAATAATCAATAACGTTTATCGACCTTACAACTTTCTTTATTTTTATAAGACTAGCTGACCCGATAGACATTGTCCTATTTATGAAAATTAAAATTAATTAATTATTTAAATTTTCCGCGCAATTTTCCTAATTTTTTTACATAAAACCCTTTTCCTGACAATAACAAACGCAACAGAAAAATGAAAAGCAAAATCGGTCCAGCCCGCCAGCGTGACCAAGTGTAATAGGGATTCCATATCACCTCTAACAATGTATGCAAAAAAATATATACCTTCCCATCCATCATCTGGGAGAACAACCTCAGTCAGTCAGTGGTAATCGAGTTATATCAATCACTTCATAGTATAAAATAAAGTCGCTTTCTCTGTCCCTATGTCATTATGTCCCTTTGAACGCTTAAATATTTAAAACTTGCAACGGATTTTGATGCGGTTTTTTTTTAATAGAGAGAGTGATTCAAGAGGAAGATTTATATGTATAATATAAACGTGCGAAGCCGGGGCGGGTCGCTAGTGGTATTGTAATTACTTAATCGTTGAAAATTGAATCGGGCTAATTTTGAATAGCGTCAAATCTCTGCAAACATAACGTTCTGGGTAGTTTCTAGATGGAGTGACAGAATGTCAGCGGCAGAAGCTGTATGCGACAAGCGAGGATAGAAGGAAATGACGCACATCGGGGGTTTAATATCCAGGATTAACATGGGCTAGCTATTAAAACATGTATTATACAATATTTTTATCTATTTTCGTTGCTGGCCATAAGTGTTGAACACCTTTAGACTATAGTTTATACTAGAGTATTCTATAGTTAATAACCGTTAAAACAGATTTTAATTATTGATGTTACTTCAACTTCAAAATACATTGGTACACTCAAATAAATATTTATTTGCAAAAATACTTAAATTAATTTTCAATTGAGCTACCTTTAGACTGTTTGCAACCGTCTGCAGTTAGCTCAATGGTTTCATTGTAAATACTAGTTGTAATTTTTCTATTCCTTGCTTGTAATTTTCGTTGTTAATAAAGTAACTTTTGAATTGGCTTTTTTTTCAAATGTCAAATAAAGCTAAAATTATTACATGAATAAAAAAATCAATAAACCTAAAAACAATCGCTGAATATGGTTTTGTCCATTAAATAATCAGTAAGTAACCGTTATAGTTTGATATCTGTAAAAAATGCTCTATAATAAATAAATATTACTGGACTATCCACAGTTTCATCTAGCCCCAAACTAAGCCGTGCTTGTGTTGGCTTATTCCATTCTTCCCCGTTGAAGATCCCCGTCAACGGGGAACAATTTATGGGGTACTAGAATACTGATATACTTATGTAATTTATTTAAATGTTTTATACTACATAGTATAAAACAAAGTCGCTTTTTCTGTCCCTATGTCCTTATGTCCCTTTGAATGCTTAAATCTTTAAAACTACGCAACGGATTTTGATGCGGTTTTTTTTAATAGATAGAGAGGTTCAAGAGGAAGGTTTATATACTTATAATACAACCGTGCAAAGCCGGGGCGGGTCGCTAGTTTACTATATTTAATATGCAAAAACTGTAAATTTCTATTAATGTATTTGGTAAAATAAATTACCAAGAGCCTAGTTATGTTAGAATAGAAAGCAAAGAAGTGTTTACTGACACGCACCCACATTTCAATTATCTAAAAAGGTAAGTCAATAAAACCAAATAGACCTTTATTAGGATTCACCTCCATTCTTATTTACTTTATTTGCTTTGCGGAGGTAAAGATACCTTTTTGGCTTAGAATCAAATGAAATGGGCTATAGTTTATTTTATTAGCCTAGGATAAATGGCTGGGTAAACCTTTGTTTTGGCGGATTCCTACAAGATTAGGCGTTTACTTAAACAAAAGATAAAATAGTTCGAAACGTGACACTCTAAATTTCAATAAAACGCAGGGCTCCTGAGATCTTACCAAATTATGAGCGAATGTACTTTTGTAATTTTTACTTTATATTGGAGGAACCTTTTCGTTTATTTTTTCTAGTTACCTCAAAAGACACAGGAACTCGGTTTTTGTTCTTCGAGCAAAGCTATGCGCTGAGTTATTGCCTTTTTGTTAGGCTGCAGCACAAACATACAGTAGGTACATTTCAAAATATTTTTTTTATAATCTACTAACTGCCCAAGTCTTGTTCCAACGAAGGAGTGTACAAACTGACAATCAATGTATGGAATCTCAAAATTAATTTTTGAACGTTCGAGTGTACGAAATGCCAATAACCCCTTGTTCCTTTAATTCTCAATTTACTTTTGTTTTTATGTTATAACTAGCTGCGCCCGCGACTACATCCGCATGGAAAATTGACTTTGGGCAGTAACACAAACCTTAAATATTTTCTTACAAACTTTCATTTCCTATTTTTATTTTATTAAGGTGTTTATTTTATATTATTTTTCATTTAAATGCACACGTATCCCCATGTACAATCAAACGCTCTTATCCCTCCACTGATGTCTGGTAGAGATCGCTCTTGAGCGATAAGACCGCCAATTGTTACATACTCTGTAATTTGTTTATATTTTGTTAATAATTTCTGTGTGCAATAGAGAATTTTCTATCCATCTATCTTTTTTCATTAACACAGCTACTAGGGCCACCTCTTAAGAAACCTATACTGAATACGTAGGCAGTGAAAGTAGGATATGATCATAAAGAATTTGTCACCAATTCCCCGTTACAGAGAACTACTCTTTAAGGGCTCCCACACAAAACTGCGAACTCGCATCGCAAATATCTGCGAGCTCGCACGATAACGTCCGATCTCATTTGCATCGCGCATTCCTGCCATATTACGTCATACTTGGTGACCCCCCTTTTAGTCCGCTCTAAGACAACTTTAGAGAAAGACGCGCGGCGCCTGAACCGCCTTCTTTATGTTGTAAAAAAAAATCTGCTTCAGTTCTCAACTCATAGTACTTTCGAGTAAAATAGTTCCCTTCAGAGTTCATAATCGTCATAAATTGATGAATCCAGAATCTTCTTTTTCTTTTATATCTATTTAACAATAACAGCAGTGCAATTATCTTTTTGCGATCCATCTTACGCTTCCTAAAAACACGTCCAATACGGCTGACTAAACTTGAAGGTATGGTTACCCTACCAAACGGTTCGCCGCACAAAATCGCATCGCAGAAATTCGCAACTCAAGTTAGTGTGACATCGCATCACATCGCATCGCATCGCATCGCATCGCACCAAATCGCAGTTTTGTGTGGGAGCCCTAATACTGGGCTAGTCCCATGGGCCAGGCTTTAGAAAGCACTTTATGCCATAAACAATATCAAGTGGGAGGAATTGATGACGAACAAGAAACGACGCTTACTCATCATACCTAACACCGCATTTTTGTCTGTGAACTCTGAGATTTTTGGAGAAAACCCGTAACAAGCTTGTAGCTTTCACTGAAAACCTAAATTTTACTTTTAAATAAAAATTTAAACTTTTTTGCCTAACTGGCAAAAAGATCGAGTCTCTAAAGACATGATACGAGTGCTTTACATACATGTACAAAATTATTTATTATTTATATTTTTTTTTCGTTTTATTGTTTCTAGTTATATGTTGATTCTAGAATGTGATGTTTAGCATAATAAATAAATAAATAAGTAATAATACTCGTAGTATAAGTTCTTAATTAATGTAATTTAGGGCCGATTTTTCAATCGTCAGATAAACAACCAGATAGCCTTTATTCATCGAATAGCAATATTCATGGTTTTTCAATGGTCAGATAGTAGTTAACTGTCGAATAAGGTCCCTAACAGAAGAATAAAGTTACCTGCTACTTGAAGGGCCAGATAAGGTTTTATCTCCGCGATAAGTTTGACGTTTAGGTTAAGTTTGGCAGTTTCGTTCGTTTTATTTTTGCTTGCATAGATTTGTTTGGTAAAACGACATACCTACCGTGATTTGTTATAAATGGAGCGGTCAGAAAACGTACTTCCGAACTACTAAAATTTGTAGCACGTTCACGTTTCTTGGATTCCATTTTCTGATTCATTCACAAAAGAACACAAATCGTATAATGATTTTGTTAGGAATATAATTATCACGGTTTGAACTGACTGAGCTGTAAACAAGCAAGCGACAGACAACAGGTTATGTTTTGTATTGCAATCAACGTCAAATGTCAAATACATTTTTGTTGCTATTCTTCTCTAACACGTTGAATACAGTATCTGTGCATCTCGCTTGCACACAGATGGTGTGAAGTTGGCTAGGATAAACCACTAATAGTTATTCTCTAGATAATAAACGATTGAAAAATTGAAAATATTTATTCGCCCGATAAACAGACGGATAATTTTATAGGCTAGGTAGCTATTCGACGACTTAACTGAGGATTGAAAAATCGGCCCTTAGTAAACAAGTATTGTTAACACTTCACTTTTATTTTATTTTTTGTGACTATTCGGTCTGATAGGTCACAACACAAAAGAAAACCAGCGCCGGTTTTAAAATAATAATAAAACCTGCAAATGCTTAGTTGGGGCCATTTTGTAACTTACTTCAGGTTAAGACCAAACAAACTGTGTATTTTAACACATTAATATTTAATTAAGTTTCCTTGTAACTAGTATTTCATAAGCGTAAGTTACAAATAAACGTTTTTGATTTGGTTTAAAACCAGCGCTAAGTGGTCACACAAGTGTTCGTCCAGCACAATGCTGAGGGCCATGTTTGCCCAGAAATCTGCTTAGCTCGAAAGAGAGCATCTTTACCTTTACCTTTTTAGTCGTAAGTCATTATGTGTGCCGGAGTCATCGAGGCCGGTAAATAAATGAATTATATTTAATTTTGGAAGGTACCTATGGACGTACTGCTTCTTGTCAAAAGCATTGTGTGTGTATATATATTGCTTCTCTGTTACTACTGATGGTTCAATAAAGAAGTTATCTATCTATCTATCTATATATTTGGGCTTACTAAATATATATCTATGGACGTACCTACTGACCTGCTTTCCTTGTGTGTATATGTTTAAGCCTCCTGAGGCACCAGTCTCGTGAGGCTGGGCACGAAGAGACTGGAGACTCAAAGGTGTAAAGTGTAATTGTGTGGGTGTCTAACATAAAACTCCAGTCTCATAGGACATTTAGTCTTTTTTTATTTAGTCCCAAACTAAGCAGAGCTTGTGAAAATTAGTATACACAATAAAAACGATTTATTTAACTGCAGACGGTATCAAAAAGTCTAGAGGTAGCTCAACTGATCCATATCAATACCAGTCGCAAACGTCCCGACTAGTATTGATTTTCGATTGTAATTTGTTTTAATTTGTTGGGAATAGAATTCCCTGATTTACTAAAAACAATACTTAAGATTTGTTTTATTGTTTTTATTATGGACAATGAACGATGACAAAGTATTTTATCAGTGGTCCAGTGTTAACACACCCTTGTTTTTAGATGATTCATTTGCTTGATTCGAATCCAAAAAGGGTAAGTAACGGTCTTCTTTCCGAACCAAATAATACCTACCGAATGTCCATTAAAAGAACTAAGATATAAAACCATAAACAGAATGGAATCCATATATGTTTATACTAAGATATGGAAATAGATCTTTGATTCTCCTTCGTATTTAGCTTTTTACAAGGAAAATTTATGGCAAAGCCTCAAAAAGAAATTTCAAATATTCAAAAAGAAAAGAAATTCTTTGAATGAGACTTTTTTTTTGGGCAATGGCTTATTGTCTCTTTATCTACCCGCTTATACAAAAATACCTTTCTAAACTAAAAACAGTGGTAGATATTATTATTTCATTTTTCACAACCAAGGCAAAATAAATTCAACTTCATAAAAACACGTATCATAAAATTTTTCTTTGAAAAGAAAAAGAAAAGTTGTTTACTATTTTTCTTTTCAAGTAGGTATATATCAAAATATAAAATGTTTCATTGCTTGCTAGGTTATTAATAAAAAATATCCCTTTAAACCTAACTTTGCGAGTGAAATTATATACTGAAAATTCTAAATCACTTAGTATGTTGGAAGTTGTACCTATTCGGTATAAGCCTAGTTCTATTTTTTACTGATAACTCTGTTAAAGGGTGAGTTACATTTACATGCCACTAAAAATTAATAGTGCGTCACGAATAGTCCTGCATAATATTTTGTTTTGTCCACTATCTTAGTAATGTACCTTACGTACTTTCGTACAGTTTACAGTTTCTTCACCTAGGTATTGCCATAAGAATAGACAAAAATGTGTAGAGTAGAACAAATCCCACACAAAAAGATGTCAAGCAATGATTTTTTCTCGCTCCAACAAAGTGTGCTTACTACCAGTGTCACAGTTTGAATACGAAAAAAGAGTTTTCAAAAGCTCGATAGACTTCAACTTATATCTCGCTTACTCGTACAAAACAGAATGAGACAAATACAAAATTCCGTGAAAATAGCCCATATCAAATCTGTCAAAATCATTGGAAACTAAATTCGAGTTCGTATGAAATAAAGATTGAATTACAAATAGTCCAGTCATTATATACATTTGGAAAAGAAAGTGAACCGAGAAAGCCAAATTTTTGATATTACGTGGGGGGTGGCTAGAAAAGCTTAAGTTCAAATTGTCGACCAAAATAACCTTGTGCAATTTCCGCCATCTTGAAAAAACCCTTAAATTCAGTTTTTTCATCATAACTCTGTTCCCCGTTGAGATACGAAAATTTTTATAGAATTCTTTTTTGTAGCTTTTTTTACGATCTACAATTAAGGTCCTCTACATTTATCACGTATCGATCGTCGTTTTCGAGATATCGATCAAAAATATCGAAAATTTTTGGAGAATTTTTTTTATTAAAAGATAACAAAAAATGAAGATATCAAAAAATGTTTGAAATAAGACTTGTAGAGCGTGTCCAGACCTACATAAAAATTCGATGCGTCGATTGCTTCTCGACGAAGTGAGTCTCCATCGCAAGAACCAGAACCCGAAAAAGAACTGCAGGTCATTCCCACTTTTGATTTTAAAAATAGATGTTTATTTTGTGGAGAAATATTTATCATATATTATAAAATATTTATAATATAAACATGGCTCGGAATTTACAAAGATCCACAGGAATGGGGTTGGCGACAAACAAATTACGGGCTCGAACCAATTTGCACCACAGCCGCACCCGCTCCACCTGAACTTTTAAAACTAATTTCGTGCAAATGCAAAGGAAAGTGTGGAGCTGCTTGTGGCTGCAGGAAAGCAGGAATTCATTGCTCCGTTATTTGCCTGCACTGCAGTGGACAAACATGTGACAATGTCGCCAGAGTCGAGATTTTATTCAACAACGATCACGACGATGACGATGATTATTATTTTTCGACCCTCACAACATCATTTCCTGCGATTGAAGAGGCTTCACGACTCGAAGAATCTACCGAGGAGGAACTTGAACAGCCAGGACCGTCCAAACGACGAAAAACGTGTGAAAATGTGTGAAAGGGAAACGTGTGAACGTGAAAATGAAAAAAAAATGAAAAAAATTACCACCTGTCATCATTATTTTTGCTGCATAAAAATTATTTTATCAATAAATTTCATGTATTTGATTTATAATTCGGCTGGTTTATGATTTTTTTTGTATTGCAATAATTCCCTGAACCATTCTCCATCCATTTCGACGTGTGGATACAACCGAGCGAGCGGCTAAATGAAAACCGGGCACAGTTTTACTGACTTTGTGGCGCGCTGGAGGTCGTAATTTTTGTCGGAAATGAAAAATAAAAAAACAAATTTGTAGGTCTGGACACGCTCTACAAGTCTTAGTTCAAACATTTTTTGATATCTTCCATAAAAAAAAAGTTAATAGCGAAATAAAAAAAATTCTCCAAAAATTTTCGATATTTTTGATCGATATCTCGAAAACGACGATCGATAAGTGAAAAATGTAGAGGACCTTAATTGTAGATCGTGAAAAAAGCTACAAAAAAGTATTCTATAAAAAATTTCGTATCTCAACGGGGAACAGAGTTATGATGAAAAAACTGAATTTAAGGGTTTTTTCAAGAAGGCGGAAATTGCACAAGGTTATTTTGGTCGACAATTTGAACTTAAGCTTTTCTAGACCCCCTCCACGTAATATCAAAAATTTGGCTTTCTCGGTTCACTTTCTTTTTGAAGCCGATTTTTCCGACGTAATGACTGGACTAAAAGAAACGCCTACAAGCATGAAACGAATCCACCGCTTTGTTACCTTCAATAATAGTATAGACGTGCCACAGTGAAAATAATTTAATGGGTAGATAAGGCAGCTGATATTCAGACTATCTTTGTTCTTCAAAAAAGGGCAGTGCGTGCAATTTACAAATTTAAGCCACGTGACTCCTTGAGGGAATTATTTAAAGAAATAAATATTTTAACTGTAATTTCGCAATATATTTATGAAAATTTAATGTATAAACACAAAAACAAGAGTAACTTTTTGAAAAATTGTGATGTTCACAATAGAAATACACGAAACAAGAACAAATTACACATTCCTTCATTTAGATTACGAAAACTGGGGAAATCAGTTATGGGTAATTGTGTGCGCTTCTATAATAAGCTTCCATCTGAAGCAACTGAACTTCTATTCGGAGATTTAAACAGTAGTACATAAAACTAAATCTTATCAAGAAGGCATATTACACCATAAATGATTACATCAACGACGTTAGTGCTTGGCCAGATGTCGCTCAGTTCCACATCGACAATAGTATGTAATTATTTATAAGGCAAAATGTATTAGACACATAAGTTATACACATGCTAGTGGTTTCTATTTCGCCTCTTCCACTAGTGAACAAAAAAGTGAAGCAAACTGAAAATCAATTATCACTTTATTTCTTATATTATTTTGATAATTATGTACCTATAGTATTAAATTTGACTTGTCTAAGTGCTTAAAAGAAGAATAAGAAATAAAGATATTGATTATATGATGAATTATCGTGACCAATCGAATTTATTAAGTATTTCATAAATTAAAATACGTGTTGCAGGAATTTTCTAGGAATTAGAATATCTTTATTGTTATATTGTGTAGAATATCCATTGGAGAGGTCTTAAATTAATATTAAGGTAACAACAATTTTATTTATCCAATTCGGACATACAATATTTTGACAATACAATTAAGTGTCATATACCTAAGCGAATACATAATAAGGTCTTATTTCAACTCTAAAAACTCATAAAACTAAAATAAAATAAGTAATTATTTAGAGGAAATAAGGCTCGTTATTGAGGTTTTTAGTTAATATGACTAGTGGCCCATTAGTTCTATTAGATTAAAGAGCATGGGAAATCGTATAGTCTAAACGAGCGAAGCCACGAGCGGAAAGTTAATTTCTTTTAAAATAATCGTCGCTACACTATCGCGCTTGGAGGTGGAGCTTTAGCGTCCTTTGTTGTTAGGAGAGGAACCAATAGAGCGCGAACAAACAGTTTATATTAAAAATTCTTGAAATAATGCAGTCGGTGCTCTTGGCTATTGTGAGGGTGCGGTTATTGGAATTCGTTTGGTATTCTTCGGACAAGCAGCTAGCTTTTGAAACTACGGTTTTATCATGATAATAGAAACCGCTAGAAAGAAAAAAATCAACTTAAGGCTTTTAGAATTTTGACCGCGGCTTCGAATGCATTGTTTCTATAGAATATCTCTCTATAGAAATGTTAAAAGGTTATTTATCCTATGAGAACTGATTTATTGTATAAAAAGTAGCCAATGTTTTATTCTAGGCTTAGAACTACGTGTATTAAATTTCTGCGCGTTCTGTTCAGTAGTTTTGGCGATAAAATGTAACAATCCAACTGTCTATACATCCAAATTTTCGTCACTACAAAGTATAAAACAAAGTCCCTTTCTCTGTCCCTGTTTACCTATGTCCCTTTGTATGCTTAAATCTTTAAAACTACGAAACGGATTTTGATGCGGTTTTTTTATAGATAGAGTGATTCAAGAGGAAGGTTTATACGTATAATAAAACCGTGCAAAGCCGGGGCGGGTCGCTAGTTTGTAATATAAGTGAGACTTTGCCCCGGAAATCGATACGTTATAAGTTTTCTGCGGCTTATCTGAGCCATAGAGAAACAGGCAGTATCGATTAGATAGCTAATAATGTTTATTATGTTTATATAATAATAATAATAATTCCGGACAGTCCACACAGCATCATCTAGCCCCAAGCTAAGCAGAGCTTGTGTTATGGGTACTAGATGACTAATATACTTAATACTACATAGATAGATATTTTTATTATACATATTAAACACCCAGACCAACGAAACAAATTTCTGCAGATCGTGCACAAATTTGTTCCGAGGCGGGAATCGAACCCGCAACCTCCTGCGTCGCAGGCGGACCTTCGCCCACCAATATTATATAATTTGTTTAATTTAACATTATTAAAAAGAACAGCAATATAAAGTTCGAAACACACTGAAGCCGGAGGCGGAGCGGAGGCGAAGGGTTACGAGTAGGGTTTCTGCTCGAGAATTCTCGAACTCGAGAAGACTCGAGAAATTCGCCTTGGTTCGAGACGAGAAAAATAAAAACGTGCCTCGAGAATTCTCGAGGCACCAATTCAATATATTCGACATAAGTTTTTACGCGAATCTACAGGAAAATGCACACCCAATCTCGAAAATCTATTCAAAGCTGTAATGACAGCCAAGCCCACTTCAACTGAAAACGAGAGGTTATTCAGCTTAGCCGGCAACATAGTTACCAAAATAAGAAATAGACTATCAGATGAGTCTATCAACGTACTGATTTTCTTAAAAGCACATTTCTTAAGAAAAAAATCTAAATATTAACGCATTTGCGTTTAAGAACTTTATTATAATACGTAAGTGAAGTGAAGCACTAAGCACTATACTTATGATTATTCTATTAATCTACTACCTATTTTATTTAGCTACTAGAAATGAGTAGAAAGTTTTTTGTTTCTGTATGATTATATGTATTACATGTAGATGTCTGGATGATTAAGACGGAGATTTTTATTCGTTTTGTTAGTTCTCTGTTCCTAATTCTAATAAGTATTAAGATTTGATTATTAAATTGTGTGTGTTAGAAGTTTTTTATGTTTCGTTTGTTCTTTTTTAGTAAGTGCAGTTGGTTGGTGCAATAAAAATACGTTGATTTCGTTATGTTTTGGAGTATTTTTCTTTAAAACTTTAAACCACTATAGGTTTTTTGTTTGTAAGCCTCGAGACTCGAGAAGACTCGAGAATTTAGCCTCGAGAATTCTCGTGCATCGAGAATGAAAATAGTTCGAGAAATCAGAAACCCTAGTTACGAGTTGTATTCTATGGAATCCTATGAAAGCCTACACACACGCCGCAGGCGGTGGCGGCGCGGTGCCATAGGAAAAGCCGCCGCGCCTTCGCCTCCGCTCCGCCTCCGGCTTCAGTGTGTGGAGAGTTTAATTGAGATCAGATCGTAAAAAATGGGTTCCATACCAACTTACTCATATTTCACGATCGTTTCATAGATAGATTTGAAGAAATACCGTCCACTAGGGCAAAAGCTCTGACAAAAGATCACAAAAGCGCCATCTGTCTTTATTCAACAGTTTACCATACGAATGGGCCAGCTTGACCGAGTATTGTAGCTTATAGTTATGGCCGGTCCTGTGGAATATGGAGGTCAGTGGTCTCTGCGAACATTTTACAGGAGTTTTCAGTATCAATCGCTAGTGTTTATACAGTTATACACTATATAACAACAAAACTCCAAGTGAGTTGGTAAAATAATGAGTAAAAAACAAATTGTCAAAACTATTATAAATGCAAAGAGCTTACTATAAAATCAGATTATTTAGAGCCTAAAAATGTTTGGTATGAGTTTTGTTCCAACTCGAAAACTGACAACCTAACTTAGCTTAACCTAACTACGCCAGCAGTTATTTGAAAAGGATCCTTTTTTTTGGCAGGTCGGAGGCTGCAACAGCTTCTTAGCTAGGCCTCTATCGGAGGAGGCTGGGAAACTGTACAAGCTGTATCAATCGATTAATGTTTATGTTCTTTCCTATTGTACATACCTTCAAAATTTATTGTTGTTTTTGTCAGCTTTTTTGTTGTGTGTTTTTTTTCTGTAACATGTTTACTTTACAAGGGTGGCATGTTCAAATCACTGAACAATCCCTTTACAATTGAATGATTTAAAAAAAGGTAAAGGTTTTTGGTTTGCTTCTTTAACCTGAAAAAGATTGAAGTGAACAAAAATCAAAGAGAGCACTTTATTCCCTAGTTTTAATTATTTGTAACATGATATTTATGACGTGTCCAAGAGTCTAGTAAGGTCTAAAGAAAAAAAGCACTTTGACTTCGACTATAACTACTTTTTACTAGGACACCGGGGCAGGTCCAATATCCTTATCTGTATTAGGTACTTACAGATATTATAAACGCGAAAGTTTGTACGTTCGTAGATGTATGTGTGTGCAGATTTTTGTTATTCCTTCACGCAAAAACTACAAAACTAGATGCCTGCCTACTAAACTGAATTTTACGTTTTTGTGTGTTTCACACTCACACCGCGATACGTACCTTTTGTAGCCTAGGCTGGGTAAACTCGGAAATAACTAACAATAGTTAACAACATTGGTGATAATGGGAAATCTTCCTCATCTCCTCTATTGTCATTGCTCTCTTTGCTCCTGCCCAAAGAGATGTGAGGACGATTTCATATGGCTAAGATGTTCGAGAGTCACATCTGAACATCAGAACCCACAAACGCTCATTTTAGCTCGAGAAATACTAGAAATCCGTCAAAATTCTATGCCCGAAATGCCTCTGATTTCAAATCCTACGCCCTCGTCAACTACAAGTCCTGCAATTTACGACCACTTGTAAAACTGTTCCGCTTCAGCAGAATGGATCATTCTACCCCGTTTTACTGTCCGTTTAGTGTTTTTATGGAGGAAGCAAGTGATTTTAAACGGGTTAAGCTGGCTGGGGTTGAAGGGAGTATAGAAATGCTAGTTTACGTATAAATTGACCCTTGTTAATGTTTTTGTTGTGTCAGGTTTGTGACGAAACTGTGAAATCGGCCCTTAAAGTGAAGAGGATTTGCAAACTTTGTCGATTAAGGTCAGTTCACACAGAGACGCGACGATGCTCGAAGAGGAAAGTGGTTTCGCTCTGGCATACGGAAGCGCGCGACGCGAATTGCGCCGCGACGTTGCGAGGCGCATCGTGTAGTCGCTGCTTCACTGCGCATTGAGATGGGACGCCACGCGGTGTCTCATTTATTTATGGTTTTAGTTATCCTCTTACCTGAGTAAGTACCTAATCTTGTTATAATTAGACTTTTTACTGATAAAAAGTCTAATTATAACAGGATTACGTCTATATTAACAAAGAAAATTACAATCAAGGGATAGAAACAAATTAAAAATATTATACAATTGAGCTACCCGCAGATAGTTACAAACTGTCAAGAGGTATTATTTTCACTCGAGCACTCGGCTTAAATGCACGAAATCGTGGTGGCAAATAGTTGAGACAAATCGCCACGACGACACGGATACGGCTTATGGCTGCCTCTCGTGGCGGCGTCGCGTCGTGTAATGTCTCCGTGTGAATTGACCCTAACTAGGGTTAAGCTGGGATAGCAAAGTTCAAGTTTTTAACATAAACGAAACACGGCTTTATCCGTTTATGCAATGACGACGGACGTACATTCTATTCTAGAATTCCCTTCGGATCGATTCTCGTTGGTTTTCGAACTGCTAATGTAAAGATAATGCTTTGGCTTTTTTCCCCTGTGTGTGTGAAGCCATATTATTTACTCAGTAGAGGGTAGAGTCACGCTGTAAAAGATGAGTACTGTTGTTTTAGTTTTTGAATTTCCTACAAATTAATACCGACTGTGCCTATAGTTAACCTTGATGCAGTCAAATAAATTCGCTACCTAACTTAGCCTAGGTGATGGGAAAAAAATATGTTTTTCATTACTCATACTCGGAAAGTAGGTAGGTCTGAACATGCCTGAAGAGCGGGTTGAAAGTGATACTTTTCCGCCCTAGAGAGAATCGTTTTCAACTGACAGCTATAAAGATACTATTCAACCATAGGCAGAATAATGCTGAAGTTAAAAAAGAAAAATCGCCTTACCGACAATTCACTGAATTCAAAAAATACGAAAGACAAGGCAGTGTGGCTTTATGGCTTTCGCCTGTCCTAGACGAACTAATATAAAAAACAAATAAGTGGCTATTTGATTAATTTGATTTCTCATGTTTTTTATGTAAATTTCCTTGTTTTCGTAATGAAAAGCACAGTGTTTACCTCAGGTGAAAGGAAAAATCGCCTTACCGACAATTCACTGAATTCAAAAAATACGAAAGACAAGGCAGTATGGCTTTATGGCTTTCGCCTGTCCTAGATGGACTAATATATAAAAAAAAATTAGCGGCTATATGATTAATTTGATTTCTTATGTTTTTTATGTAAATTTCCTTGTATTCGTAATGAAAAACACAGTGTTTACCTCAGGTGAAAGTAACTTATGTAGTCCCACGAACTATTGGCGCTCTCGTTACCGTCTCGGGACTAAATAAGTTACTTTCAACCCTTGGGTAACACTATTACGTAAGATTTGAAATTATTTTATCAATGGTCCAAATTTGAAATCGCAGGTACAAATGGTTGAAATTAATAAGAGATTTATTCACTGATTAATTATTTATAGAGATGATCGGCTATGCAAGTCAAAAGCGGTAAGAAAGCTTTTGATTTGTTATTTTTTTCTCTAGGTACAATAGGTACAAGTTATGTTAAAAGAAGTAGAATAAATATGTCACCATAAACAATTTCCCCTCGAAAACAAAACTAACACAAAATATCCAGCTAGTACGACTACAATTCTGCTCGTTTCAAACGGATATCCGCAGTGAACAATAGTCGTCACCTTAGAAAAATGTCGACATTTGTTTCCTCGGCAAAAACAATAGACTTTTCGCCGGCTAAATAGACTTTTCGCTCGCGAAATACGGGACTCTAAATAGAGTAGGAAGTGAGGGCATGACGTGAGGAAGTAATTGTAGATGATATATTGGGGTTATGGTGATGTCTCATTTCTAAGGTCTCGGATATAGCAATCCAATCGCATCCCTTTTTGTGAAACATGGTTTCCGGATGTAGGTTAAAGGGAAAATTTCCATTTAATTTTTGGCAATTTGAGGTAGATTTATGATTTTAACCCTTTCAATTGGTCATTAAAAGCAAATGTGAAATGACAACGTAAAGAGATAGATAACCCATATCTTCAATAATTCTGGTAATTTATAACTTCTAACGATGTGTTACAGTGAGCAAAATATGAATATCAATGAGCTCATGAGCAGTGAAATGGGCCTCGAAGTTCTCAGTTTCTTTGAGCAAGTTATAAGCAGGCAAATGAAGCGGCCCGTCTAGCCGTTTGGCATTTCCCTTAGTTTATGCACGCCTGGTACTTTCCTCTGAAAAGGTAATCTTGAGAAATGAAAGAGTTGTTTGTATGACTAGTTTTTTAGAGCTCTGAAGGGTTGAACGGGTGTTCCTTTTGGTTTATGGTTGTTATTTGGGAAGAAAAATAAAAGTGTTTTGGATTTTTATTTTTGTATGGCGCATTTTTCTTAACGAATTGTGCTATTTACAGTGACATGTAACATTAAAATATTAACAAATGTAAAAAAAGCATTACACACACAAAACATTTAGTGGATGATAAAATCAAAAGCTGGTGCTCAAACAAAAATTTACAACAGCAAGCACACAAATACGTAATCACAAATCACTTACTCATATTGTAACTTTCAATTTGTTGCACCAATCACTGAAAACGTATTAAAAGCCGAGGCTTTCACTGTTGGATTCAACAATCATTTTAGTTCACACATGAAGCGAAAACCTAAGCTTATAAGCTCAGGTTGGCATTCATTTTCAATCAAACTGGATTGATAGCATCAGGTTCTGAGGACTATTTCAGGCCCAAGAAAACAACTTGGAGATTGCTAACTAAGCAAGGAATAAGCCTCTTTACAAACCTCGAGGTAAATAGGTAAGTCAATATTTTAGCGTTGGGCTTAGCATTCACGCATCAAATCCATTTTGAGCGTATCAAAAGCGTCACTGGATTCACTGTAGCTGTGAATTCCCCTTCGCACACAGAATAGGATAAACGGGTTATTTGGCGAATTTCCATCAGTCTCGTTATGGGATCACCATGTCATTTCGCGTTAGTTTGCATTAAGAATAGCTGACATCCAAGCCGGAGTCTGGCAAATCCCTCGGTGAAACATTAACTTTAATCTCTGTAGTGCAAAATGAAACCACTCAGTTGTTTAACAAAAGTGACAAAAAGTGGCTATGCTAGACATAACGACTTTTTGTCACTCTGTTTAGTATAGCTGTAATGTTCGTTTCAAAAGCAGAGTGAAATGTATAATTTTGTTTTATGTTTTGACTGATTTTTATTTCACTATAGAAGCTCAAAGTGCGTTTGAAATAAACAAAGACTAATCAAAAACCTACTTATATATATTTACTAGACAATTCTAGTAAATATACATAAGTTGGTATTTGATTAGTCTTTCTTGAGTGGTATGATTCTCATTATACCTGATAAGCAGAGCTAGAGGTTCCTTCACCTTCCACTATGAAACTTATCTCCATTCTGGCTTTTAGGGCTTCATGGCTTACTTACTTAAACAAAGCTTCGAAGAGTCACACCAATTTACAGCTGAAGGTAAGATCACAAATGTACCAGGCCCATAGATGCAATCCGGACCATATTTTACGGCCTAGTCAAACCCTCCCACTGCTTTTCCCCTATCCTGAACCCTGTTCCTCTACCTTTAAAACTCATCTGGTGAACAAAGCAGCGACAAATCCGAGCACTGATGGCCCCCATCTTGGAAAAGACTTACCAGGCAGATAGGAATCATCAAGATTATCTTGTCAATTTTAATAAACTGTTTCATTCTTAAATGAACCCTTCTTCCCCAGTTTTTAAACTCACCTGGTGAACATTGAAGTAACAGAGCAACGCACAGACGACAATAGCCCACATCTTGGGATAGATATACTAGGCTAACAGAAGCAATAAGGAGATTCTACCAGTCTTGTCGAACCTCCAACTGCTTCACCTTACAATGGACCCTTCCTCCATAGATATAAGACTCACCTCGTGAACAAAGCAGCGAAGAACCAAACCAGCGCACAGATGAGGGTAGCCCGCGTCTTCGTGCAGACATATCCAGCCCTCAGGGGTTCGCAGATGGCATAGTACCGTTCGAAGCTGATAGCCAGGATGGTGAGGACTGATGCGTGGGTCACTGTTAGCTCCACGAAGGGAACGGCAAGACCTGAAAGAAAGAGATTTTGTTTAAAAACATTGTTTTTTGTGGGATACAAAAATGTTAATTGTAAGAGATATTTGTGATACAAAAATGTTAAGCGTTCTAGATTTTTCACAGATCTGATCTGATTCACTGATCTGAGCGTCTGGTCGATGCGACGCATGACCCGAGAGCTGGTGATTGTCTGGCTCAGCGCATCAGCATTGCCATACAGCGTGGTAATGCAGCTAGTGTCTTGGGGACGCGACGACTGGTGTTGATGATTAGTTGATCTACCTCTAGACTGTTTGCAACCTTCTGCAGTTAGCTTAATAAGTTTCAATTGTATTATTGTTTATATACTCAATTATAGTACAGAGTTTTAATTTGTTTATATTCCTGGATTTTCGCTATTTACTTTTTATAGTTGTAAATTAGCTTCTATCAGATTTGTTAATGTTGTTTTTTCAGTGGGTACAAAAGTAACCAAGTCATTCAAGATCTGGAACTACATAAGTTCAAACTCTCAGTTTAATCCGTACAGTTGTTTTAATGTCATGACTAGTTTCTGCCTGCGTCTCATCACGAATTATATCGAAATAAAACCGCTATTATTGCAAATTCCTAGCCCGATCCGTTCAGTAGTACCTATTTTAAAATCACACATGCATAACTACAGTTGTTCTGTAAAACATCTACAGAAAGTGTTAATGGCGAGCTTGTAACAGCTTGTTTTTTATGGATAAGTGGGAGCTATATTTTGTTTTCGAAGAGCCCTTAGTTAGTTAGGTTCCTACCTACTCTCAGATTATGATCCTTCTAAAAACTGAACTGCGTCCCATTGCAGTTGGATTGGTAAAAATCTTGTTTTAAAAGCTAGTCAGTTTGTTCGTTTACAAACGGGCAAAAATGTGTTTATTTTGTGTTGAATATTGTAATGGACCTTTATTTTGCATATCTCCTCGCACTTGGCCAGCTTATTACTTTGACAAATCTATGAACGCGATGGCAGAATCTGTTTAAATTTTCAAAGACAGAAACATTTGTATTTCGCTCTATTTTAAATTTCGAATCCATAATTTAAAAAGATTCCAATGAAATCACGTCGCATCGATAAAGCATTTTCACCACAAAATAAGTTGTTACTACGTTGATACAGTAGGTATTCCCTTGGCAATGCTCGAACCGCTCAACAAAGAGCAGAGTGGGTGTGCTGTATAATTTGTTATTTTCTTTGTAAGATGAATGAAATCACGAAAAACGAGTTTTTCTTTTTTCTTTTCTATCTGTGACGTCAAGAGATGAAACAGACGTGTGTTTTATTTACCTTCATATTATATAGAGGTATTTTACTTCCAATTGTGGACAAAACCTTGAAATGAAGCTTGTTTACCAACTAAATTATCATCCGTAACGTCAATAGTATATAGACATTAGCTAAAAAATGGCATAAAATATTCAGCACACGTTGACCCAACCCCTTTATATCTTGCGTCTGCAAACCTCCTTATAATTACTAACCTTTTTAGTCACTCTCCTCTAAATTATAGTAGGTAGGTATTTCTGTTTGTTTATTAAATACTTTTTGTTCTTGTCCAAACAAATGTATTTTTTTTCTATTATTTTTGGTGTTATCCTATTTCTTACTAGATGTTAGCCGCGATCCCCACTGACCTCTATATTGTATAATAGAGGTCAGTGGCGATCCCGCTTTAAATACGAATTTCATAATTTGATCTCCCATTGAAATTAGTTTTATTTACCAGGAAAAAAGCCTGTTGTTTTTATGTATTTGAAGATATTTTTAATACCTACATAACTATTATGATTTTTATTTTTGTTGTACTTATTTTTTCGTATGTAAATTCAATTTTTTTTGTTTAAATTTGATTTAATCTGTAATGTTATGTTCTTGTATATTTAAAATAAATAACATGAGTTAGGATTCGAGAATAATTTAGTTTAAGAATTTATCATTATAGATTTCTGATTCCTACATATTGTATAATATAATACGCACACAGAGAGTGTACCTAATATGTGATTATGCTATATCAAGCCGAAATTGAATTACTTCCTTTCGACTTATGCTTTGACTTCTATCACTCTGGTCCGAAAAAAAATTGGCGTGTTTCAAAAACTACATAGTAGAATTCAATAAAATAGGTACGTATAATAAGGCATACTTAACTCAAAATTTGTTGATCAAATTTTAAGGAACCACAAAAGAAGCACCAGCTAAGTACGTTTATGTACTTAAATTACAAAAGAAACTTCAAAGTCGATCCACCTAAAAAGTCTGAAATCTGAATATTTTTCAGTCAGTTCAAAGAGACTATATCGGGGACGGATGATCAAATTAATGTTAACCTAAAGTTAGACTCATTTCTGCACACAGCTTCGAACGTTATGTTTACGGGAGACAACATTCCCATCATAGCAGTTCCCATTTAAGTACAATAATATTTTATACTTCAAGGTCACATAGCTCACTAGTATATACAATTATAACAAACTCTTAAAAATCTAAGCCGTCACCAGAAGGCAAAGTACCCAGAATGCTGGCAGCATTGCCACGTTGAATTCTATGTGATCTAATTATGTAATAATAGATAATTTATATGTACATTACATAAAAAAAAAACTCTTCATTATGATTGATCATAATGAACATAAATGATTTTTATACTTCAAGGTTTGTATGGAACAATAATAAATTATAGATAATACCTACTACCAAATAATTAGCTCAATAGTCTGTACAAACTTACGTCTATTAGTAAAATGATCAGAATATCAGCCCAATTATTGAGTACTTATAGCTTTTTTAAAGTATCTAAGAAACCACCCAACCGTTCAATAATATAAATGTGATCTGTTATTATCTTCGAAAAATATTACGAAAATTCCTACAAAAAGAGGTAAGAGGAAGTTGAAATCGAACGCCAGCAAATGCTTTTAAAAACCAAACGCTAAGTGCCTTTAATACCGACATACGCCGTTCACGGCATGACGTCACAATGTGCTGAAAGGTACCCGTTTACACTATGCGACACGACATTGAAAAGTCAGGACATAAACAAAAGGAAAATATTAGTTCTGTTTTGAAATCTAGTTCAAATACAATACAATTTTATTGTATTTGAACTAGACATTTATGAAAAAAATCTAAACGGAAAATTAAGGTGACGACACGACGACGACGGGGCGGGGCGCCGGGAACAGATAAGTTTTCCATACAAATGTAATACTTACCTACTTACCAAAAGTATTTAGAATTCCACCATGTTCTGTTATTTTTTGTATTCGAATAGTACGAATAAACAATAATAATAAACAATAATAATTCCGGACAATCCACACAACATCATCTAGCCCCAAGCTAAGCAGAAGTAGAGTACATTGATGTTTTTTAAATTACTTCCCTGTTTGAAATGTAAAATTAGTTAGTAACAACTTTTGTATCTTTTTAAGTTAAAAATGATGAATGTTTTCATCCTATTCGTATCGTATTTAACAGCAACAATATCTTACGTGTTATTTGATTGGGAATATAAATTTTAGTGTCTTGTTGCAAAAAAAATATATTAATCTGTGTTTAAAGTTACATTAGGCTATGTTTTTGCAAAAAAATTAGTTTTCAGTCATAATTTTGCACACCCATGCACTGCTGCAGCTAAACAGAGATAGCGATATTCAGGCAGATTTTTGCACGCGCCTCGAAATGAATGTGTGAGTGGTGTTCGCCGGACTCTTAAAAAGCTTTTGTTCTCTTTTGAAATCACAAAGCATAGATTCATGACGTCACCTATAAGGAATTCTCCAGTCATCTAGCTGCAACTTCAAGATGTTTGCTCACAATCCCGATGTTTGCTGCGAGTAATGTTTTTATTCCACTCCAGTTGGCTCGAGGAGACTTCGAAAAACAAATGAAGAGCAAAAGCTTTGTTACAAGAGTTGCTTTACAAAATAATGAGTTGGAACTTTGATATGGTTGAGCGATATCCACTTGGGCAGCAATTACTTTTAATAATTTGGCGTGTTTTAAGAAACTATAAACGGACTTAAAAAAACACTACATAGTATAAAACAAAGTCGCTTTTTCTGTACCTATTTCCCTTTGACTGCTTAAATCTTTAAAACTACGCAACGAATTTTGATGCGATTTTTTTTAATAGATAGAGTGATTCAAGGGAAAGATTTATGTATAATAAAACCGGAGCGGGTCGCTAGTATAATATAATTAAAAAATAAGAATATCGTCAATATCGAAGTCAATAAAATAAGAATTATTGGAATTATATTATTAAAACTAACTGACCCGCTAGCGATTTCATTCGTAGACTTCAGTAATACCCCATTTTAAGTACACCATAATACCAATTTCCCAAAATCCGTTCTCAGGAACCTCCATGCAATTTCAGCTTCGTAGCTCTTGTATTACAGATATCTCTTGTTGAGTCACTCAGTTTCCTCTTAAAAATAACAAAAAAAAGAAAACTACCTATATTTTTTATCAAAAAGCTTTGTAAAATAATATTTTACAATCTAATAACAGAAACAAAATAAATCACAATATAGGTACATAATTACAATTGAAAAATGCATCAACGAAAACATAAAATATTATATCAAATTTTTATGTGACCACAATCAGACCCACAGGGATTCTATGAGTACTGAGATCTAGGTCTAGTTTGATAACCAAACCCGTTAGGTTCGTTCACCCCTTAAGGCGCAAACAGAGCGCCTCTACTTATTTTATCATATAATTACGTTAAACAAATGAATATTCAAAATTCAAACGTTCAGTTTGTTTTTTTTTTTCAACGAAAATTACAAGCAAAGGAATAGAAAAATTACAACTAGTATTTACAATTGAAACCATTGAGCTAACTGCAGACGGTTGCAAACAGTCTAAAGGTAGCTCAATTGATCCATGTCAATACCAGTCGGAAGCGTCCCCAAGACACTGGCTGCATTACCACGCTGTATGGCAATGCTGATGCGCTGAGCCAGATATTCACGAGCTCTCGGGTCACGCGTCGCATCGACCAGACGCTCAGATCATCATCATCAACCTATATTAGTCCACTGCTGGACATAGGCCTCCCCCAATGAGCGCCATAGCGCCCTGTCTTCAGCTTGACGCATCCAGCATCTGCCAGCAGTCTTTCGCAGATCGTCATCCCACCTGGCCGGAGGGCGTCCTACGCTACGTTTACCGAGTCGCGGTCTCCACTCAAGAACACGTTTACCCCAACGGTTGTCGGTTCTTCGCGAGATATGGCCGGCCCATCGCCACTTCAGCTTGCTAATTTTTTGAGCTATGTCGATAACTTTGGTTCTCTGTCGGATGTATTCGTTACGAATTCTATCCTTCAGAGAGACTCCGAGCATAGCTCTTTCCATAGCTCAGATAATTTTTTAAAAACCCGGAGAGCCTCGGTACCCCACGGACCTAGGGTCTCGAATCCAAGGGGAGCAAATGCGTAGGTTCTGTCGAGACCTGCATATTTGCGCCTCTTGAGATCCTCGGCCAGATCTGCCGCCGCACCAGCCCTAGTGGATGTCTTTGAAAGATGGGAAGGTGCAAGTGTGTCGACGCATGTAGCGTTCCACACAATGGGCCTCCCCAACTCCCATGGGAGTTCAGTTTGTTATATCTATCATATGCTTTTTATAATGCATCTGTAGTAGTTTCATTATCATCATCATTGGAAAAGATACGAAAACTGAGGTTGGTGGCCACCAAGAGCAACTTCGTATATCTTCCTACATTGGAAAAAATATCTGCTGTTTGCGCCATAAGTTAAAATTATTACATTATCCTTCTTCCATAATAAGGAGTTCGTTTTTAACCCTAATTTACTTGAGCCTTCTTAACCCAAAATTACTCTTTTTTTATCTTATACCATAAACATGACATTTGTTACAATTATCTTGCGTAAAGCTATAATTTTATGTTTATTGCTGAGAGGCAGATCGGAAATCAACCCAGCAATATCAGAGAAATACATTTTTCTAGAACGGCAATTGAAGGCATAAATCTAGCCCGCATGAGCATTGTTACTACTGTCTCTATTATCTACCGAGTGGCCTTTCTAGATTTACGACATTTCTATGGATAAAACTGTTTTTTGACCTTCCATGTTAGATATTTGGAAACAATTTGTGGAAGTCTACGTTTGACCTACTTTGATAAATTATTTTCCGGAAATCTATTTCAAAATATTATAATGAAAAATTTTTAGTACTAGTTCAGCTATTTTGTTTTACGCAAAATGATAAAAACGCTAAAATACGTTATATATTCCAAAAAAAGTATGATGTTAACTATATAAAAGTATCAATACTGGTAGGACCACGGAGTTGATATATACTCTGTGGATAGGACCGATGTTTTTTTCAATATGTTGTAATGTACCTACAATTTTTAAGCGATAAGTCCAACCATTGTTCTCCGTTTATGTAATATCTCTTTACAATGTTCTTTTCTGGTGTACAATAAAGCTATTAAGTATTGTATTGTAATGAAACGTAAATTGTATGCCTGTCTTGTATGTATACCTACGTAAGCAGCAACGAATGTTTTTCTGTGTCAAAACATTGAATCCTAATATTTTACTAGATTTTGATGTCTAGGTTATAATTAATTAGATGCTACAAGCAAAATACTCCTATGTGAAAGTAGAGTAAAGAGTAAATGTGTATAATCTAAATAAAAAGATCAATCTTATTTAAAAAGATAATCTTATTTAAAAAGATCTTAAATAAGATTATACAAATTATACTTTATACCTATACTTTATACCTACCTTGTTTAACATTGCTGGGCTGGTGCGGCAGCAGATTTACTCTCAACTTAGTCACTACAAAGTATAAAAAAAGTCGTTTTCTCTGTCTCTATGTCCATATGTCCCTATGTATTCTTAAATCTTTAAAACTATGCAACATATTAATAAATAATAATATAAAATTAATACGGTTTTTTTAAATAGATAAAATGATTCAAGATGAAGGTTTATACGTATAATACAACTTAGCGAAGTCAGTGTCCATCCAATACTTGTAAGAAATCGTGAAACCCTTCAACGATAACTGAAATATTTTTTTAAACATTGGCAAGCTCTACTACTACATCAAACACGCTCGTGTGAACCCAGCCTATTCACGTTTTGAGTTTTGGCGCCAAATAAAATGCTATACAATTTGGATCGAGTTGGCAATGTAGAGCCACAGCCAGGTTTGCCAGGAACTATTCTATTAAATAATATCTTTGAAAATACATTGTGCTGCTGTATGGCAATGCTGATGCGCTGCGCCAAATAGGTACCTACTCACCAGGTTACGCGTCGCCTCGACCAGACGCTCTGTTATTATTTCACTAGATGCGCCCAAATAGAGTTATTTATTCATACAAATTTCAGAAATTTATTTCCCACTTCCCAGGGGTTATTGTGTAAAAATACAAAATAAATTAGGTTAAAATATAGGTAAATAGGTTAAAATTTCCAAATTTTAACATCCTATGTGCTATTCAAGGTCCTTAACTACCTACATACCAAATTTCATTAAAATAACTTAAGTAGTTACGGAGATTAGGTACTTATAACGAACATTCACATAGACTTTCCCATTTATTATAATAGTAAGATAAACCCGAAGAGCGCCGGTACACCATGAAACTAGGGTCTTGACTCCTATGGGAGCAAATACGTCGGAACAACTAATACGTGATGTGGTGTTTAGAGGTTAAGCTATCATTATGTCATTTTTATTTATATTGATATTGTACGTACATACTCGTATAATATTATTACTACTATTACCAGATGTAACTTTTGCGGTGCTTTTCCAGAGGCCGAATTCCACTAAATTCAAAATCGAGATGGCTATCGAGATGGCTAAAATGACGTTTTTGCATTTGGTATTCTACTACTTTTTGGGCTTGAAGAGAAAGAATTTCATAAATAGAATGTCAAATTAGTATCGTCGCAGCTATGAATGAACTTCAAAAAGTTAGTGCTAGTATAATACCAAAAATAGTTTATCACTGTCATTTTGACACGATACTATTTCAATGGTGAAGCGATTTATTTAGTGGAATTCGGGCCCAGGATTCATGTTACTTACCACCCAGCCATTGACCTATCTATATACCTACCTACTAAGTGTGACTACTAAGAGTGAATTTATAGTCAAAATAAATGAAATTAGGACTTAAACAGTTTAATATCCGTATCACATATGATGCGACTATTTGCCAGTTAATTAAAATGACAATGTAAACCGATTCTCATATTTTAAAGCTAATTCAAGTTATTTCGACCTAAATCTTGAAACCATTTCCTAATATCTCACAACGGAAGCCCACCAATAAATTTAGGATATTTTTGGAGATAATACCTAAATAGGATATAGTACTGCACAATACAAAGGTTCTACAAGACATGTAAATGAAGCTACGTTGGAAAACCTTAACATAATATTTTAAGGGTATCATTTAATCGGTCAGTGAATTAAACAGATTTTGGTGAACAAAAAAATTAATTCGGTAAGCTGAATAAATAAAACTGGGCTGCGACAAATGGCCTGCAAAAAAATAAAAATTGGGCAACAAGAAATATAACAATGAGCTATTTAAAAAATATTTGTGCTTTAAATTATTTTTCATGCAGCGGCAAATCATGATTAGCATTTATTGAAATTTTGGCCTGCTGTAAAACTAAAAATGGAGCTACCAACTATCAAAAATGATCAGCAGACCGTGGATCGGATTTAATTCAGTGTTTGGAAGCTCACTAATTAATTTTGGTTTGCTAATTTGACGATCGATGTGGCGGCGTGCGAGGCATTACTATTATTATTATGGATGGATGGATGGATGGATATTTGTAACTGGATGGATGTTTGTTACTCTTTTACGCAAAAACTACTGAACGGATATGGATGAAATTTGGCAGAGATAGGTTATAGTCTGGAATAGCACATAGGCTATATTTTATCAACGAGAACGGGAATTAGCGCGGGTGAAACCGCGAGGCACTGCTAGTAATATATATATATACCTAAGCAGCCCGTCCCGGCGTCGTCGCACAGGGCACAGGGAGGTATTTAACGAAAATTTTATATATATTATAAATTTTAACATGTACCTACCTATTATACACACTCACGCAGACGATTTCAAGCATTGACTCTGACTCCCCACAGTACCCCAGTGACGCCCTACATCACATAGGTAACTTTTATTTTTTTAACTTTTTTTATTACATTATGCGCCCCGCGGCTTCGCCCGCGAACCAGAGTTTTTTTATACAACTTTCAGAAATTTATAACACAATCCCTAGGCGTTATTTTGTTAAAATAAAAAATACATGTCAAATTATTTATTTTATAGTTTATTTATACTTACTGAGTTTTGAGTAAATTGAATCAAGGAAAAATAATTTTCCAAACAAACTTTAACCCCATCAGAAGTTAATTTTTGAAAATTTTATGATCGTTTTGGATCGCGAAAGCAAATTCGGGTTTTTGCATTTAGAGCTGTGGCAGGACGGCGCGACGCGGCGGGGCGCGAGGCGGCAGGGAGCGGACGCGCGCTACTTGATTTCACCAATCAACTTTGAGCCTTACTTTTTGTGTGCTTGCTTGTAAATAAGGTTCCTAACCACAGAAATCCTAGCACTAGAAAAGTTATTTCTCTGATTGATTACATAGGTAATTAGGTACCTGCCTCCGAAACGCTTGTCGCCACCTCTACTAATATTGTAAACGCGAAAATTTGTAAGTATGGATGGATGGATGTTTGTTACTCTTTCACACAAAAACTACTGAACGGATCTCGATGAATATAGATAGATTAAATATAGTCTGGAATAACACATACGCTATATTTTATCCAGAATTCCCACGGAAAATTCCGGTAATTTCGCGGGTGAAACAGTACCTACCTACTATTTTAATTAGGAAAATAAATAAAACAATGAAAAAATATGAATGTTAATATTAAAATTTATGACAGTAAGTGAGTAAGTCCTCGCTCTCTGTGCAGAAAATTTTGGGATATAACTTTATTTCTTTATTCCCAAGATTGACAGATAGAGATCATCTGTAGGAAAGCCCCAAAGATTTTAAACTTTGCTTAGTATTTACTAAGTTATTATCGGTCTTAAAGTATCTACTTACATACCAAATTTCATCTAAAATACTAAGTATCTACATACCTACCACCACCAAATTTGTTCTCAATAACTTAAGTATCTACTGAGATTATTTATAACAAACATTTACACAGACTTTCAATAATAGTATCTTCCTAAAATAGTAAGATTTCAAACGCAGTACCAGTGACTACGGCTTATTTTCGCTTTTTTCTGCTTTACTTTTTTACAATTCTTTTGCCCATAACATTTATTATGCACCTCAAAAATTTAATTACTTGCTGTTACATAATAACGGTTTATTACTGCCCATGATTTTTTTATTCAGTTGCCCAAAAGTATTAATTTCATAGACCATACCGCTATTTATTCACTTACCAAAAATTTTATATTTGTCAGCCAAGTACTGCAGGTCGTTTTTATTTTACATCCGACCAAAATTTATTAAGCTGCCCAAATATTTATTTAGCTGATTTTTACCGCTTACCCCAATATTTAAAATAACTACCAATAAATTTACTCCCATATTTTAATGTGTTTACTGCCTGTATTTCTGTACTTGCTTATTTCTGTTGTGATAGACTAGCTGTGTCCGCAGCTTCGTCTGTGTTTTTAACGCGGAACCTTAACTTTTTTTATGAACTTTGATTTGTTGTTGATTATTCTACAATATGAGAGACAAATTCAGAAAAAAAATAGGTAATGCTGGACAATCCACACAGCATCAACTAGCTTCAAAAAAAGATAATTTTGTCCAAATCGTTCTTCGAAGTCAGGGTACCTACTACATATCCATAAGTAGTAATTACCAACCATCATCTCACACTTTGTCACCTCTATCGTAGCCGCACTGCATAATATTATGCAGAAGGCATTACAAAGTTTTTGCTTTTGCTAACGACAATTTAATGTTCTTGAACGTGTTTTGATCCCGCATGCATGTCATAATGTCCCTTTTGGGGAATAGACCCCTTTTTGGAGTAAAGCCTAATGCTTTTAGGCTCATAAAGTGGTAACATTATAATTTTAAATGGCGGTTCAAGTAGAGCTGTCATTCAACTTCAACTTCTTGTTTTATGGCACCGCTCAGTAAGCCGTGTAATGTCGTATCAATAAAATATATCTTTTTTTTCATAATTATATAATTTTTGTAATATTGTAAGTTTTGTAATAGTTTATTTTTAATCTATTACTTATTATTAGAAATTAATAGATATTTATTATATTTCTAATTTAAAGTATCTAGTAGGTACTGGTGTAGTAAGTTGAAATAAATCGTTTTACTTATTAAATAAATAATGCGGTAAAACAATAGCTTCGATGAAATAGCTTCGAAAAATACTTTCAATGTCAACTTATGACGGTGGCAGTTTCGTCAAACCCGATGCAGAGCCATGCTACTAGAAGTTGAAGATGATTTGACTTCGTTGAGCACAAAGATGTTTTATAGTAGGTAATGCTAGATCTTAGGTTGAGCATGTCATGGCAGATGTCTGGAGTGTCATTTAAGCGCTAGCCCCTAGCCCAAATATAAAAGGTAAAATAAACTTACAGAGCTCTTTACCCAAGACCCAAGTCTCAGGCCTCGAACTAACTTCCACCAGCACAGTTGGCGTACACACCAGCAGCACCATCAGATCAGCTATGCTCAGGTTCACCAGAAAAATGTTCGTGGAATTCCGCATATCCTTCGTCTTCAATATCACTATGGGCACCATTACATTCCCTATGACTCCCAAACACATGATCACTATACAGAAAGTCATAGAGGTTGCTTTTATGTAATACGGTATCTCAGGATACTCGGTAAAGTTGTTGGAGGGTAGCGAGATATTCGAAGTCGAATTCGACTCGAAGTCATAATCTCGAAAGTCACCGGTGACATTTTTGAATGTGTGTGTTAGGTTTTCGTACAGATTCACATTTGTAGTTGTGTGTGTGAGGTTTGAAGAAATCATGTGTGTCAGTTCATAGTTCACATTTTTTTGGCGTAAGTTTTTTTCTCTCACGGCTCACGGTGTCATTTCTGTTTTCGGTTGGTGATCTGCAACAAAAGAAACAAATGTAAATAAATAATTATAACTCTGGACAATCCACACAACATCATCTGGTCCCAAGCTAAGCATAGCTTTTGTTATGGGGTGTGTTTAGGGAGATGACTGGTAAGTATATTAAATATAAACGAATATCCAAAATTCACAGGTTCAGTTTGTTATACCTAACATAAGCTTTTTTTTATGCATATGTAGTAGTTTTGTTTGTCTGGCTTAGGAAGAAATACGAAGTTACTCTTGGTGGCCACCACTCTGTTTTCGTATCTCTTCCTAGACGTGTGAATGTTGGAAATTCCTTCATCATCATCATCATCATCATCAACCTATATTAGTCCACTGCTGGACATAGGCCTCCCCCAATGAGCGCCATAGCGCCCTGTCTTCAGCTTGACGCATCCAGCATCTGCCAGCAGTCTTTCGCAGATCGTCATCCCACCTGGCCGGAGGGCGTCCTACGCTACGTTTACCGAGTCGCGGTCTCCACTCAAGAACACGTTTACCCCAACGGTTGTCGGTTCTTCGCGAGATATGGCCGGCCCATTGCCACTTCAGCTTGCTAATTCTTTGAGCTATGTCGATAACTTTGGTTCTCTGTCGGATGTATTCGTTACGAATTCTATCCTTCAGAGAGACTCCGAGCATAGCTCTTTCCATAGCTCGCTGGGCGACTTTGAACTGATGGACCAGCCCTACCGTGAGTGTCCACGTCTCAGCTCCGTAGGTCATTACGGGTAGGACGCACTGATTGAAAACTTTCGTTTTCAAACATTGCGGTATGGATGAAGAGAAGACTTGACGTAGTTTCCCAAATGCTGCCCAGCCTAGCTGGATCCTCCTCTTGGCCTCCTTCTCAAAATTGTTTTTACCTAGCTGTACAATCTGCCCAAGGTAAGTATACTCGGAAACAATTTCAAGAAGGTGACCATCTACGACGATCGGTCCCGGAACAATGTGGCCATTGATCATGACTTTGGTTTTATCCAAATTCATGCCAAGACCGATACATCGCGAGGCTGAAGCTAGGCCGTCCAGCATGTGGGTCAGCTCCTCCAGCGACTCCGCCATTACGACTATGTCATCAGCGAATCGCAGGTGTGAGATGTAATCGCCGTTTATGTTAATGCCCTTACCTTTCCAGTCCAGCGTCTTAAACATATCTTCCAATGCGCTCGTGAATAGTTTCGGGGATATGACATCCCCCTGTCTCACTCCTCTGCGCAATTGGATAGGTTTAGACTGCTGGTCCTGTACTTGGACACTCATAGTGGCAGCTTCATAGAGACACCTCAGCACTTCGATGTAACGATAGTCTACTTGGCATCGCTGTAAGGATTCCAGAACAGCCCAGGTTTCGACGGAGTCAAAGGCTTTCTCATAGTCCACAAAAGCGAGACACAGGGGCTGATTATACTCTTCGGACTTCTGTATAATCTGCCTCACTGTGTGTGGTCTATGGTGCCATATCCTCCGCGGAACCCGGCCTGTTCCGGTGGCTGGAACTCGTCAAGTCTCCTGGCGAGACGATTCGTGATCACTCGTGAGAACAGCTTATAGATGTGGCTCAGGAGAGGAAATTCCTTTGTTTATCGTAATTATATGATAAAAGAAGTGATGGCGCTAGTGTACCTACCTGATGTTTTGCGTCTTAAGTACTTCCTCATCTCATATCAATATAGGTGCTACCTACCTAGCTAAATATTTGATGTGTGTAACCAAAACGTGTGATAACGCGCGTAGAATTTCCTTCAGCATTTTTACAGCGCCTCTATCGAGCGTAAAAGAAACAAATTTGGGAACAGGAATAAATTGTGTAGATAAATTGTCTCTTGCTTGAAGCCGACGTACCGAAATTCCCTGTTAAAATATATTTTTACTGCTCTTTTTAATTTGACGAAGACTCCTGTGGTGCAAGAAATTACGTGTTCGATTCCCGCTTTGGGAAGCGCTTTTACAAGGTATGCTGATTCTTATTTGTTTCGGGATTTCTAGGTGATTACATGTAAAAAAATATCCATTGTATGTATATATATACATATATGTAAAATGCCTTAGTAAAGTACTAGTAGCGCCTCGCAGTTTCACCCGCGTAATTCCCGTTCCCGAAGGAACTCCGGGATAAAATATAGCCTGTGTGTTATTCCCGACTATAATCTATCTCTGTGCCAAATTTCATCCAAATCCGTTCTTTAGTTTTTGCATGAAAGAGTAACAAACATCCATCCTTCCATCCATACTTCATACTTACAAACTTTCGCGTTTATTATATTAGTATTTTTTTATTATTTTATTTATATATATCTCTGTTCTTGTTGTTCCTAAATCCTGGTAAACAAGTACCCATAGGTAGATGCTGGATGCGGCAAGCTGAAGACAGGGCACTATGGCGCTCATTATTGGAGGCCTATGTCCAGCTACTTGTGGTGACACAGTTTAGTATATAGTACGCGGCGCAAATGCGTTTCGTTAATTCAGCAAATTACAGCGGCTAAGCCGAGCCCTCAGTGTCCCACCTCAGTCACTCCAGCAACCTCCCTTAGGAAACACATAGCCTAATTAAAGGTTTATAGATTATCGTAAATGTCATTTTATGTATCCGTGTTTCGTGTGTAATTAATAGACTCTGTATATCGCACAACCATCATTTATTCCGTCCAGCCCACAGTAACTTATAGACTTGTAACTCAATTACAAAAGTGGTGACCCCGACGTGATGTAACATAATTACAAAAGTGGTGACCCCGACGATTCGATTATAGAATGTATTATTGTGGGCAGTGTTAAAGTGAAGAAAACAGTGGAGAAAACAGATGGAGTGACTCCCTCCCGATGAAGTCCACGCCTCGGGAGGTTAAAGAAACGCAAGCATAAGCAGAACATTACAGGATGACGCAATTCAACGGAAAGACGCCACGCCACGCGATATGGAATGCAGATGACGTCAGCAGAGCCCTTTCCTACCTTCTACGGAAGCCCTTATAGACGAGAAATATTGGCAGCGCATGACCGGGAAGTGGTTCACCCGCGGTCCAGACGCATTTTATGGTTTAGCGGCAGATGAAGATTTATAGAGCCAGCTATATCTGAGGTATATTCGATCCTATAATTAATGGTGTTTAGACCTGCAGATTCACTCAAGGATATTGCCCGGTTTGGAGTCGGTACGCTCACCGGAGGATCAGTGTTGGATTTTGGAGATATGGCTCATTCCCACTGCTTTGAGTGACTGGCATACGATGTTCCTGCGCTACATGGAGACCAAGAGAAATAAATCCTGTGATTATGTGATTTCAAGAAGGTGCTGTTGTGTAGGACTGGACCTGCGAGACGTATTTATAATTAGTGGGCGTGCGTTAATTTTTTTTTAGAAATTATAGAAATGAGTCTAGTTAATTTTTTTTCCGAAATGTTCTATAGTTGCAAAAATAATGTTTTGTGGAAAGTAAATTGTTCAGTAAACACAGTTGGTTTTACCTTGTTATATTATAACTATAGGGAATCCAGACTAAGTTTATATTGTTAAAATTTGTGTATTGACTGTTAAAGAAATTGTTTTTTGTGTACCTACTTGTGTTATGTACTTATGTGCTATGATCAGGAAATATGATTTTAAAGAAATTATTATGCCGACTGTACTTAATGTGTGCTAAAGAAATGTATTAGGTAAACAAAACATTTTATTGAATTTAAGTCAAGACAAAATGTATTTTAAAGATAACATTTTTATAGGGATATTAAATAAAACACTTATATTTTTTTTTACAGTTTAATTGTCATTGTTTATTCTTATACAACTTTATTAAAAGAAAAATGTATTTTAAAGCTTTTGAAAAAAACCATGTATGTAATTTGTAGGCTGACTGTACTTTATCATGTTTGTTGAAATTAACTTTGATTGTATTGTACCTACTTAGGAATGCGACTTCGTAACGTGAGCGCATTGTTGATGTCAGCAAATTTGTGTATGAAGGCACGGACTTGTGCAGCTTTTAAGATGTTTTGTATTGTAAAGTTTTAAATTGAAGATTACCTTTATGGATAAAATTTTTAATGTTAAAAATTTTGAAAAAGGGGAGGATTGATGTGGTGACACAGTTTAAGATATAGTACGCGGCGCAAACGCGTTTCGTTAATTCAGCAAATTACAGCGGCTAAGCCGAGACCTCAGTGTCCCACCTCAGTCACTCCAGCAACCTCCCTTAGGAAACACATAGCCTAAATACGGTTTATAGATTATCGTAAATATCATTTCTTGTATCCGTGTTTCGTGTGTATTGAATAGACTCAGTATATCGCACAAACTATCTTTTATTCACTCAACCCACAGTAACTTCTATAGACTTGTAACATAATTACAAAACATAATTATAAAGGTTGATGATTATAATTGATAGAATGGTGAAAATGATCTTTTGTCTGCCAACAACAATCAGAATTTCCTCTCCCATTGAATCCATCCTACGTGACTTTTGAACGATGCTCTGCCTTACCCTTGTCGATAATAATTATTACTTCGACGTAAATCCCTTAGATTAACTTGTTTTATTTATCTTAGAATTTACGGAGCTGGTTCAATAGCTTATTATTGAAATGGGATGGAAATTTTGTAAATATTTCTACAGGCCCAATTCATGTTTATAAATTCATTTTCATTATATTTTCAATTTAATTCTAGTCGTTTTGAAACATCACTCATATAAAAACTTTCGTAGTTTTCGTCAATTCATTATGATTGTAACATACAAGCTGAAAAGTTTCTCGTTGGTTCACGAATGACAAACTTTATGAACCAAAAGCAGGGCAGATTTTTATATTTCTACTGGCGACCCGCCCCGGCTTTGTACGGGTGTAATACTACATATTGCGCATGTATTATACATATAAACCTTCATGTTGAATCACTCCACCTGTGTAAAAAAAGGTCAAAATCCGTTGCTTGGTTTTAAAGATTTAAGCATACTTAGTACATAGGAAAACACAGACAGATTTCGGGAAGCGACTTTGTTTCATACTATGTATGTAGTGTAGCATGTACATAGTGATTGAGTTATTTTCATTGTTAAAAGTAGATACAATAAATGATTTTCTATCTAGTTTTATTATTAAAAGACTTCAAATCTTCTCCCCTCCTTCCTGTCTTTCTCCCCCATTTCCAAGAACTATAAAATAAAATATTCTACTGAAGATCTCAAAGCTATCCTGTAAACAACTGATACTTATCAAGTACTAACTCTCCAACTGAATTAGGCTATAAAGTTAGTGCCGATCGCTTTACAGTGTTGTAAAAACTTCTTTATTTGTTTCTAGAATTACATAAAACGAGTTTATTCAGATAGAGCCAGTTTGTTGATTTAATTACGATTATAGACACGATATAAAGTATTCAAGCCACCCTCAAGTTTTAAAATTCTTTATTGCCACATGCCGTAGTACATACTGTGGCGTTTAATATTTACATCTTCATCATCATCAACCCATATTAGGCCACTGATGGACATAGGCCATCTACGAAAGACGGCTGGTAGATTCTGTATGTGGCAAGCTGAAGACAGGGCGCTATGTCGCTCATTAGGGGAGGTATTTACATGATAAGTCTGAAATTCGATATTTTCAGATTTTCCATAATACGAAGTCAGTTTTTTTCACTCTTTCGTATGATCTGTTCTAGGTAAGTCTACTAATACTAGAAATATAGGCAATCTTTTATCTTCGGCTGATAAGTCACAGAAAATAAGATCATTTCATGTAATCATAACTTTTCTTTCTTTAGTCACAGAAAATAATATCATTTCATGTTATCATTACTTTTCATTCTTTAGCAATACAAATACGTTATCATCAACTTGGTCCACTTCAGATTTACTTACTTTAATTATTAAAAAAATAATAATAATAATAATTTAAAATTGACTTCATACGTGATAACTGATAAGTCCGACTTATCCTGTATCTATCTGTTATAGTATCAAACACGTTTTTGCATACCAACTTTTTTATTCAAGTGTAAACGGACCTTCGCCCGCCGCGCCACATCGCTCGTCAAAAACCGTATTCGCAACAGCCTGCAACTTATCACGAGTATTTTTTAAATAACAGACTTTGCTATAACTTTAAATTTCATTATACTTTCACTAAAATATATCAGAAACCAATATCCAAGCCCAAACGTACAGCGTCTTACTTACAGACTTTTTTAATAGTTCAATAAACTAACACAAGCTACGTTTGCAAAACAAAAAGAAAATATGAAACTGATGTTTTCAGCAAAATGTTAATTCAGAACACCCGAAATAGCTGTACCAACCAAAGTGGCTTTTAACTAACGTACATTGAATATCCTTACTTAGTTGGATTTAATTCTTTTTTGATTTATCAAGTTGACATGTTTTAAAACTATAGGTAAAATGACTTCAATTCCTCGTGTAGGTACTATACGCCCGTTACCTACCATGATAAAGCTATTATGATTTAAAATACAGGGACATAGCGGTTATTTTTATCATGTATGGAAAATAAAAGATCTTAAGGCGTGAACAAGAGCTAAAGTAGCGCGACTACTTATTTGTTCCTCAGACTATAGAGAGATTTTATCATATAATTCCGTTAAACAAAGGAAATTCCAAAATTCACACGCAGTTTGTTAAATCGTTAAACTTGTCTTATAGTTACTTTTTTAATGCATCTGTGGTAGTTTCATTTTGTCTAGTTTAGGACGAAATACTAAAACAGAGTTTGGTAGCCACCAAAGGCATCTTGATAAAATAGGTGGCGCTACTTTAGCTCCTGTTTGCGCCTTCAACCTAAGGTTAAACCTAAGATACTTCTACTTTAGGTTTAACCTTAGGTTGTAAAGTAGTAAGATTCATATTATTAGTACTTAGTATTAAAATGGAGTATAAATAAATTGCAACTGTAAACAAGTCTGATTAAAAATTAAAAATTCTCCCTTTCTGTCTATAAATAGATTCAAATAGAATAAAATTAAAAGAGATACTCTTGAAGTGCCTGAAGCTTTCTCTCTAGATCCTACATGTCTAGACGTCACCCACGCGATCAAGACAGGGGATTTTAGGACTCGGATGTAAGCCTTCTACAGGGACAGAGTCAGGAGTAACTTCCTACTCGTGTATTCAGCTTTGTAGCGGATTTTTTTGGGAATAATGACATCCCCGTAGAAACCCACAACAATATTATGTCTATAAAAAGATTCAAATAGAATAAAATTAAAGTTCTAGATACCCTTGAAGTGCCTGAAGTATTATCTCTAGATCCTACATGTCTAGACGTCACCCCATGCGATTAGAACAGGGGATTTTAGGACTCAGATGTAAGGCCTACTGGGACGGAATCAGGACAAACTTCCTACTCGTGTATTCAGCTTTGTGGGTTTCTACGGGGATAATTAGAAACCCACTTTAAAGCTGAATACACGAGTTAAGCCCCAATGAAATTCTTCATTCCCGTCCTTTGTTTGGCCTCTGTAGCTATCTGGGCTATTCTATGGGTTTCTGGGCTAATCTGTGGCCGTATGAGCTCTTCTGTGGCCGTCTGGACATTTCTGTGGACGTCTAGGCTCTTTTGTGACGTCTGGGTTCAGCATGCCAGGCATGGCAGATAGGGTTCGCTTACGAACTATTGAGCTGACGCGCCAAAAAAGACACCCAACAATAAGCGTTCATGCGCCATTTTGAAGATAAGTGTTTGGTTGTATAATTATTATTGACAATTTTTTTGTTGCTATTATTTAATAATAACTAGAATTTTTATCTCCCATTTCTATTTATTATTTATTTCTTTTATGGATGTGTCTGCTTTTAAAGTTAACTGTATTTTGTATATTATCCTACAAAAATCAGAAGAAAATTTTAATAAATAAATACTGGATACATCCCTGCCCCCGTGTACGTAATTGATAAAGCACATTACGTGGGTGGTGAAGACAGCTTAATTAGATGTTTTAGATACGAACTTGCCACTTGTGTCTGCAGTTCAACCCCTGCCTTGCCTTTTGACTTAAATTTTCATAAAAGGGTGGATTTTAAAATGGAATATGATCTAAATTAAAAAAAAAACCCCTGTCCTGTTAGTTACTGTTTTTAGAAATTCAAAGTATCAGTTATCTAGTACCCATAACACAAGCTTTGAGTAGCTTACTTTGGGGCTATATGGTGCTGTGTGGATTGTCCAGTACTAAACAAAAAATGTCTCGACGGATCTTGTTAACAAATAAGTTAATTACAAAATAAGTTATTTTCCTAAAATACAAATAAAGTTTGTTTTGATCATACATACGATATCCGCCAGCTCTCATTTTGATAGTAAATACTTCTTTTATAAATGGATTCTAATGTATGGATATTTGTTTCTCTTTCGCGCAAAAACTACTGAACTGATCGAGTTGAAATTTTGAATAGACGTGGTTCTAGCCCTGGAATAACACAAAGGCTACTTTTCATCCCTTAAATCTATTTCTAATTCTATTTCGCCTCTTCCACTAGTGGACAAAAAATTGAGGCGAATTAAATTTGACTTGTCTAAGTGCTTATTTTGTAAGCCTAAAGAAATAAAGATATTGATTATTTGATATTTGAATCAGTTCCCATTGGATAGAAATACCCTATAACGTTTCTATAAAAATAAACCCTGTCTGATTTATTAGACGGCACAGCGTCTTCCTTAATTCACTTGTTATAGACAATGCCACTAATGGCCTCCCACAAAGCACTTATAACAATGCTATTATACCTCATCAGTTCTATTACTGCACTATAATACACTCTCGATGAGATCCCTGAAGAAGGGATTTATTATTTTACTTGTTTTCTCATCTATAACACATCACTACATAGTATAAAACAAAGTCGCTTTCTCTGTCCCTATGTCCCTTTGTACCTATGCCTAAATCTTTAAAACTACGCAACGGATTTTAATGAGGTTTATTTTAATAGATAGAATGATTCAAGAGGAAGGTTTAAACGTAATAAAATCGTTCTTAGCCGGGGCGGGTCGCTAGTATAAACATAAAAATTTACCTATATAAAATTATTTTTTGGTCGTTGAGTCATTTTAGGTCAGAGTGGACACGTGTCCGATTTTCTGCGCTATCGATAAGTAGCTATAGATAACAATTTGTTCCGTTGGTCTAGGTGTTTTCTATGTATAATAAAAAATATCTAACCCAGTGTATATCTATCCAAGTACCCATAACACAAGCTCTGCTTAGCTAGGGGCTAGATGATGCTGTGTGGACTGTCCGGAATTATTTATTTATTTATTGTCTATGTAGTTATATATAATGTATTGAATATATCAGTTATCTAGTACCCCTAGTAGCTTTGAGTAGCTTACTATGGGGCTAGATAGGGCTGTGTGGATTCGGTACGAACTGTAATTCCCGTTCCCGTGGGAATTCCGGAATAAAATATAGCCTATGTGTTTTTTCAGACTATAATCTATCTCTGTGCCAAATTTTCTCCATATCCATTCAGTAGTTTTTGCGTGAAAGAGTAACAAACATCCATCCATAAATCCATCCATACTTACAAACTTTCGCGTTTATAATATTAGTAGGATTAGCCAAATTTTTAAATTGTATAGTTAGTTGTTATAGTTTAAAATTCGACAAAAAAAAGGCATTTCTTTGCCCTGAGTTAAAAGGTGATTTTCATCTTATTCTTTCCTGCTTTCCTTTATGAGATCCGACTGCAGAATTATCCCGCTCATCGCTTTTTGGTTAAAACCAAATTTTGAAGTTTATTGTTCAGAAGGAGAATATGTATCTACCAGGTTGCCTATCAAAATTTGGCCGCAAATATTTTAAATTAATATTTATAATCTTTAACATCTTAGACCATTACCTACAGCTACCATGGTAATTCGCTAACTATCTAAACGGGAAAATGGCGGGAAACATTCCTAAAGTTACAATGACAAGTGGTTCTATCCTAAACGCGAGTGACAGTTTTCTTGACAGTCCTAATGAACCGTCAACCCTCATCAAGGCGAGTACCATGATCTAATGTACCTAACAATAATTACACTTTTATATATCTAAGGCCGACTAAGGCTGTGTCCCCAGTAGGCAAACTGTGCGGCCGACTGAGCGACGCCGGAAATTTGTGGCGAACAGCTACAAACTCAGATCAGTTTGCGTGCGTATCGCAAGCATTGGAACCTGCGAGTTGGCTGCTAACTGAGACAGTCGGCGCACGTATCGCTGCAAACTGCGTGCAAACTGCTTACAGTGAGCGCAAACTAGCAAACTATGAACACTCAATTAAAAATAATATATGGAAGGGCGTACTGAACTGATACGCCGCAAACTCAGTCGGCTGCTCACCGTTTGCCTACTGGGGACACAGCCTTAGACCGATGTAGCGCGGCGGGCGTAAGTCCTCTTAATTATTGCAAAACACAAATTACTTATTTGACCATAGAGTTATAAAAAAGTTATAACATATCTATAGCCTTACGGAACGTAGGTACTTGATCTTAGATCTATAGAGAGAGATACAACATAACAGGTCCAACAGGACGGAGTAGGTTGCCGGTTCGAATCCTGCCTCGGGACAAATGTTTGGACGATCTGAAGATATTTGTTTCTGGTGTCCTGGGTGTTTTCTATTTATAATTTATTGTACGAGTAAATGGGCTGTGCTCGCAACTTCGTTCGCCTGGAATAGTGACTTTGGGTAATCACATAACCCTTTCATATGTCCATACAAAGTTTCACCACTTACTTTTATTTTACCCCTTTGGGTAAATTTTTTACTAACTTTGAATGTCAAATTTATTTTAACCAACTTCAACTTCTTTTAAATACTTAAATCAAAGTAATCAAAAGCCTAAAAAAAGTTTCAAAATGAGTTTCAAAAACGATGAAACTTTCATATAAACATTCATTCTCTATTTCAACCCTATGTAACCCTTTTTTCTATCGCGTTTATAATATTAATAGTACGAATATATCTTTGCAATGTGTTGTACCTATGTAAGTAAGTCAGTTGTATTTAATTGCACGTAATTATTAAAACAGTTTATTTGGTTCAGTAAAATTTTAAATCTTTGTGACAACATAAAACAACGTAAAAAATGCTATGTCAGAATTTTCTGTAAATTATAAATCTTGTACATAGGTATGATAGGTAGGTCTTATGTTTATGAATTAGCCATTACCTTATAATGGTTTTAAGTTAGTTACATAAAATAAGGAACATTTTGCGACTTGTATGCGTAGGCTTTTAGCGTCTTGTCTAAGGCTTTTAGGTAACCTTCAAGATTTGTGTCACAAGCTTTTTATAGGCTTGAGTAAACGCACTTGTAGTTCTTTTATACTACTTTTGGCTATGACTTGACATTCCAAGAATTTTATAGTTTTGATGCACCCTTGGGTATTTATTATTCTGGAAGGAAACAAATTCAAATAAGTTGAAGTTTTTTTACTGAAACTAACACAAGAGTTAAAATTTGACGTCATATTCAAGTCAGAAATCAACCAAGGTGGATTTTTTGCATTAAATCAACAAATTCCTTTAATTTTTGTTTCATATTTGTTTGGATTCGTGTGGGTCATATGATTGTTTGAGTGGAGTTTAGTTTTAGCACTTAAGTGTAATGTTTATTTAAAAGTAGCTGTTTAATGTAAGTGCCAATTAACACACAAGTTTAAATCACAGGTTCCACCTTCAACAAATGGCCAATGAAATAAACATCTTTATAAAGGTATTTTAACCCTTTTTACTCTACAAATATTTTGTTCCGGGTTTCTGAATGTTTTTTTATAATAAAAAATATGTACATAGGTTTATCTGTGTATTATATTAAGTACTAGCAGCGCCTCGCGGTTTCATCCGCGGTAATTCCCGTTTCCGTGGGAATTTCAGGATAAAATATAGCCTATGTGTTATTCCAGGCTATAATCTATCTCTGTGCCAAATTTCATCCATATCCGTTCAGTAGTTTTTGCATGAAAGAGTTACAGACATCCATCCATACAAACTTTCGCTTTTATAATATTAGTAGGGTATATATAAGTCATCTAGTACTAGTACCATTATTTCTTTTTTCAAACCACCACTTCTAATTAATAGTCAGACAAAGCGGTTGGAGCAAACAACAAAACAAGATACTACTTTACTGTGATAGTTTTCCAGCATCAATTATTAAATAGAAAGTCTTTGTAATTATCTCCAGAGATAAAACCGAATAAAAGACAGAAGATAAAACTTAAATGAAAGAACTGTGCCATAATGGCGTCGCAATTCAATTTCTCCGCAATCTTGGCGCCCTAATTCGAGAATCCAATTATTTCATTAAAAAGGATATTAGTTGACATAGTTTCTTCAGTTTACTTTGAAAAACTAAAGCTTACCTAGTTATATAGGAGATGGCGCTGCTATCTTAGTAAACATCGGCTCCGTGTATAAAAATTCCTAAAAATAGTAAAAGTGAAGTTTAAGCGATTCTGAGTGATATAGTGCATAAAGCGTGGTTCAAATATCACCACAAATTGTTTTCAGCCCAAACAATCCAACAACAGAGAAGATATCAAAAAAGAAAAAAAGTGAAGAATATCTAGCTAAAGTGAGGATATTAAACCAAAACATCTACACAATACATTAGTCAAAAGCCTAAAGAAAACATACTTTAAGAAAAAATACGGAAACTGGCTTAAAAAGTGAGTTAATTTTCAAATATTCTTTCAATACAAACCGTTGCAACAACAACAGCATGAATCATTGTTTACTTCTCGCCTAATCTGACATTTGGACTACAGCACAATCTACCGTCAAATAAACTAATGAATGTCAAAAGCTACAAAGCATCTATTAGCTTATTTTCGATGCTAGAGTAATAGTCGTCTTGGTGTAGAGGCTAACACGCCGGGCACCGAAACCGAAGGACGTAAGGCGTGTAGGATCGAATCCTCATCGACGTATCTTTTTGATTGTTTAAATTTGTTTGAACTCATATCCTCATACAAGCAAAAGCGATAATTACGCTACTCGTCACTAGAGGGAAGCTCAATAATGAATCCTACAGATCATGTTACGCTCAGGCGTGCGCGCACACAACTAGTTCTAGAAACCACCACCACCACGCTCAACGATTCAGATATGAGTATTGATGACACAATAGGTGGCAGTACTAGTAGCCTTCCTGACATATCGAATGATTTAAACGAACAAGTACAGAATCTCATGCAAAAAATTGACCTTCTCCAGATCCAATTAACTAGTGCCCACGACGAAATAGAGCGTATATCTCTAGAAAATAGAGAGCTTCGAAATAACAATATTGAATTAGCCAAAAAGAATGTCATTTACAGAAAAATTGGAACTAGCCCTGCGAAGGCCAAATCTCCAACATCTGTGAATCGTAAAAATATAAAAGTACAAGATAAAATCAAACTTGATAAGCATACACAAACAGAAAACATAATACCTACGGAATCAGATAACAAAAAAACTAAAAATACCACAAAACATAAACTAACTCAAACAGAAATCGCACAGTCCTCTCAACATCAGCAGAAAATAAATAAAGAATGCCAAACTCACACTGAACCCAAAAAAATTGATGTTCATACACAAACTTCAGTTTCCCATAACGAAAAAAAGAATTTACTGCCGGAAAAACATCAGCTTTCTCAAACTTACCAAATTCCTTGTGTACCAACAAATTTAAAACAGAGATTAGTACTAAATAAGCCATCTAACTGTAAACCGAAAATATGTTTATTAAGCACCAATAAACAAAACAACGTGCTAACAACCGCACAGGACGTTCTACAATACGGCTCTACCATCTGCCATTACCTTACTCCCAGAGCAAACATCTCGCAGTTACTACACGGTTTACAACACAAGTTGAAGGACTTCACAATGGAAGATTACTGTATTATATTACTAGGTGACGATGACCTTACAGAAGGACACAGAATACAGAACATCTTAGAATCCATCAAAACTACTCTACAAGAAATAACACATACGCATGTAATAATATGTGCGCCGACTTATCAATACGGCTTTGAAAAATACCAAATAAATCAAAAAATTCAAAGTTTCAACAACCAATTGTATAAAGATATTCAAAAATATAAGTATGCCTACCTACTTGACACGAACAAAAACCTAACTTACGACTACTCAATGTTTCATAAACCCACAGGAAAGATAAGTAACTATGGTATTCGGACAATTTTCCAAGACTTAGCGAGCACCATTACAATCATAGATAAAATGAAACACCGTAGAGCATATCACCAACAAACATACCCAAATATTACTCTTACCGATGAGGAAATTGGAATACAAAACCAGCTTTTTCGTGAATAAAGAACTCTTAGTTCTTCATCAAAATATTGCAGGACTTATAAGCAAATCGGACTTACTAACTGTATGCCTTAAGGAACTACAGGAGCGAAAAAATAAAATAGATATCTTATGTATAACGGAACATTTCATGATGGACGGACAAGAACAGTTTCTTACGATACCGAACTATACCCTGGCGGCGTGCTTCAGTCGCAAGGAGAGCAAGAGAGGAGGAGCGTGCATCTTAGTACATAATGAACTCAATAGGTGGACAGAGTTAAAGAAATTATCGAACTTTTCTATTACCACTATATTCGAGTGTTGTGCAGTGGAACTAACTGACTATAATATGGTAATTTTATGTATCTATAGAGTACCCAAACTATGTAATATTGACATTTTCATGAACTGTTTACGGAAAGTTCTGCATGAAATATCTAAAAAGGGTTATGAGAACATCATAGTAGCGGGAGATTTTAATATTGACATTTTAAAGAAAAATAATATTACTCTGGACTTCGAATGTTTATTGCTTAACTTTAATCTTAAACTTGCTCTTAGGCAGCCAACGCGACTTAGTAGTAATACATGTATAGATAATTTTGCTCACAATTTAAAAAAAAGATGCTCCTCCGAGGTAATTGAACTAGCTCTATCAGACCACACCTCACAGATCTTGAAATGTCCAGTTAGAAACCTAGGTCTAGTAAAATATTGGCGTGCTTTGAGAAGAGACTATTCAGCAGAATATATAAGAAAATTCAGTAAGACTCTGGAAAACTTATCTTTTTCCGAAGTATACAACGAAACGGATCCTAATGTTTCTTACAATTTATTTATTGACATGTTTAGACTTTTTTATGATCTCTGTTTCCCTAACAAAATAATAACTGTAAAAGTAACTAAACAAGTACATTGGATATCACATGGCATAAAAATCTGCAGTAAGAAAAAAAGAAAACTTCTTTGGGAACGTAGGAAAAAACCCTCGGAGACAAACACAAACACATACAAAACATATTCAAAAACACTTAAAAGAATTATAAAACTCACACAAAAAGCCCAAAATAATCACAAAATTAAAACTTCAAAAAATAAAAGTAAAACATCATGGGGTATAATAAATAGCACTAAGAGAAGCCTACCAAAAGACGCAATTGACGAAATAATAGTAGATAATAAATCAATTACAAATCCTTATGACATTTCGAATACATTTAATAATTTTTTTATTGATAAGATAATTCCTATAGACAAAGCAGGAAACAATGTAACAAGATTAATAGAGAGCCCACCGAGCTCCATATTTCTAAAACCCTGTATACCGTCCGATATCCTTAGAATAATATATTCTCTAAACAATACATGTAGCGTTGGGTATGATGGAATTTCAACCAAAATAATTAAAGTAGTAGCTCACTACATTAGCGCCCCTATCAGCCATATTATAAACTTATCACTAAGCACTGGTATCTTTCCAGATGCATTAAAGGTTTCCATAATTAAACCACTACATAAAAAAGAGAGCAAAAAAACGTTGGGAAATTACAGACCGATATCTCTCATACCTGTAATATCTAAAATATTTGAAAAATATATTTACCTATTAATTAACAACTATTTTGAATCACATAAAATATTCTGTAACGAACAAAAGGGCTTTAGAGAAAATAAGACCATAAATATGGCCCTCTACGACTTTCTTCTTCGTGTTACGAGTAGCGTTGACAAAAACACTCCCCTTTGCTCTATATTTTGTGACATGACACAAGCTTTTGATTACGTCCAGCACAGCATTCTACTAAATAAACTTGAATCATATGGCATCAGAGGTAACGCTCTCCAACTAATAAAATCTTATTTACAAAATAGAAAACAGGTTACTCATATAACAAAAATAAACTATAAAACTAAACGAGAAGAAGTCTTCGTATCCAATGAACGTACCATTAAGTATGGCGTTCCTCAAGGAAGTGTACTAGGTCCTTTGCTATTCCTTACTTACATTAACGATCTACCTAAGGCCACAACACAACCTACATATGTCTCTTTTCGCTGACGACAGTACTGTAACCATAACATGTAATAATATGAATTCCTATCAATACGAAATTAACTATGCTCTGACATCTATAATACAATGGCTAGACAATAATAATTTAAAAATTAACATTAATAAAACTAAAATTATTAATTTTCGACAACGCGATGCTGCTGCTTTTCCAAATTTTGACATACAATACAATAATTACAAAATTGAGGAAGTTATGACCACTAAGTTTCTAGGCATCTATGTAGATAGGAAGTTAAATTGGAAACCACATGTAGAGCATGTCTGTAAGAAGATAAATAGTCTCGTTTATGTGCTACATAAACTATCGCCAGTAGTTAATGAGGAAACCTTACTCATTGCGTATCACGGCCTGATTGCCACGAACATCAGGTACGGTTTATTATTTTGGGGTAACTCTACGGGCGTCGACAAAGTATTGAAATCCCAAAAAAGATGTATTAGAGCCATGTTCCGTATGAAAATGACGGATTCTTGTAAACCTTATTTCAAAAAGTACAAAATACTAACTCTCCCTTCGCTGTATATTTTAACAATCCGGATCTGTTCTGTCAGAAATCTGACGTCGTACCACGTAATAGACGCGACCATTTGAAGATTTGCACCTTAAAATGCAAGAAAAGGCTATTACTTTAATTAATAAGGCTAAACGATTAGTCTCTTTGCTATGGCACCGACCATTTATAATGAAATCCCCCTCATAATTCGAGAATTACCTACTATGATGTTCAAGAACAAGCTGAAAACCATATTATTAGACAAGTGTTATTACACAGTAAAAGAATTCATTGACGATAAAAGATTTTGACATATAACTATAATTTTTATTTTAAATTGATTCTAGATTTAATTTATTATTTTTTAGTACACATACATGCCTAATTTATAGTTTAATACTTTTATTTTATTATATGCAAAATGTACAACTAGACAATTGCAAGCCCTTATAGGGTAAATTACATTGTTACCTATTGAATGTACCTACTACCATCTGTTTTACATGTAATTGCAATAAATATACTTTTACTTTACTTTTACTTTTATCCTCTCGTGTGTTGACATACCTTTAAAAGGCCGATTCAAAAAACGCGCATCTGTTAAGTCGCCTTTAGAAGGCCTCCGTCTTTGCACATTGTAAATTGAATTCTGTGACCCTTTTATCTCACTCTAACTCTAATAAAGTGTAGTAACAATGACAAGGATGAATATATAATCACGTTTCAACTTTAAAAACCGCAGTCTAGAAGGAAAAATCTTGTAATTTTTCATTTTATGTGAGGGGTGGCCAGCGGTGAAAATTTTTATCGATTTTTATTCATAGTTTTTTGTGTGAAATTGAGTTTTGTGTTTTTTTTCGTTATTACGGGTTGTAAAATGTATGTAGAAATAAATAAAAATTGTTTTCCTTCAAATCATTGTACTATTAGTGAATTATCATGACTTTTACAGAATAAAGTGAGAAAAATTACACTAATCCTAATTTCAATTCAGATTTAACAATATATTTTATGTAAGATCTTAACTTATTGGTATGCCATCGGTTAGTATAATTCAATACAATTACAACGACATATTTTTAATAAATAGCTATAGTAACAAATTTTCGAAATATTGCTATTTTAATATGACGCGCCGATTTTTCGCCGCGACAGAGTACGTCACCGTGACAGATGCGCAGAATTGCGAAAAATGGCCGCGACGCACGAGAGGATAAAGAATGAAATTCATAATCATTATACTAACTCCATACAAGTCCACTGTTGTAGGTACGTCAGATGATCAAAGAGTATTTTTGTAATTTTTGTGCTGGACATTGTAGGCCTCTCCTAAATTACAGAGAAATTCTCACTTTTAATTATTTTAATTTATAGGCTTTAGAAAACAATCTAAATTAGTTTTTATTATTATATTAGTTAAGGTGATGGCAATCCGAAGAAACAATAATAATCGCTTGATGCTGTGTGGATCGTCCATTATTATATATAATGTAGGTTTTTATTTTATTATTTTATTTTATTTATTTGGAAAACAAACAGCTTATTCAACAACAGTAGTTGAAACTTATGGGTAACTTAAGCCTAACAGTTTCCACATATGTAATCAATGTTTTGTGTCTTTAAAATTGAATCGAAGTATTGAATTGAAGTAAAATCTAAACAAGTAAACTTAACTAGTGTACTATACTTTAAACTACTATATATTATATATTACTGAATATATAATATATAGTAGTTTAAAGTATTAAACTACTATATATTATTCACTTAAGCCATCCAAACCAAAATATCAAATAAGAATGTAAGAAAAAAATAATAAAATTAAAAACAAAAATAGTGAGGCTCATTAATTGGAGAAATTAATGACAATTCATTAATAATTCTCCAATCAATAAGTCCAATCCAATCAACAAATGAATTAAAATAATTGTTATTAAAGATTTAACTGCGAAAAATGATTTATTTATTAGATTTTTTATGCCATTCTGCCTCAAAGAAAACAAATCTATATCATCTATATTTATTTAGTACTAGCTATTTAAATTACGAAATTTTTATTTATTTTTATCTTATTAACCTTCTCTTGAATATAAAAGAACAAAAAATGAAATTTACGAAATCGGTGCAGACGTTCACGCGTGATGGCGTGACCAAGGGAAATAGGGGTTCACTTTTATTTATAGAGATACTAGCGACCCGCCCCGGCTTCGCACGGTTTTATTATACGTATAAATAAACCTTCCTCTTGAATCACTCTATCTATTTAAAAAAAACGCATCAAAATCCGTTGCGTAGTTTTAAAGATTTAAGCATTCAAAGGGACATAGGGACAGAGAAAGGGACTTTGTTTTATACTATGTAGTGAAGAGCTACTTCATCTTATGATGTTTATCGTTGAAAATTCTTTCTGTAATACTTGAAATTATTCCACAATTCTCACAATATCTCATCTCCACACAAAATCCAAGCGCTCTTGAAGGAATTCCCAACCACACGGATAATAATTAAAATAGCAGTAAGTGGAAGCACAGGCGGTAAACCTCTGGGACAGATTCAAGGCGGAAGTTTTAACTATGTTTTAGTTAACTTACGAGTTTATGCGGATTTCCAAAGCAAGTTCAGGAAAGAAAGGAATTTAATTTCCATTGTATTATTTACTTTGAATAATCCAGGACAGACTCTTTGTCACACTGTTTTAACACCAGTGATAAACAGTATTATACTAGCTATATACTAGCAGGGTTTCACCGACATATTTTCCGTTCCCGTTGGAATTCCGAGATAAAATTTAGCCTATGTGTTATTCCAGACTATAATCTATCTCTGTGCCAAATTTCATTCAGATCCGTTCAGTAATTTTTGCGTGAAAGAGTAACAAACATCCATACTTACAAATAATATAGGTAGGATAAGGCTCTTTTTCACACTATAAGGGTGAGGAAATATAAATAGGCTTTACTATATATTTTATGAAAATTGTGTACATTTATACTCTGATTCAGAAATTTAGATCTAAAATATAAACAAAGGGGATATCAGAGTAAAAAATAGGTTTTATTACATAGAACACCCAGAACCTCGGAACAAATAATAAAATTATAATTGGCTTATTGACAAATGTTTCTATAGTGTAAATGAATATATTAATTTTAAGTAGAGTATTTTTTGTGTATTTCGTTTTTATTTTATTTTTATTTTTTTGATTATTAAATTGTTAAATTTTATTTTTAATTGTATTATGCTCGATTATTTTAGTTATTATTATTTTTATTTGATTACTTCGCTGACATAACATTAATATTTGCACACCTGCTTGCGGGTTGAACCTCACTCTAGTTATAAGATCTGACATGTACTCGTAACCTGTATGTATTCTGCAAATAAATGATTTGATAGCTTGAACAAATATTAGCAGATCTTACAAACAATATAACATTGGTCCCGAGACGGGAATATAACCTCCCTCGTAGCAAGTGGACACTTTACCTTTTTATTTCATACTAGTTGCACCCCACGGCTTCGCCCGTGAACCAGATTTATTTTCATACAAATTTCAGAAATGTATTGCACTTCCTTAGGGGTTATTGTGTAAAAATAAAAAATACGTGTTTAATTATTCACTCTATAGTTTATGTATACCGAGTTTTGAGTGAATCGAAACAAGGAAAATAGCCTATGTCCTATTCTAGATCCTAAACTATCTACATACCAAATTTCAATTAAATAACTTAAGAAGTTACGAAGATTAACTATAACAAACATTCACACATACTTTCCCATTTAATATATTTAACATTTTATATTTGCCTTCTTTGATTGCACGGCACTACAATTAGAGGGAGGGCAAATTGCATTTTCTTGGATCTCATCATTTTAATTGTTAGAATCTATCTATACTTATAATAAAACTGTAACAGGTCAAATTCTGTACATTGAAGATATTTTGAAAAATTTTTTTGGAGGGCACTCTATTATCGATACTCAAGCCAAAACTGTAATTTTTTTCATTCATGTCTGTCTGTCTGTCTGTCTGTCTGTCTGTCTGTCTGTCTGTCTGTCTGTATCGTAAACGCGCATCACGTCGAAACTACTTGATGGATTGAAATGAAACTCGGCATGATTATAGGTCATACTACGAGGAAGGACATAGGATACTTTTTATCCCGGAATTTAGTAAGGTTCCCCTGGGAGAGAGGGTGAAAGAAAAATTCTTTAACCACGCATCACGCCGAAACTGCTGAATGAGTTGGATTGAAACTCGGGACGATTTGAGTTCGTAGTACAAGGAAGGACATGGAATACTTTTTATCCCGGAATTCGGTAAGGTTCCCCTGGGAAAGAAAAATTCTTTAACCACGCTTAACGACGGAATTGAATGAATTCGAATGGAACTCGGGACGATTGGACATGGGATACATTTTATCCCGGAATTCAGTTTGGTTCCCCTGGGCTATACGGGTTTTCAAAAATTTCTCACAGCATCTGAACGACGCGTACGCGTCGTTGAGATACTGTGAGAAATTTATGAAAACCCGTATAGCCCAGGGGAACCAAACTAAATTGAACTGATAAACGCGAAATTTTGTAAGTATGAATGGATAGATCGATGGATAGATTGATAGATGGATGGATGTTTGTTACTCTTTCACGCAAAAACTGCGGAACGGATCTGGATGTAATTTGGCACAGAGATAGATTATAAGCTGGAATAACACATAGGCTTTATTTTATCCCGAAAATCCCACGGGAAAGGGAATTACGCAAGTAAAATCGCGAGGACTCGAAATACTAATCATGCGCAGACGAAGTCGCGGGTACCAGCTAGTACTTATAATAAAACTGTAACAGGTCCAACTCTGTACATTGAAGATATTTTGAAAATTTTTTTTGGAGGGCGCTCTATTATCGATACTGAAGCCAAAACTGTAATTTTTTTCATTCATGTCTGTCTGTCTGTCTGTCTGTCTGTCTGTCTGTATCGTAAACGCGCATCACGCCGAAACTACTAGATGGATTGAAATGAAACTCGGCATGATTATAGGTCATACTACGAGAAAGGACATAGGATACTTTTTATCCCGGAATTCAGTAAGGTTCTCATGGGAGAGGATATGGAAGAAAAATTCCTTTACCGCGCATCACGCCGAAACTGCTGAATGAGTTGGAATGAAACTCGGGACGATTTGAGTTCATAGTACAAGGAAGGACATGGGATACTTTTTATCCCTGAATTCGGTAAGGTTCCCCTGGGAGAGAGGGTGAAAGAAAAATTCTTTAACCACGCATAACGACGGAATTGAATGAATTCGAATGGAACTCGGGACGATTGGACATGGGATATATTTTATCCCGGAATTCAGTTTCACTGAACGACGCGTCGTTCAGATGCTGTGAGAAATTTTTGAAAACCCGTATAGCCCATGGGAACCAAACTGAATTGAACTGATAAACGCGAAAGTTTGTAAGTATGAATGGATAGATGGATGAATAGATTGATAGATGTATGGATGTTTGTTACTCTTTCACGCAAAAACTGCTGAACGGATCTGGATGAAATTTGGCACAGAGATAGATTATAAATGGAATAAGAAATGGGCTTTATTTTATCCCGAAAATCCCACGGGAAAGGGAATTACGCAAGTAAAATCGCGAGTACTCCAAATACTAATCATGCGCAGACGAAGTCGCGGGCATCAGCTAGTTGTTTCTAAATTTTTTCATAGTAGCTTTTCGCTCGCGTCTTCGCTCGCGTAGGCTTTGCTGTCCTGATTTTCAATGAATTTAACTGCAAATCTTTGCAAAAATAAATAAAAGATATAAATTTCGCATAGTAGGCGAAATAAGATTATTAAAGTTTACTTAAAACCTCAATAAAGTGAACCCCATTTTCCTTGTTTTGTGGTTTTTAAAAATTGTTAAATATTAAAAAAATATTAATTATTTATTAACAAGCGACCCGTCCCGGCTTCGCACGGTTTTGTTATACGTATAAACCTTCCTCTTGAAATCCGCATCAGAATCCGTTGCGTAGTTTTAAAGATTTAAGCATACATAGGGACATAGGGAAATAGGGATTGAGAAAGTGACTTTTTTATACTATGTATGTAGTGATTTAGTATTAAATATTTTTAGTATACCTACTCTGTTACTTTTAAAATCGGGCTACTGGTTAAAGAATCTAAATTACCTAAATCTATTTAAGTAACAGATGTAGTAAACAAGATAAAAAACTACTCCAAAAAGTAAAAACTTGTCCATTAAATAAAGCCAACATAATGCTAAAACTTCCAGCTGTTAATTCGGGGACCTGTGGCTTTCTACAATTCATAGGAGCGTGTTTGCAATAATTAAACTTACAAACAGTGAATTTAACTTGTAAACGCGACATTTTGTCGCAATAAATCTTTTAGCAAAGGACTTACTAATTAATTAGGTATCTAAGAAACATAACATATCATTATCATTGTAATCATCAGCCTATAATTAGTCGGCTGGACATAAGCCTCCCCTAAAGAACGTCATAGCGCTTTGTCTTCTTCAGCTTGCCGCATCCAGCATCTGCCAGCAGTTTTTCGCAGTTTAGTATAGGTACCAGTTTTTACACACAGTGTGGTTTGTGTGTTTTTAAAACACGTCAAATATTTAGAAATAGACAAACCAAATTATACATAGGGATCATATGAAGTTTTTAAACTCACGATAAAACACATTATAATAAATATTACAAATAAACACGGGTTAATAGCATTTATTTCCCTATTTTTCATAATTTTTCATTCAGCTTAATACAAACATTCTGTTACTCTGCCTAGACCAAGACAAGACAATCCCTGAACAAAAACATCACTCTTACGACTTAAAATCGCGTCCGTAAACTCCGCCTTCAGCTTAAGTAGTAAACTTTTTACGAGCGACAGGAATATTCATTACAAGTTTCACAGAATCTACCTGTAACAGCTATTTCACAATTTATACACCTGTAACATTGTTACCTTCTGGAATAGTAGTGCAGAGTTGTGGAAAAGGGTTAGGTGGTGATTCGTGGGAAATATGGAGGGTAATGAAATTTAAGGAATGAAGGATTAAATAGGTCAGGCTTTATGAACTGCCTCTTTAGAGAACGGGGAAGTTACTTGATCAAAATGTTGCAAGACGGAAAAAAGATACTTCCTTCGACTCGAAAAAATGCCACAATATGCATTGGTGGGATAGTGGAGGAAAAAATATCACGGAGAACACACCTACTTGCAACATTTTTCGCGTTAAGAATATCAATTTTCAATCAATTTAAACAAAAGGAGGAGATTTTCAATAGAACTTTATTTTTTTATATTTCATATTGAGAACTTTTGGAAGGTGAACCGATTTTGTAATACATATAAAGGGTTCCGTATATCAAAAGGAAAAAACAGAACCCTTATAGAATCACTTGTTTTTCTGTCTGTCTGTCTGTAAGACACCTTTTTCTCAAGAACGCGTGGAGGTTTCAAGCTGAAATTCATATCATATACTCAGGTCAACTATCCGTTGAAGCTGTGAAAAAATGAACTTCTAAGCCAAACGCAATCAAAAGATACAGCCGTTTATGCTACAAATTTTTGACACTCGCAAGGAAATCAAAACCTACCTATCTAATCCGTATAGGAAGTCTAAAAATCTAGTATCTACCTACCCAGCATTTATTACTGTAAAGTAATAACAGTTCGTATAATCTCGTTAGTTTTCTCTAAATGGGGAGTAAAATAATTTAATGTGAACAATTCCCGCTGCTTTGAAATTAAATGAGAAATTACGAGTATTATTTAATTAGTAAGTAATTTGAGTTCAAATGTTTAAACGAAGTAGCTAGCAAAGTATTTTCCACTCATAACTCAGATGATGAAAATGTGCATTTGTTTTCTAGGAAATGTTGCGTAGAGCAAGGTTGAGGGTAAATAGAGAAGAAAATGATTCATTTTGTGTGTAGGTTTGATCATACACAAAGATGTATGATCAAAATGTTGCAGAACGAAAAAAAATACTCTTATAAACAGATTTTATTTATTTTTCCCACTAGATACGAAAGAGATCTCATGCGATGGTATCAGGAAAAAATTAAATTATTTTCGCTTAGAATAAATAATAAAGTACAAACTTTATTTAATAAAGTTTTAACAAAAAACGATATTATTCTGTATAATAAATATTCTGTATGTAAATATAAATAATGCCAATAATAATAATGAAATACACTACAATGATAAATAATTATTGCATAATTTAACTAGGTATGTTTGCCATTTGTATACGAAAAAGTAGGTATAGCCAAGTGAGAAAGTTCAACTTCCGAGATATTTTTTTCAACAACCGTTTTGTACCGTTAAAGTGCAATAAACACTCCATCCAACTTAACAAAATGGATTATTTTTGTACACTGCTTGAGACCTGCTACATTTCATAAAATATCTTTCTATGTAATTAATATATTAGGCATATCAGTCATCTAGTAACCATAAAACAAGCTCTGCTTAGCTTGGGACTATAGACGATAGTTAAGAATATTATTATAATATTACTAGCGACCCGCCCCGGCTTCGCACGGTTTTATTATAAAAATAAACCTTTCACTATATTTATTAAAAAAACCGCATCAAAATCCGTTGCGTAGTTTTAAAGATTTAATCCCATGCAAAGGGACATAGGGACAGAGAAAGCGACTTTGTTTTACTAAGGCTGTGTCCCCAGTAGGCAAACTGTGAGCGGCCGACTGAGTGAGCCGCAAATTTGTGGCGAACAGCTACAAACTCAGATCAGTTTGCGTGCGTATCGCAAGCATTGGAACCTGCGAGTCGGCCGCTAACTGAGACAGTCGGCGCACGTAACGCTGTAAACTGCGTACAATGAGCGCAAACTAGCAAACTGTGGACACTCAATTATAAAATATATGGAAGGGCGTACTGAACTGATACGCCGCAAACTCAGTCGACTGCTCACAGTTTGCCTACTGGGGACACAGCCTTAGTAGTGATTATGATTTTATCATTCCCAATGAGTCCAGTTTGGTTTAGTCTATAATACAACCTTCATGCTCTACGACCAGTAAATTAAACCCGCTCAGCGCCTCCACGCACTGGAAACCCCGGGAGCAACGTCGCTCTACATTAAACCCGTTGCTCTCTTTTAGGGTTCCGTAACCAAAGGGTAAAACGGAACCCTATTACTAAGACTGCTGTATGTCTGTCCGTCTGTCACCAGGCTGTATTTTTAATGATAGTAGACAGTTGAATTTTCATGATGAAAATTCAATGATTCAGTTGCCGCATAACAGCTAATACTTAAAAACACAATTACATAAATATTTAAAGTTTTTTCAACCTACGCGATCAGAACACTTTATTATTTACTAGCGACCCGCCCCGGCTTCGCACGGTTTTATTGGACGTATAAACCTTCCTCTTGAATCACTCTATCTATTAAAAAAAAACGCATCAAAATCCGTTGCGTAGTTTTAAAGATTTAATCGTTCAAAGGGACATACTTTATTTTATACTATGTAGTGATATAGAGGTACGGATATTTATCACGTTTATTTACCTATTTATTCCCGACGTTTCGACTTACACACTGCCGTGATCACGGGATGACTACTGATGTACCCGTGGCCACGGCAGTGTGTAAACCTGTCGAAACTTCGGGAATAAATAGGTAAATAAACGCGGTAAATACCCGTACTTATAATAAATATTTAAGTTCGATACAACAGACATGATTTTTCGCCACTTTTATAAAGAACTAGCGTCTACCCGCGGCTTCGGACACATTATTTCCAAGGAAAAGTTTAAAGGCTATTTCTATCCCATGGCATAGAAATCCATGGGATGAAAAGGAGAGAGCTTGAACTACGGCTATTCAAAATTTCTGCCCAATCCGTAGTTTCAGTAGTTTATTTTAGTTAATGAAAGAGCAACAAAATTTACAGTCAGCAAAGAAATAGTATTTTTACATTAAACTTTTTTGATGCTAATCGAAGTATATTCTGTATCGACTGAGGTACTAGAAATATCATAATTCGCGCAAAACTTTTTTTATATTTTAAACAGAGAACATCCATAACGGTTTAATCAGTAGGTACGCGGTTTTTTTATAAAAATACTAGCGACCCGCCCCGCTTCGCACGGTTTTATTATACGTATACCTTATAACCTTCCTCTTGAATCACTCTATCTATTAAAAAAAGCCGCATCAAAATCCGTTGCATAGTTTTAAAGATTTAAGCATACATAGAAACATAGGGAAATAGGGACTTTGTTTTATACTATGTAGTGATAGATGGTAATCCAAGGTACAATCTTACAGTGCGGCTATAGCCTTTATGGAGAAGAAATATTAGATTGAAAGATCAATCATTAGGCTTGAATGCCTTTATTGTTTTGATATCGTCATCGGATACCGTCATAACCTACAGTTTGTAGATAATTTATACAATGGCCTAAAAATTATGCCATTTTAAAATCATCTTCGATTAGAAAGTTGAACCGCTTGATTCGGCTTTATTGGTCTTTCTACTTCGATGTAGAATGTTATAAAACTCCTACGCTTTACCTAGCAACTTTAGAGCGAGCTGCTAGATCTAGATTGTTGAACAATCTGCAGATAGCAATCAACTGTTTCATATGTATTTTGTAAATATGATATTCTCATCAACCTATATAAGTCCACAGCTGGACATACGCTAATTAGCTTGTCACATGCTTCATCTGCCTGCAGTCTTTCACAGATCGGCATCCCACATGGCGAAAGGGATACACTACGTTTGCCGAGTCGCGGTCTCTTCTCAAGAACACGTTAACCAGATAAATATTGTATCCATATAAAACCTTTGTGGTATTTATTCAAGCAAAAACAATAAAATGGAAAATTTCTTTTTATTTGGTATTTACCTACACTAATACTAATTTCATAGAAATTCAAGCCGTCACCAGAAGGCTGAGTACCCAGAATGCAGGCGGCATTGCCACGTTGAATGGCAATGCTAATTCGTTGTTCGAAATAGAAACTAGCATTCTCCTCCGACCACCTGTGGACTCTATAACTCAAAGTTTAGTAAGATCTTTATAAATTGAATATTCCGTGCTCATACTAATATAACAAATGCAAAGGTTTGGATCGATGGATAATAGTTTTTACCTAACGCCAAAATTACTGAAGGAATCCGGATAAAATTAAACTTAGGGTACTTTTCATCAATTAAACGCGGGTGAAGCTGCGGGGTGTAGCTAGTTTCTTACAAACAAAATGACCCAATTGACTTGAAATTCCTTACATAAAGAAACGAAACAGAACATAAAACAAACCATTTAAAAAAAACATGTAATTTTTGAGGTGGGTGGACATTTTTGTGAAAATGCCCCTATACTGTGCCTATACTTTTAGGGGAGGAGTAAACTACTTCAAGCCTAAAATCGCGCGCCGCTTCATAACGGTTTTGCGGCATTTACGCACTAAGCATGATTAATGGTTCGAGCGAGTAGCAAATGTAGCAATTTATAAATATCAGCAGTGCTGTCAAATAGCTCTTTTAGGCAATTACGGACGTTGTAACGTGTTCAATCCATTTTCATCACTCACCCTCTTTACTACCGGTGTTTAACAACCTTTGATTAGGATCAGCAAGCACTGCGAAAATGCATCCAAAATATCAGAGAATCTAGAGGAAAAATCTTGGAACGGATTTTACTCCAACTTGAAAACTAGCAACCTAACAATGTAAAGCTTTTTTGGCTGCTTCTTTAAATTACCTCAATTAATAATTCATTTATACTAACACAATCAAATTTAAAAAAATAACTAAACTAAAAAAGAAGAAATTAAACGTTAAATCAAAATGATGTGGATGTATCAATAATTATAAAATTTATTTATGAAATAACGTGTTAATTGGTTTTCTCTTTGCTTCAATCTAAGATCCAATGCTTAGATACAATGCCAAACGAGGAGTAGATTTTGCCATGAACACAAATCTTTTCATGTCGATTTGTAATTGCAATGCGTGTTTATTGCAATGTCATACATAGGTATACACTGCGATACTTACATATTACTGCAATAACCAGACATCTATATACATTGCAATAACCAGACATTGAAAACATACATTGCTATAACCAGATGGCTGCAGTTTTTTTACCTCTTTGAACACGTTCATAGGTGATCTGCTAGAATAACTTAGCTCTTACAATATTCCACAAGCTCAGATGAAGGGGTCAATTCCAAACAGCCACGGCTCGCAACCGTAGTAACTAAATCTAATCTGTGTTCCTACAAAAGATTTATAATATTACGATAAATAACTTGGCAGAGACACGACAAAAATCTTTGCTATTCGCTCGGTTCACGAGATATATTTTTCATATTGTTATTTGCTACGAAAAGTGGTTTCCACAAATAGTATTCGGATTCGAGTATTTACATGAGTGAGGCACCGAACCGAGCTTTACAGTGCGCAGTATGAATGCTAATTACTGTGCCTGAAATTATAGAAACAACTGATTGAAATACAAAAGAATACTCATAATTTGGCGTGTTTTACTACCACAAACGGATTTCAATTTCTTTTAATCAAAAATGAGAATATCATCAATGTAATCGAAGTCGGTAAAAAATCAATTTTAAAGGATAACTCTCAAATATAATAATAAGTTAAAACTAAGGCATCAACTATGTAAAAAGAAACATACTGTATGAAGGTGCGCAGATTTATAATAAACTACCTGAAAACAACAAAAACTACCTATCAATGCACATATTCAACAACCTGATTAAATACAAATACATTTAAGAGAATATTTGTTAAAGAAACAGTGACATTATTACAATAGAAAAACATTAACTACTTGCTAACATACGCTTCACAATTACTTAATTAATATTATTTTGTTAAGATAGTATGCTGAATGTTGTAATTTTTCATAAAAGAGAAATTTGTTCTTTTAAGAAATAAAACTCTTCAAACCGAATTGAATTAAAAAACTACTAGTACGATCTTTATAAAATGTTTAAGGGATCTTATGAAAACATCATCTTTCATGTAAAAAATAATCATCAAAACTGGTACACCCAGTAAAAAGTTATAAAGTACACACAAAAACACAGTCAAATCAAGATTCTCGACCTTTTCAAAGTCGATTAAATATCAACCCATTAATTACCATATCGAAAGCAGCTCTACCAACCTCTATGCCCCTAAAACTAAATCATTCGAATTCATATTTTTCTCGTGCAATATTGGCCGGCATTGTACAAAGTTACATACTTCAATCCACTGGCTAAGTGCGTAGCCATGTCCTACTGTGTTAGTTACTGACCTATATACTAATATCATTCTTTTATATATAAGTATAATAGGGGTGAATAAATCAGCTAAGTCGTTCTGTGTTGATGTATGGATTTTAAGTTTCCAGAAATGCTATTGAGCTCGTAGGTACCTACGATTCCGATTTTGGTTTATAGTTAGCATTTAAGCTACGACACGACATTTAAAAATTATTAATTACGTACTTATTTAAAAAGTATCTCAAGTAACAAATGATTATCTCGTTATCTTCAAAGTTAACTGATAAATCTGTCTATTTGTCCGATTATCTTTTGGTGAATTCCAGCCTAAGACGCTGAGCTAAAAAAAGTTTGTCATTGAGATCGTTCAAAAATAACATTTAAACGTTTCTAGAACTTAGGGTACATTTTCAGCTCATACTAGTTCTAAGACATAATTTTCAGAGCTATTCATACTAAAATCATCAAAAACTAAGAGCTTGATTTTTTTCAGATTTTGATAACAATATAATACTTATATTATGATATGATATAACTTAAAAAACCAACGTTAGTAATCGTGCAATATTGTTGAAAATATAGAGGTATATATATTACATATCTTTTATTAAAATTTATACTTTATCTATATTGTCAAGTTGCTGAACTACAGGGAATTTTTATCCAAGGACATCTCAAATATTTGCAACAATTTAAAAGCGGGAACCGGCAATAATTTACCCTGAAATATTCCCCTGTTGTAAATTTAAGTTAATTTGTAGATTTAGAGCGAATTTGAGACTTCTGCTTATCGTAGCAGAATTTATAAATTTCGTTTGTCCTTCAAATTCTGAGTAGAAAAATAATAAGGAGGAAAAACAAAATTCTAAAACAAGTCTGTTTATTTTTATTTTTCTACGAAATATGCATAATTCCTAGAAACAATAAAATTCAGGTTCATAGTGAAAAAACTAGATTATTTTTTCACTCTATAGTTAATAGACTAGTAACATGATGCAACCAAAGAAATAATGTAAAAGTTTGTGTTTTCAAGTTTTTACACCGGATGGTCCCATGAGTGCTAAGATGGTAGGTCGTATTAGTTTCATTAACAAATCGAGTAGGACGCCCCCTTAATAAAAGCATGTAAAAACGTGATGAGTTACAAAGTAAATCAGTAAATCAATATCTTTACTTCTTTAGGCTTACAAAATAAACACTTAGACAAGTCAAATTTAATACCTACTATAAGTTCATAATTATCAAAATAATATAAGAAATAAAGTTATAAAGAAATCAATAAGTCTTCCGAGTTCTGCACCCAATCATTTAAAAAGCTCATCAAGTTTGTAGGTGTCGCAAGAAAACGTAAAAAAAACTCAATTTACAAAGCTCACAGGATATTCTTATCTTCGACATTTTATCTTGTTACAAAAAGATATTATCATCGGATTTCAACCTCGTTGACTTTTGTCTTCTTTTAGCCAGAAATAAAACACCACGAGTCGGTTATCAATAAATGTGGTAGGCTTGGTTTAAATAAATAAACAATGTGGGACGAATCCACATCAACTAGCCCAAAGATTAGCATAGTTATGGAAGTACTGACTATATTGACATACCTCATACAAAAGCCTACATAAATATATATTTTTAATCACGAATAGAAAACACCCCAACGGCAATAAATAGTGATAGACCATACAAAGATTTCCCAAGACCGGAATTGAAGCTACTTCTTCTTAAACATACTTTCTCCCACCGCGCCATTCGGTTGTCATTTTACTTAGGTGCAACAGCTAAACCTCCTGTTTTTGTGCCGTCGAATATGAGAGTGAGCGAATATAGAGTTTAACGACCAGTGTTAGCCCATACACTTAGGCACTTTTTATTTCAACATGGCTAGTCTTCGTTGAGACTGGCTGCACTCATACTATTACGAGAAGTTAATCTCTGTTGGGTAAGCCTTATATGAAACACATGCACAGAAATCACGTCAGTTTTAAACCAGGACTAAATGCTTTTATTTATAACTAGAAAGCATTTGATGGATTTAAGATGAAAATGTAATTTTAACTTTTTATGAAGCCAACTGTCGGAAACAATTAAATTGAGAGAAACAGATGTTTAACTTAATTTATCTTTAATACGCGGGTGGTTAAAATCGGCACCACTGGTTTATTACTTACTGAAAGCGATGGGATAAGGTGGTTTTAGTGCAAAATAAAGTGAAACATTGACGTATTACCTTAGTTCAGGCACATATATATATATAGCTTTCTTATTTACTTCGACATGTTAATATTATTTTTTTAGCTTGTGTTACTTTTGATATAGGCTCTTAATTCTTTTTTATGAGTTTGAGAAAACTGATTCGGCTTAGTTGTCGTGGGTTCACATATAGAGCACGTCTGGCTAAAACGTCTGAACAGTAGTTTAAGTTTTCCTTAATAATATTACAAATTAGCGGGTGAAATTTGAAATCTGAATGTTAAAGGTTGTCTTATCTTATAATTGTTGTTTTCTTATAAAGCTCGTCACATTAGTTCTCAGTAAATCAATAACTTTACTTCTTTAGCCTTACAAAATAAGAATCAGCAATAAGCAAATTTTTAACTATTGCTATTTTATCAAAGCTGGGGTGGGAGCCACCCCGGCTTCGCACGATTTTAATATACGTATAAACCTTCCTCTTGAATCACTCTATCTATTAAAAAACGCATCAAAATCCGTTGCGTAGTTTTAAAGATTTAAGCAGTCAAAGGGATATAGGGATATAGGGACAGAAAAAGCGACTTTGTTTTATACTATGTAGAGACCAGCTGCGCCCCACAGTGTCACCCGCGTTGGAATTTATTTATTTGTCAAATATCATATTTTTACTTATTCTTACATTACTTATTATCCTATCTCGACAAATACGAACCCAAAAACACAAAAATCACAAAAATCGGTCCAACCGTTCTAGAGTCATAATTGTGTAACTAACACGACTTTCTTTTATAAGATTATTAAATACTATTTTCGGTGTTTCTTTTTTATGTAATTTACGTATTCCGTCAAACAACCATATACATCATACAGAAACAGCGTGCGCTACGATTGTGATCTTGGCTGGCGTCTCTCCAACCGTTTGATCTCGCCGCTGAGATCTAAACACTGATAGTGAGGTACAGAAGCGCATTGCTTTGATAGACGAATTTTCCCACGCGTGCTTAATGATGTAGAGTTTCACACGAATATTAAGGTAATAGGTTCGCTTGTTAGCTTTATTAGATCGTGGTTAGATCATTTTCAGTGGCGGTTTGAATGTAGGTTTTAAGATAATTGGTATTGTGACACTAGTTGGACTGCATTTTGAAGATCTTAATTTGTTTCATTGTAGTGCCAATGATCTACAGAAGGTATGTATGTGCTCCTCTTGGAGTCCAAACCCTAGGTCCGTGGGGTACCGAGGCTCGCCGGGTTTTATAAAAATCGTGATCGTCTGGTCGATGCAACGTGTGACCCGAAGACTTATAATAAGATGTGTTACTGCATGCAATTTATACTTTGTCAATAGCTAATGGTGTCGCCCAATGAGCAATTTGCGACTTGAATTGACTGCAATTGCAATAAATAATATCTATTCTATGCTTATCGGTTTATTATCTTTTGAGTAGATGCTGAATAGGCTTGGCATCATATATGTTAAGGTGCGAAATATACCTATAGAAGGAAAATAATATATTTGATTATTATGCAGTTAACATTAGATTTTTTCAGTTATCATTGTAAACTAATAAAAATATATTTGTTTATATTGAGGACGTCTTTCCGGTCAGTTAGTTAAAAAAAACCTGTGATTAACCTAGTTAGTTGTCCAAAAACCACAGAATTTTCCAGAACTTTTGTTTTTCAGTCCTTACCATTATGAATAAAATATAAGTGACGTACCTAAGAGAAGCAACGCCATAAATAACCCCAAGGTAATCAATTATCCAAACTTTCGAAAGGTCTTTCGGGATTCAGCTGTTTTCTTTCGCCCCTTTGTTGACGATGGTACAGTCACAATGACAAATTAAGTTATTTAAGTTTATCCATCACTAACTTTACTTGCATAGTCATCATTATCAACCTATGTCAGTCCACTGCTGAACATAGACTTCCTCGGCATTATAAGCCCTAATGAGTGCCATAGCAATTAATTAATTATAATAATTCTGGCTTTAAAAAGAACTGTGAACCAACTTCAAATTATTTGAAGCAAAACTTAAAATATATATCGATATAAATATATTACGCATTATTAATGGTCAGATAATTATGTACGCGTTAATAATATTATAAGAAAGTAAGATACTTGTAGGATAAAAAGGGAAGAAACCACCTAGCGTTGCCTTCCCTGGATAGTTTCGTCCCTTAATAAGGGTCCTACAACCATGCCACATGGAGGGAAAGTATCTTAAATATCGTAGATAGATACTTTACTTATTGTTATTTTATTTTCTACTAGCAACACCTCGGCTTCGCAAGGTGTATTCATATTATACGTATAAACCTTCCTCTTGAATCACTCTATTTATTAACAAAAACCGCTTCAAAATCCATTGCGTAGTTTTGAAAACCCATGCATATATAGGGACAGACAGACAGACAGCGACTTTGTTTTATATGAAGTATGTAGTGATCTGGATACTTTCCCTCCATGTGGCATGAATGTAGGACGCCCCTGTTTATCCTTTGCTACTAAAAATCATTGAAAAATGAACTAGTTTTATAACTTTTGTTTTTGACTGTACGCCTATTATTTGTTAACTCTAGAACTCTTTACAACTTCTGCTTTTTATGGTCTGAATTTTGGCCGCTGAAGCATTTTTTTACAGGATTTATGGCCTGTGGCTGAGGTATTTTTATTTTATGCTAGAAGTTTTAATTGCCTGAAATATTGAACATTGAAGTACACTAACGATCGGTCATTGCACATCGTTATTAGGATACTCAAAAACTATTTGATAGATCTTTATTAAATTTATATGGACCACACGAAAGGTAGAGAGTAGGTACTTATGACACTTAAAATATTAGGTACCTTATAAAATCAAAATTGATAACCACATTCTTTTTTTAAATCGGTAAATACTGACTAATATACGTGATAGTGGGCCTAGTAACGTGTAGTTACACTGGGTGGGTTTCTGGCAGCGCATCAGCATTGCCATTCAAGCGACGCGACGCAGCCAGTGCAGCGTCCTGGGAATGCATCTGACTTGAACATATACCTCTAGACTGTTTGCAACCGTCTGCTTAGCTAATTATTTCAAGTGTTAATACTATTTTAAAGTTTTTCCTTGATTATAATTTTAATTTTTAATAAAGATTGCTTAATCGTAAAAAAGATAATATATTTCCTTGATAATTTCGTGATTACTTAACCTATGTTTCGGGAGATTATACAACGTCAATATTATTTTACAGCTACATTTTATCCTGGAAAAGAGCGTGCGAAACCACAGGCAAAAGCCACATAATTTACAGTAACCTATGTAGTTATCAGAAGCTCATAGTTAATTCAGTTATCTCGGTTTGAAACTACGTTGGAGCTTGCCACCTAGTTACCGAGGTTTACTGGAATTTTGCTCCCAGCTTGAAATTCCGATAACTTGATAACTTTGCGTGGTGTATCAAGGTATGATTACATTTAGTTATCAACTACCCTCTTCACTAGCATATGTTGTTGTTTGACCTTTGTAGCGCAGCACACGAAGATTCGAGGAGTTTGCGGGTTTGATTCTTGCCTCTGGACAAATGCTTGAATTGTGCCATTTTCAGAAATTATTTTATAGGAATATATATAACATATTTATTAACAACTATATATGTAACATATTTATTAACAACGAAAATTACAATCAAGGAGTAGAAAAATTTATAACAAGTACCTACCTACCTGTGTACAATTGAAACCATTGAGCTAACTGTAGACTCTATATTGTTTATAGGTTCAAGGCGTTGTAAGTTTTTTTAGATAAAATTAAAATAGGAAGATGGAAATAATTTTCAACAGGGTCATAGATGAGGGTTGAGGGACTTTTATGTATACTAGCAGCGCCTCGCGGTTTCACCCGCGGTAATTCCCATTCCCGTGGGAATTCCTGAATAAAATATAACCTAGAAAGAGTAACAAACATCTATCCGGATATCAAGGAGATAGATTATACTCTGGAATAACACATGGGCTATATTTTATCACGGAATTCCCACTGGAACGGGAATTACCGCGGGTGAAACCGCGAGGCGCTGCTAGTTATCTATTTCTATCAAGTCAACATCACCAGAGCGAGAGATCCTAAATTTAAAATAAACTAAATTTAACAACTTAACAAAATGATTAGTACCTATGGTATGGCAAACTACTCTTTTTTAAGCAGCCTGGTAAAACATTTTCAATCGTCGTCGTTGAAAAGCGGAATGAAAAACACTAAGGCTGTATCCCCAGTAGGCAAATGTGAGCGGCCGACTGAGTGAGCCGTAAATTTGTGGCGAACAGCTACAAACTCAGATCAGTTTGCGTGCGTATCGCAAGCATTGGAACCTGCGAGTCGGCCGCTTACTGAGACAGTCGGCGCACGTATCGCTGCAAACTGCGTGCAAACTGCGTACAGTGAGCGCAAACTAGCAAACTGTGAACACTCAATTTAAAGTATATGGAAGGGCGTACTGAACTGATATGCCGCAAACTCAGTCGGCCGCTCACTGTTTGCCTACTGGGGACAGAGCCTAACACTAATAAGCACGAGTGACTGTTTTTAAAATCACCTTGCAATAAATGCTTCCTCTACAAAACAGTTACTTGCCAGTCTTGAAACGCGCGAAATGACACCAGTTTTGCATCGTAATCATAACTCATTAGATAAGACACGATATTGACAAGGCCTCTTAAATACCTATGTATTCCACAAGGTTTTCAACCCCGTCTCTTTCTATCCACTCAAGATAGTCTGAAGAAATCGCTTTTTTCAACCCGAACCGCAAACGCTCTTGAGCCATAAGACCGACAAATGTCACTTAAATTATAAATTGTTTTTAATATACTGCGTTTTATATAAATGCGACTTTTATTTTCTCTCTCTCTCTCTCTCTCTCTCTCTCTCTATGTTTATTCTATTCTATTTGGTAATTATAAGGTTTTTACCAACAAATTCACTAAACATACAGCGTGGTAATGCAGCCAGAATCTTGGGGACGCTTCCGAAAGGTCTCAACAGTGCCATTCAATCAAGATGATTAAAATGACGTTTGTGCATTTGGTATTCTACTATTTTTTGTGTTTAAAAGTGAAAGTCTTTTTTGTCTTTAAATTACAATTATGTCAAATTGGTAGTTATAAAGGTAATCGTCACAGCTATGAATGAACCTTAAAAAGTTTGTGCTAGTAGAAAACCAAAAAGCTTTAAGACTAACATTTTGACACGATACTATTTAAATGGTGAAGCTATTTATTTAGTGGATACGGGCCCTTTTTCTTGTAGATGCATGGCTTGGTTGGTACATTATTTGATACATTAATTGTAAAATCACAAGAAACCAACCAACGCAGATCCGATGATTCAGAGAACACAAGAATCGCTCCGCTGCTCAATTAGCACAGAAAGAACTTTATATTGTAAAAGTATTTTTGTATTCGCAATGAAAACAATGGCAGATAGGTCACTTGGCCATTTATTTCAGGACTTTGACGTGATGTATTTTTGATTGGGTTGAGTGAATGCTGTCTTAATTTACAATGTAAATGAGGAAATAAAGAGAAAACAGATAAGAGACAATAACAATAAGTCGCATCCAAAATGTACCTACCTACAATAAAGTTTCAACCAAAAATAGTCAGTATAATGCTGGCTTAACTTCATCATCATCAACCTATATCAGTCCACTGCTGGACATAGGCCTCTCCTAATGAGAGTCGTATATTTGACTTTACTTATGACAGCGAATTTTATTTGATTAAAGAGTTCCATGTATCGACGATCATCATCGAAATACAATACATCCTGCTTATTTTACACCCCAAAACTGAGCCCCAAACAACATCTATTTGCAGATTATACAAAATATTGTCGCAAGGAGCAAATCCAAAACACGACTTTCTGCTAAATAGCAAACTGATAGGAATTCACAAAATAATTAATAAATACGCCTGACTTTACTAATTAAATAATAGGTCAAGCTTTCTTCGTAAACACCGTCTGTTTTCCACATTTTCCACTGCTAACGGATGATTCAAAGTTCAAACTTCAATTAACCAGTTAAAAGTTGAGGAATTTCTTCCAGTTACAGCTCTCGGCTGATGCTCTGGCACAGACTGGACAAAGAACCTACCGATACCGTCGATCGTCACTGGTAACATAAAAGAAAAATCAAGAACTGCCAAGTGTGAATGTGACTCGGGAGCTTTCGATTTCGATCTTTTATCAAATAAATGAATCATATTTGAAACACCGCTATCTGATATCTAAAAATAGCAGGTACGTACATTTCTGATAAAGAGAAAAAAGATAATTTTGGAGATTAGGCAGTAATTGTCTTTTTTACTCAATGTAGGACGAAACGTAGAAAATTATTTAAGAAAATTTTAAATTTTGTAATATAAAAACCGATAGTATGAACTTCTATCGGTTTGTATATTGCAAAATTATCCATGTAGGTATTTTGACGCAAAATATGTTATTTTGCTTCTGGATAAGACCATAACTCGTTTTCTTACGTTTCATAAGTAAACGTTATATTAAAATATTTTGTTTATGTTTTTAATTACGCTCAGTAAGTTTTTACCAACTCTCCCCACAAAGGGTATTACTATCAACGTGTCGTCGTAATTGATGTTGTAAAGATACGCCATATCAAGCGCCGACTACTGTGCACTAACGTAACTGTCAATAAGTAAGCCAAGGAGTGGGTAAAGTTAAATTAGACACTTTTAACGTTGACTAACTTTTTAGTTCACGTCCATTTGTTGCGATGGTATCTATCTATGGGTTTTATGGATATTTACGTGGGTAGAGCTTACGATACGACTATGGTCGGTCATTGCGCCTAAATGGTCAGTAATTTAGTGAGTTTCATTTATTTTAGCGTCTGGTCGATGCGACGCGTGACCATGAGAGCAATATCTTGCGCAGCACTGCCATACAGTGTGGTAATGCAGTCAGTGTCTTAGGGATGCTTCCGACATGGATCATATGAGCTACCTTTAGACTGTTTGCAACCATCTGCAGTTAGCTCAATTTTTCTATTAAGTACATGATTGTAATTTTCGTTGTTAATAAAGAACCTATTTGTTTAAGCGTTACAGCGTTCATTAGTAGAGACATTATGTTCATCAGTGGACTAGTATAGGTTGATAATGATGTACTACCAAAGCTATTGTGGTCTTCCCTGTGGTAGTTTTGCGCCCCCATTTTTCATACCCTATATTCTATTGTCTATATTTATTTTATGGTACGTAGTCAGCAATAAGCAAATTTTTAACTATTGCTATTTTATCAAAGCTGGGGTGGGAGCCACCCCGGCTTCGCACGATTTTAATATACGTATAAACCTTCCTCTTGAATCACTCTATCTATTAAAAAACGCATCAAAATCCGTTGCGTAGTTTTAAAGATTTAAGCAGTCAAAGGGATATAGGGATATAGGGACAGAAAAAGCGACTTTGTTTTATACTATGTAGAGACCAGCTGCGCCCCACAGTGTCACCCGCGTTGGAATTTATTTATTTGTCAAATATCATATTTTTACTTATTCTTACATTACTTATTATCCTATCTCGACAAATACGAACCCAAAAACACAAAAATCACAAAAATCGGTCCAACCGTTCTAGAGTCATAATTGTGTAACTAACACGACTTTCTTTTATAAGATTATTAAATACTATTTTCGGTGTTTCTTTTTTATGTAATTTACGTATTCCGTCAAACAACCATATACATCATACAGAAACAGCGTGCGCTACGATTGTGATCTTGGCTGGCGTCTCTCCAACCGTTTGATCTCGCCGCTGAGATCTAAACACTGATAGTGAGGTACAGAAGCGCATTGCTTTGATAGACGAATTTTCCCACGCGTGCTTAATGATGTAGAGTTTCACACGAATATTAAGGTAATAGGTTCGCTTGTTAGCTTTATTAGATCGTGGTTAGATCATTTTCAGTGGCGGTTTGAATGTAGGTTTTAAGATAATTGGTATTGTGACACTAGTTGGACTGCATTTTGAAGATCTTAATTTGTTTCATTGTAGTGCCAATGATCTACAGAAGGTATGTATGTGCTCCTCTTGGAGTCCAAACCCTAGGTCCGTGGGGTACCGAGGCTCGCCGGGTTTTATAAAAATCGTGATCGTCTGGTCGATGCAACGTGTGACCCGAAGACTTATAATAAGATGTGTTACTGCATGCAATTTATACTTTGTCAATAGCTAATGGTGTCGCCCAATGAGCAATTTGCGACTTGAATTGACTGCAATTGCAATAAATAATATCTATTCTATGCTTATCGGTTTATTATCTTTTGAGTAGATGCTGAATAGGCTTGGCATCATATATGTTAAGGTGCGAAATATACCTATAGAAGGAAAATAATATATTTGATTATTATGCAGTTAACATTAGATTTTTTCAGTTATCATTGTAAACTAATAAAAATATATTTGTTTATATTGAGGACGTCTTTCCGGTCAGTTAGTTAAAAAAAACCTGTGATTAACCTAGTTAGTTGTCCAAAAACCACAGAATTTTCCAGAACTTTTGTTTTTCAGTCCTTACCATTATGAATAAAATATAAGTGACGTACCTAAGAGAAGCAACGCCATAAATAACCCCAAGGTAATCAATTATCCAAACTTTCGAAAGGTCTTTCGGGATTCAGCTGTTTTCTTTCGCCCCTTTGTTGACGATGGTACAGTCACAATGACAAATTAAGTTATTTAAGTTTATCCATCACTAACTTTACTTGCATAGTCATCATTATCAACCTATGTCAGTCCACTGCTGAACATAGACTTCCTCGGCATTATAAGCCCTAATGAGTGCCATAGCAATTAATTAATTATAATAATTCTGGCTTTAAAAAGAACTGTGAACCAACTTCAAATTATTTGAAGCAAAACTTAAAATATATATCGATATAAATATATTACGCATTATTAATGGTCAGATAATTATGTACGCGTTAATAATATTATAAGAAAGTAAGATACTTGTAGGATAAAAAGGGAAGAAACCACCTAGCGTTGCCTTCCCTGGATAGTTTCGTCCCTTAATAAGGGTCCTACAACCATGCCACATGGAGGGAAAGTATCTTAAATATCGTAGATAGATACTTTACTTATTGTTATTTTATTTTCTACTAGCAACACCTCGGCTTCGCAAGGTGTATTCATATTATACGTATAAACCTTCCTCTTGAATCACTCTATTTATTAACAAAAACCGCTTCAAAATCCATTGCGTAGTTTTGAAAACCCATGCATATATAGGGACAGACAGACAGACAGCGACTTTGTTTTATATGAAGTATGTAGTGATCTGGATACTTTCCCTCCATGTGGCATGAATGTAGGACGCCCCTGTTTATCCTTTGCTACTAAAAATCATTGAAAAATGAACTAGTTTTATAACTTTTGTTTTTGACTGTACGCCTATTATTTGTTAACTCTAGAACTCTTTACAACTTCTGCTTTTTATGGTCTGAATTTTGGCCGCTGAAGCATTTTTTTACAGGATTTATGGCCTGTGGCTGAGGTATTTTTATTTTATGCTAGAAGTTTTAATTGCCTGAAATATTGAACATTGAAGTACACTAACGATCGGTCATTGCACATCGTTATTAGGATACTCAAAAACTATTTGATAGATCTTTATTAAATTTATATGGACCACACGAAAGGTAGAGAGTAGGTACTTATGACACTTAAAATATTAGGTACCTTATAAAATCAAAATTGATAACCACATTCTTTTTTTAAATCGGTAAATACTGACTAATATACGTGATAGTGGGCCTAGTAACGTGTAGTTACACTGGGTGGGTTTCTGGCAGCGCATCAGCATTGCCATTCAAGCGACGCGACGCAGCCAGTGCAGCGTCCTGGGAATGCATCTGACTTGAACATATACCTCTAGACTGTTTGCAACCGTCTGCTTAGCTAATTATTTCAAGTGTTAATACTATTTTAAAGTTTTTCCTTGATTATAATTTTAATTTTTAATAAAGATTGCTTAATCGTAAAAAAGATAATATATTTCCTTGATAATTTCGTGATTACTTAACCTATGTTTCGGGAGATTATACAACGTCAATATTATTTTACATACGCTACATTTTATCCTGAAAAAGAGCGTGCGAAACCACAGGCAAAAGCCACATAATTTACAGTAACCTATGTAGTTATCAGAAGCTCATAGTTAATTCAGTTATCTCGGTTTGAAACTACGTTGGAGCTTGCCACCTAGTTACCGAGGTTTACTGGAATTTTGCTCCCAGCTTGAAATTCCGATAACTTGATAACTTTGCGTGGTGTACCAAGGTATGATTACATTTAGTTATCAACTACCCTCTTCACTAGCATATGTTGTCGACCTTTGTGGCGCAGCAAGCGAAGGTTCGAGGAGGTTGCAGGTTTGATTACCGCCTCTGGACAAATGTTTATATTTTACCATTTGCAGAAATTATTTTATAGGAATATAACTCTTATATGTAACATATTTATTAACAACGAAAATTACAATCAAGGAGTAGAAAAAATTATAACAAGTACCTACCTACCTGCATACAATTGAAACCATTGAGCTAACTGTAGACTCTATATTGTTTATAGGTTCAAGGCGTTGTAAGTTTTTTTAGGTAAAATTAAAATAGGAAGATGGAAATAATTTTCAACAGGGTCATAGATGAGGGTTGAGGAACTTTTATGTATACTAGCAGCGCCTCGCGGTTTCACCCGCGGTAATTCCCGTTCCCTGGGAATTCCGGAATAAAATATAACCTAGAAAGAATAACATACATCTATCCGGATATCAAGGAGATAGATTATACTCTGGAATAACACATGGGCTATATTTTATCACGGAATTCCCACTGGAACGGAAATTACCGCGTATACTTATATATCAAGTGTTTCTCTCAACATCACCAGAGCGAGAGATCCTAAATTTAAAATAAACTAAATTTAACAACTTAACAAAATGATTAGTACCTATGGTATGGCAAACTACTCTTTTTTAAACAGCCTGGTAAAACATTTTCAATCGTCGTCGTTGAAAAGCGGAATGAAAAACACTAAGGCTGTGTCCCCAGTAGGCTAACAGTGAGCGGCCGACTGAGTGAGCCGTAAATTTGTGGCGAACAGCTACAAACTCAGATCAGTTTGCGTGCGTATTGCAAGCACTGGAACCTGCGAGTCGCTGCAAACTGCGTGCAAACTGCGTACAGTGAGCGCAAACTAGCAAACTGTGAACACTCAATTTAAAGTATATGGAAGGGCGTACTGAACTGATATGCCGCAAACTCAGTCGGCCGCTCACTGTTTGCCTACTGGGGATACAGCCTAACACTAATAAGCACGAGTGACTGTTTTTAAAATCACCTTGCAATAAATACTTCCTCTACAAAACAGTTACCTGCCAGTCTTGAAACGCGCGAAATGACACCAGTTTTGCATCGTAATCATAACTCATTAGATAAGACACGATATTGACAAGGCCTCTTAAATACCTATGTAGGTACTCCACAAGGTTTTCAACCCCGTCTCTTTCTATCCACTCAAAATAGTCTGAAGAAATCGCTTTTTTCAACCCGAACCGCGAACGCTCTTGGGCCATAAGACCGACAAATGTCACTTAAATGATAAATTATTTTTAATATACTGCGTTTTATATAAATGCGACTTTTATTTTCTCTCTCTCTCTCTCTCTATGTTTATTCTATTCTATTAGGTAATTATAAGGTTTTTACCAACAAATTCACTAAACATACAGCGTGGTAATGCAGCCAGAATCTTGGGGACGCTTCCGAAAGGTCTCAACAGTGCCATTCAATTAAGATGATTAAAATGACGTTTGTGCATTTGGTATTCTACTATTTTTTGCGTTTGAAAAGTGAAAGTCTTTTTTGTCTTTAAATTACAATTATGTCAAATTGGTAGTTATAAAGGTAATCGTCACAGCTATGAATGAACCTTAAAAAGTTTGTGCTAGTAGAAAACCAAAAAGCTTTAAGACTAACTGTTTGACACGATACTATTTAAATGGTGAAGCTATTTATTTAGTGGATACGGGCCCTTTTTCTTGTAGATACATGGCTTGGTTGGTATTATTTGTAAAATCACAAGAAACCAACCAACGCAGATCCGATGATTCAGAGAACACAAGAATCGCTCCGCTGCTCAATTAGCACAGAAAGAACTTTATATTGTAAAAGTATTTTTGTATTCGCAATGAAAACAAAGGCAGATAGGTCACTTGGCCATTTATTTCAGGACTTTGACGTGATGTATTTTTGATTGGGTTGAGTGAATGCTGTCTTAATTTACAATGTAAATGAGGAAATAAAGGGAAAACAATTATGAGACAATAACAATAAGTCGCATCTAAATTGTACCTACCTACAATAAAGTTGTAACAAAAAATAGTCAGTATAATGCTGGCTTAACTTCATCATCATCAAAATCAATCTATATCAGTGGACTACTGCTGGACATACGCCTCTCCTAATGAGAGTCATATATTTGACTTTACTTAAGACGGCCAATTTTATTTGATTAAAGAGTTCCATGTATCGACGATCATCATCGAAATACAATACCTACACTTAATTTATTTTACACCCCAAACATCTTTTTGCAGATTATACAAAATATTGTCGCAAGGAGCAAATCCAAAACACGACTTTCTGCTAAAAAGCAAACTGATAGGAATTAACAAAATAATTAATAAATAAAATACGCCTAACTTTACTAATTAAATAACAGGTCAAGCTTTCTTCGTAAACACCGTCTGTTTTCCACATTTTCCACTGCTAACGGATGATTCAAAGTTCAAACTTCAATTAACCAGTTAAAAGTTGAGGAATTTCTTCCAGTTACAGCTCTCGGCTGATGCTCTGGCACAGAATGGAAAAAGATCGAATGGACGAAGATACAGTCGATCGTCATTTGTAACATAAAAAAACAAGAACTGCCAAGAGCGAGTGTGACTCGGGTGCTTTCGATTTCGATCTTTTATCAAATAAATGAATCATATTTGAAACTCCGCTATCTGATATCTAAAAATAGCAGGAACGAACATTTCAAATAAAGAGTTATTTTTTTAAAATAAAAAATGTGTGTTTAATTTTTTTTTTAATACTTTATAATATATTTCATACTTTATTCATACCGAGTTTTAAGTAAATCCCCCCCCCCCCCAAGGAAAAATAAACTTCCTTACAAACTTTAATACCCTATTTAACCCCCTCAGAGATAGATTTTTGAAAAGTTTATTATCCTATATCTTACTCTAGGTCTTAAACTACCTAAGTACCAAATTTCATCTAAATAACTTAAGTAATTACGGAGATTACTTATAACAAATATTCACACAGACTTTCCCATTTATTATAATAGTAAAATTAATTTTAAAATAGTATTAACTAATAAAAATAATAATAATAATAAAATACTTCTTGTAAGATAGTAAGAAGTAAGATTTTATTTTTGTTTTTAATTACGCTCGGTAAGTTTTTACCAAATCTCCCCATAAAAGGTTATGTTATGTTGTATGTGTTATATTACTATTAACGTGTCGTCGTAAGTAATTGATGTTGTAAAGATACGCCATATCAAGCGCCGACTACTGTGCACTAACGTAACTGTCAATAAGTAAGCCAAGGAGTGGGTAAAGTTAAATTAGACACTTTTAACGTTGACTAACTTTTTAGTTCACGTCCATTTGTTGCGATGGTATCTATCTATGGGTTTTATAGATATCTAAATAGATATTTACGTGGGTAGAGCTTACGATACGACTATGGTCGGTCATTGCGCCTAAATGGTCAGTAATTTAGTGAGTTTCATTTATTTTAGCGTCTGGTCGAAGCGACGCGTGACCATGAGAGCAATATCTTGCGCAGCGCATCAGCATTGTCATACAGCGTGGTAATGCAGTCAGTGTCTTAGTGATGCTTCCGACATGGATCATATGAGCTACCTTTAGACGGTTTTCAACCATCTGCAGTTAGCTCAATTTTTCTATTAAGTACATGATTGTAATTTTCGTTGTTTCTCTGTTAAGAATCTATTTATTTAAGCGTTACAGCGTTCATTAGTAGAGACATATGTTCATCAGTGGACTAGTATAGGTTGATGATGTACTACCAAAGCTATTGTGGTCTTCCCTGTGGTAGTTTTGCACCCTACCACAGGGAAGAGAACACCCTGTGGGAAAAGTTATTTCGTGAAACTACCCTCCCAAATGAGGTTATACTTCTCTTTAGATATTGGTATGAGAACCAAAGAAATATGGTACGCTGGGCGGGCTCGTTTTCTGAGGAATATATACTAAGATGTGGTGTGAGGCAGGGGGGGATAACCTCCCCAAAGCTGTTTAACCTGTATATAAATGGTCTAATTGGGGAGCTCAGCAGAACTAAAGTCGGATGCTCAATTAACGGTACTATAGTTAACAACATAAGTTATGCAGATGACATGGTTCTGCTGAGCCCAATAAGTGCTCTCAGACAACTTGTTAATATCTGTGAAAAATATGCAGAGGCTCATGGGCTCAAGTACAACAGCAAAAAGAGTGAGGTTATGCAGTTTAAAGCCGGGACTAAAACCTATACTGTTACTCCGGTCTTGCTTGCTGGAACTCCCCTAGTATGGGTAAAAAAGTTTAAGTACTTGGGCCACTGGGTCACTGATGACCTGAATGATGGTCCTGACATCGAGAGGGAACGTAGGGCACTGTCGGTCAGATGCAATATGCTGGCCCGTAGGTTTGCACGTTGCTCTGCCTCAGTTAAGTTGACTTTGTTTAAGGCATTTTGTCAAAACTTCTACACGTGCAGCCTATGGGTAAGATATACGCAGAAGAGCTATAGTGCCCTACGGGTCCAATATAATAATGGGTTCAGGATGCTGATGGGTTTGCCGAGGTTCTGTAGCGCATCAGGAATGTTTGCGGATGCACATGTTGATGACATGCAGTCCATTGTCCGCAAAAGTATCGCGTCCCTGATGCGCCGCACGTGCACCAGCACCCACAGCTTACTTGCAATTGTGACTGATAGTTTTAATTTCAATTCTGGCATCATGAGTCACTGGGATGTAAATCAACATCGGCTGCTCGCCTCACTCGTGACAAAATAAGTTGACATTTAAAATTAAAATTACTATCATGACATCACAATTGAAATTATTAATTAATTGATTGATTTATTATTATTTGTAATTTTGTGTGCCTACTAACCATTTTCAAATTTATACTGTGTTACTAACAAAATGGATGTATATCTGAATAAATAAATGTTCAATTTCAATTTCAATTTGCGCCCCCATTTTTCATACCCTATATTCTATTGTCTATTTTTATTTTATGGTACGTAGTCTGTTCATGCTGATCTAATAAAAATAAAGCTGATCCCCGTTAAGGCGACTCTCCACCGGTCGTGCGAGAAATTTAAAAAAAACATATTTTTGCACATTCCGCGTTCCACAAGTAATGTATCTTGCTTTTAGGTGCTTTTGCGACCATTGTAAACCATTTGCTATGAACCCATCGATGGTCCCTATTAATAATGTCGGTTCTGAAAAATGACTACTTTTGAGTAGAGCAGTTCAAAGTTAGTTTTTACGATAACAAAAAAGTTAAGAGACCAATGATGTTGAAATTTGGACTGATTGTTTTATGAATTGTTTACTAAGTACTGATAAGGAAAAATCCTAGAATTTCTAGATACTTTAGGAAATAAGGTATTTCCGACACTTTCACGTGGACAATTTGCATGACGAATTGTCGGTTGTGACACTATCGACAATTTTATTTGGATATTTAAAAGTAATTTATGTAGGTAGTGGTATATTCGACATTTTCAACTGGAGATTTAGTAATAAGTTTGTTGTATGTGTTCTGTGTGCTAGCGAAATAATATGAAACTTTTCCATTCATTTATTAGAAATTAAACATTTTAACAGTTTACCATCAACACAAGTGAAAAATAAGGAAATCACACTTTGAGATCAATATACTTAATCCAGAAATTAAATTAGGAACGTAAAAACAATCAACAAATAAAAAACATATCAAATAACGTCAATAAATAATAAAGTTAAATATAAAATATATTTAAGCTAAAAATTTATATCGCTTACCTTTAGGGACGTTTTTGTGGGCAAAATAAACTTAGTTATTACCAATGACAGGTTTTAGTTTAAAATTTAAAAGTCAGACCTAATCATTTTTCTAAAGTTAAGTTTATTACTAATACTTAACATCCTTAAGAAGTACCTAGGTGCACTTGTGCGGCTTTGCCCGCATGGAAATTTACCTGTCATATTTCAGAAATTTATTGCACGCCTCCTAGGGGTAGCTTTGTCAAAATAAAAACACAAGTTTAATAATTTACTTTGCAATTTATTTATAACGAGTTTTGAGTGAATCACACCAAGAAATAATCATTTTCCATACAAACTTTAACCCCCTCAGAGGTTAAAAGTTCGAAATTATATCCTATGTGTATTCTAGGTCCTAAACTATCTACGTACCAAATTTCATCTAAATAACTTAAGTATTTACAGAGATTACCTATAACAAACATTCCCACAGACTTTCCCATTTATTTTGGAGTTTGGATTTCCTACCCTTTCCTTGTTTTCTGCAGAACTTCATGCTCTTGAACCTCAACGTTTCAACCAGGTCTCGTCAGCGTCATCACTGGGTTCTAGGGCAAAAATGTATCCCCGAGAAGCTCCTAAAACTTCTCGGTGCTCGCCTGATTTGAATTGGATTAGTTCGGAACGTGGACTTCATCAGACGATTTCTTTCAAGCTTTAAGTTGATATTCAGAGTGACTCGGAGCGTTCGGTGATCAGATCCGGTATTGAACCTGTTGATCACTGAGACATCTCTGAATTATGTGCTTGCTATCCGTCATGATGAAGTCGATCTCATTTTACTCACAGTGTGGGGATGCCGTATTCGCCATATTTCTTTGGGGCTGTTTCTTAAAAAAAGAGTTCATTAAGAACAGCCCCTCTTTCTCAAGGAAGTTGACAAGCGTTTGCCCCCTGTGATTCCTAACTCCATAACCATTTGGGCCTATTTGGGATTCGTTACCAGTCTGGATTCCCACCTGGCAGTTAAAGTTCCCCGTAACAACGTTTCTCCACTTCATCATCCGAGTGTGCTGAGTTCGGTGCGTAGACCTGAATTACCTTCATGCTATACCGCTTGGGCAGCCGAAGGATCAGGTATGCAACCCTGGTCGAGACACTGGAGAACGTTGCTAGAGCTACGTAGCTAACGTAGCTAGCCTTATTGACGAGAAAACCTACGCCACCCTGGGATATTTTGTCACCTTCGCGAAAGTAGAGAAGATGGCTCGAGTCTGGGGTTACGGTGTCCTTCCCCTCTCTACGGACTTCACAACGTACGTAGGGATTCCCCTCTTCAGGAATTCTCTCTTCGGCCACAGAAGTATTTACTGGTTCGTCGCTGTCATTGAATACAACATGCATCAGATCTTGTGGACACTGTGTCAAGTCCTCATCATAATGCGCACGTACTGGTGAAGACTCTCGATCTTCAGATATAAATAATTTTCTAGAACGAAAATACTAGGTAACAATGAAAGATCCAACTGATAAGTAAAATAAGAAGCGAAGTAGGTATTCCTTTTTTAAGATTTTTGATTTTACCAATAATCGAAAAAAAACGAACAAAATGCCATTTATACACGGCTGGGACTCGAACTCTCGATCTTTGTGTCGAAATTCGAGCACTATCCTACTTTGCCAACGCGGCGCTTAGGAAAGAGAACTAGAAAATAACACATCCGACCGACTGAGTAACTTTGAGTTATGTGTAATAAAGTCGAAAGTGACACATTCGTCATAAAAGCTGCTTTTAGGTTACATGTAAGAATGTTAGAAGTGGTACATCCGACAAAATGGTCTACTATATGACCATGTAAGAATGTAGGAAGTGGTATATCCGACTAAATTGTCTACTTAAAGTCCAACGAAAATAGTTGTATCTGCCGGAACCTACTTTATTCACCGGAATATTGCTACAATAAGCAAAATATTAATGCTTAATAAAAAATGGTACCTAGATTATCGTTATATTATTGATTTTACCGTGAAAGCTACAATCATTCTATTAACTATAGTAGGTATATGTATAAAGGATGCTTACCTGGTTTTGTAGGCAATTATAGGATTATCTAGACAGACTTATTGCCTCTTCCTAAACAGGATCTTGTTTCCTAAAATTTACTAGATCTCAAATCCGTTAAGAACGTTTCGACATGATGGGATCTTCACTTTTCACCGTACAAAAACAAATTATTACTATTAATATCGGCCGCGCGTGCGCTCCCCCAACAACAAAGTGCGAAGTGGCAGAACCGCGCGCATCCGCGCTCCCCTCTCCCGCAAACAACGCCGGTTCTGTCACTACCAACATTGTTGCGTGGACAATGTTATTACTACCGACAATATTAGCCTAGAAATTGACGTAATTACATGGTTTTCGATTAAAAAAATAATTGTATAACATGCATCTTTTTATTGTGGTTCTATTTATGTAAAAAAGTGAAAATAGGTAAAAATGTATATCCGACATTATTAATAGGGACCATCGCCATGCTAAAACTAACTGCCATATTCAATGGTCGTTTTGAAGTGTATTGATTTACCTATTTATAAAATTATTATTAACGTAAAAAAACACTATGTTCTGCAATTTATTTAATGTAAATTGTATTTTGCATTTTTTTCCTCAGTAGGTATTTTTTAGTTACTAAACTTTTACTTGTTTTAAAGTAATTAACACTTTTTTAAAAAGTAAAAAAAATGATGATTAGATTCGCTCGAGCGCGCTTCGGACCGTTGAAAGGATAAACGCCAAAACAACAATTTATAGAGCAGCAAGCAACAAGTATAGCGTTTCTAATCCTGTAAAGTCTTAAGGAAATAAAGCACAATAAGTTTGAGTTTGAGTAGAATAAGCTGAGTTGTAATTAAAATTACGTCGAATCGTTGTCCATTGCGTTAAATATTTGAAATTTCAGATAACTATAATAATTTACCATTAGGCATTTAACATTTTCTCTATTCAAGCCTATACAGCAAATCACTTTGCCAGGAAACTATGCAAAGTTATTGAACATGCAATGTAGCTCAAAGAATTAGCAAGCTCATGTGGCAGTGGGCCGGCCATATCTCGCGAAGAATCGACTACCGTTGGGGTAAACGTGTTCTTGATTGGAGACCGCGACTTGGTAAACGTAGTGTAGGACGCCCTCCGGCCAGGTGGGAGGACGATCTACGAAAGACTGCAAGGCACTATGGCGCTTATTAGGGGAGGCCTATGTCCAGCTGTGGACTAATATGGGCTGATGATGGTGATAATGATGATGATTGAGCATGAGTTTACGGCCACAAAAGAATGAAAAAAGTAAAAAAAACTGAACAAAATTATTTTCCCCGCGCGGTAAGGATTCGCCTTAATACGAAAGAATAATGAAGGTATACCCTCGGATCCCAATCAAGTACTACATCAACCCTTACGTCAGCTGGGCCCTTAACACTTACCTCGTGATTTAAGGCCCTCGAGTGGATTTTGTCTTTCTAGCACATTAACTTCTATGATAAAAGAATGTACTGTAAGTATGTGTGAGTAAATTCATTACTGAAGTTATATTCTGGTTATAACGTCGGTGATGTTATCACTACATAGTATAAAACAAAGTCGCTTACTCTGTTCCTATGTCTTTATGTCTCTTTGAATGCTTAAATCTTTAAAACTACGCAACGGATTTTGATGCGGCTTTTTTAAAATATAGAGTGATTCAAGAGGAAGGTTTATATACTTATAATAAAACAGTGCGAAGCCGGGGCGGGTCGCTAGTTTTAAATAATTTGATGTTTTTTCATCAATACTAACAGCGGAATTCTAATAACACGCATTATAAACTATACAATACCACATGATTGTATTCAAAAAGAATTCAAAAAGAAACTATTAATACACATTAAACAGTCAAACCAAATCTAATGTAAATATATATCTACTTAATATTGATGGACAAATTTAAAACCTTTTAACATACGTGAAGTGAGGAATATTATTTTGATTGTTTGTTAAAGATAGATTTAAGAACGACTTTTATTTTACTATTATTTTGTTCTCATGTAAGTGACGTTAAAGTTTTTAAAACATTTGTATTGTACTGTAAGAAGAGAAAACAGAGTTTGATGGCCACCAAGAGCAACTTCGTATCTCTTCCTAATCTTTACAGAATAAAACTACTACAAATGCATTTTAAAAAAGCTTATGCTTTAGCTTATGCTTAGTTTAAAAAACTGAACGTGAACGTTTTGGAAGTTACTTTTATTAACGTACCTATCACTACATAGTATAAAACTAAGTCGCTTTCTCTGTCCCTATGTATGCTTAAATCTTTAAAACTACGCAACGGATTTTGAATGATTGAATAGATAGAGTGATTCAAGAGGAAGGTTTATACGTATAATAAAACCGTGCGAAGCCGGGGCGGGTCGCTAGTGATAAACTAAATGGTGTCGCTAGTTTAGCTCCTGATTGCACCTTAACAGAATATTTTCTTACAGTCACACCTTTGACCACAATCTTGACGACGCCGACGAAGGTTAATAAGTGTCTCCGTTTTTCAAATATCAACTCGACAGATTTATAGACATCCAGTATTTATAGGCTTTGTAATAAAGGGTGATGCGATCTAAGTGATGGCTCGGAAAATACCCAAAAATGCCCACAAATAGTCAAGCCACGTTGAAAATAATAAGTTATACTATCAAAGAAGTTCTTTTACATACGATCAATTAAACGTCTATATAAATCTAATATTTATTTATTTATGTTTATAAAAGAGAAAACTGAATGACTCATTAAGAGATTGTAACTACAAGAACAACGAAGCTGAAATTAATTATTATGAAACGATTAAAGTTCTGAAAGCTACTTAAAAAGTTGAATTATATTTAATTACATATAATTATATGAAGTTACAGAAATAGTAATGGGTAGTAGGAATGATTAGTCTAATCTTAAGTCTAAGACTAAAAAATAATAGTAAGATATTGAAAAGAAGAATTTTGATAATTAAGAAAAATAATTAAGTAAGATATTATATAGTTATAAAAAAATAAGTTATCGACATAGCTCAAAGAATTAGCAAGCTGAAGTGGCAGTGGGCCGGCCATATCTCATGAAGAAACGATAACCGTTGGGGTAAACGTTTTCTTGAGTGGAGACCGCGACTCGGTAAACGTATTTAGGGAGCCCTCCGGCCAGGTGGGATGACGATCTGCGAAAAACTGCTGGCAGATGCTGGATGCGGCAAGCTGAAGGGCACTATTGCGCTCATTAGGGGAGGCTACGTCCAGCAGTCGACTAATATGGTTTGATAATGATGATGATATAAAAATATATCAGTTATAAAAATAAAATAGAAATAAAATATCGGTAAGGTTAACTTATTTGTCAATTAGGCTACCTCTTGACTGTGTAACAGAATGCAGTTAGCTCAACAATTTTTAATACTAACAAAATGTAACTTTACTAACTACTTTTTAACTAATTCAACTACAACCTGGCTGACTAGGTAGTTTTATGAGCAACATCTATGAGATGTAAACTTCTTTACTATTATAGTATGTCTAAAGTAATCTAAAGAGAAACCTAAGATGAAATCTAACACTCAATGAAACATAACCTCATGTATAAGGACTTTATTATTATTATATTATTCCACTAGTTCCAATAATTATTAAAAGGTATGAATTGAATTCTACAAATATAAAACCGTCGTGCGTTATAACGCAGGCATATAAAGCACAGCCAAAAACGCTAGTCCTAGAGAATTTAAATATAGAGTGCTTGTTTCTCTTAGGGTATAAGGGTGTAAGAAAGGTAATTTGAAAATTAACTACCTAAGTGGTTAAAAAATTGCTTTGATTTCTGAAACTGTTAGAAAACCGTCTAAATTTTAGACGAAGGTTCCCTTAAAAATAGCTCGTATTTCAGCGTTGGACACCACCTTATTTATCAAAAAAACTAACTTTTTATAATATTTACCTAGTATCTAAGTAAGTACTTCATGGAATAGTACCAAATTAAAACTGTAAATACTAGTTGTAATTTTTCTATTCCTCGCTTGTAATTTTCGTTGGTAATAAAGATTTCCTTGTCTTGAAATAAAACTAGTTATTTTTGTAAGTTCTTTTTTTGTGTACCTACATGATTTCATTTGCATAATTTTATTTTATTGTATTGTATTTGTACTAAATATTAGATATATACAATTGAAACAAACCTAATATGTTATTCTAGGCAGTCAAAAATCTAATTTAACGCGGACGAAGCAGCGGGTTACTGCTAGTTCTTCCACTCAAATATGTGCTAATGTCCCCATTTCACTGTCCCAGATATTCCCTATTGTGTTATTGTGTTCTCTTGTATTTATCTAATTAATTTCCCGAGCCCAAAGATAAAAACAACCCAATAGCAATACTAACAATTTGTTTTTGCGAACTCGTGGCTATCCACCCACAGTCACTTAGTTAAATGAGTTTATCTTATCGTTTATTGTTTTAATATCAATCGACGTCATTTAGATAAAAGGTAGGCTTTTATTATAGTTGAATTTAAATGAATCCAGGCTGGGTAATATAATACCGATGCGTCGAAGTCAATTTAACTTGGTGACGAATACATCTGACAGAGAACCAAATTTATCGACATAGCTCAAAGATTAGAAACAAACGCTAAGAACCGACAACCGCTGGGGTAAAAGTTCTTGATTTCAGACTGACTCGGCCAACGTAGTGTAAGAACGTCCTCCGACCTGGTGAATAAGGATCTAAGAATGACTACAGCAAGCTGAAGACAGGGTGCTATGGCGCTCATTAGGGATGGCCTATGACCAGCTGTGGACAAATAGGTTGATAGTGATGATGATCCTACTGCTGGGAAAAATGTCTTTCGATTACTTTCTCGGTTAAGTTATTGTGCTGTTGTTTATAAGGTCTTATTTCAGAAATGTCTGGCAAATGGTGAAAAATGCTAGGTAAATTGCCTACATCACGTAGAGAGTTAGGCTAAGCAAATTTACCCATAGTGACATGAACAAAATATTAGGTTAGTATGCGCGTGGATCGTAGGTGGGTAAACCAACGTATATTGTACACATTTCTAATCAACATTTGTTGCGCAGCTCCATTTGTAAATTAAATCATTTAGAAGAAGAAGAATTTGTCAAAAAATAAAATTAAGTAGGTAATCAGCAGGTTAATTTTTTTCTTTGTGTTTTTTATTCACTGAAGGTCGTATTTGACGTCTACTATGAAAATAGGTATACCTACACTCCCAAATGTTCACAAATAATGTATGTTCTTTATTTTTCATAGATACGTAAACCACTATCGTAATCGTCAGAAATTGGTATGCAATTTTTCAAAATTATATGTTTAGACATGGTTTTAGTCAGAACTATGTATGTTAGTATATAATTTTATGACTATAACTATATATAACGTTTACTTTATCGTGGTAATCTGTATACTGCGTTATGAAAAGTACCTACGATGACTATCTACATATCTTTGAAAGTTGTGGCGTATACTTTTATTTAAGAAGTTCACGTATTATTGAAATGTGAAAATTGAGATATAAGATAAAAGATAAGATAAAGATATTTATTTATCAAATAAAACAGAAAACTTAAATAGGGTGTATACATTTCTGAACAACTGACCCAAGATAATATTGACTGTAGACCACAAAGCAAAAACGAAGCTGTAGACCGAATAAACCCAGTATTTAGCTATTCTGCAAAAAGGTTGATACTACGATTCTGCGGTGACATTATAGCTCGAGTCTAACGTTTGGAAGAGTATCTATTTGTTCTGGATGTTTCCGAAAAGAGGTACGACTAACCTTTTTTAAATAGGAACAATCTGACCCAAGCCTTTTTCTGAAGTTTTACGTCACAGTTTTTACTAGCGGTTCCACGTATAAAGATTGCCTCAAGTGTTTCTACGTGATATATTTTTAAAATTTTGTGAATCCTTGGAGACAAAGACACTTAGATTTATCCAAACCGTGTCCTACCTTTTTCCGATTTTAATAGAATACAATACAAACAGCACAAATTATTCAAACGATTTCCTTCTTTTCTTTTTCCTCTTCAATTCATTAATGAACCATAAATCTCTTAAGTTTTAGATTCAATAATTTGAATAGTTTTATTCAACTAAAGCATATATCTATCTACCCTACCCAATGCATACATATGTAGTTTAACCAAAATTCATAGAGATTACAACGGAACATAAAATTAGATAGTAATTACCATACCTATTTACCTTCAAAACACAGGAGATTACCAATTTACTTTATGTTACGAAACTTTTATCGCATAAACAAAAGAGGTTAGGAACTTTGTTTCGTAAATGAAAACAATTCGAAAATATTCAAGCATGAAAACAAAACTTTTTTACGTTCAAACTTTTTATGACTTCATAAACAATACACGTAGGTAGATCTCTTTTTATTTCTGTCTAATTTGACGTTTGAGACGTTCTAACAATAGACAAATGCTCTACATTATCTATTACTATGTTGAAATATCTTAAAATTAAAAGACTTGTGATGATGATGATTTTGAGCGAATTCGTTCATGCGTTTAGCATTAAATAAAATTCGCTGATGACGATTTTCTTTCAACGGAGCCAAAAACAAAAATGAATTTTTCATTACCTAGTCAATTTGAAACTCAGAGTAGGTATATTTTAGCTTTTTAAATTTTTAAAAAGCTAAAATGACCTCGGTAACTGAGAGTCTAACGAGATCATTTTCGCTTTTTCATAGAATAGAAATAGCCTTGAAACGTTTCCATAGAAACAAAGCGTGTGAACCCGCGGGCAGATACTAGTTTAAAATAAAATTAGTAGGTATCTACTTAAAATGCTACCAAAAGACTTTTTGTTTTCTATAGTCCTCTCTGTAAGCAAAATAAATAAGCCTATTATGGAGCTTTATTCGTTGGCATCTCTCTTGTTAAATAAAGTAGGTTTATTTTGTATGATGAGAATTTATTAAAACTCTGATAAAAGTGGGTTGACTTTGAGAGGAAATTTGTAGAAGAAATTGTATTATCACTACATATGTATAAAACAAAGTGGCATAGTGTCTGTCTGTCTGTACCTGTATACAGTATATATATACTTATACTTAGATGTATATGTTTTACCTAAACTACGCAACGGCTTTTTTTCCGGTTTTTTGTATGAAGAATACGATGACTAAGAAGAATTATTATTTCTCACGTTACAAAATACAAACCTACACGAAAGAAATGGAAAAATCCGATAAAATGAATCAGAACCCAACAAGCTAACAACAAGTCGCTAAATTGCGAAACTCCGACAGTGGCGGAAAACCTAATCAGATGGAAAATTGAATATGTAGCCATTGTGGGAATGAAACTTATGTTACAGCGATAATTTTATTGATAGGTTTTATTGTAATAAAAACCTCCAATTACCTAGTAAAGATTGCAGGAAAATGATGGATGACATGACAAAGGCCTAGGCTTCTCAATCGGAAAACCAATCTAGAAAAATTTTGAAGAAGGCAATTTTTTACAGAATTCGTCTCATTTGTTTTAGAGCGAGTAAGAGAGTTTTTGCGAGTTGAGTGAAAAAAAATGTTGAAAAATTTTTTTTGATTGAACATAACTATAAGATATTGACAATCAAATTTTTTTTCGTAATCACTTCTGCGTACTAAGCGCACTTACGTACTGTTCTTCACACTGAAACATAGGTACAATATCTACATTCGCCATTTGAGATTATTTCTCAACTTTTCCTTTCCAAAAGGTACCTACGCGATAAATACCCGACAAATTTACATCCACCTATTTTTCCGTTCTCTTTATCAAAAGTTTCAATTCTTTGCTCGGGATGTGCCCACTGAACTGACTGTGAGTGGGCGCGTATCTTTAAGACCTCTTCACTTTTAATAGGTCAACCGACTTTTATACAAAGCGCTTTGTAGCTAAGAATAAATTTTCTCGGATCACTATTAAATTAATTAACATAGACCTCTGTGAGAGGAATTATATTTGAAACCCTTGAGGTAACGGGTTCGATTTCAAATAATTAAGTGTTTATCAAAGACATTTTTATGAATATCTTAATCATCAGCCTATATTAGTCTACAGCTGGCCATAGGCTTCCTCTTATGAGGGCCATAACGTGCTATCATTAAATTGCCGCACCCAGCATCTGCCTTTGCAGCCTTTGCAGATCGTCATCCCACCTGGCAAAAAAAATCCAGAAGGCATACATAATGGAAGTACTTGTCATAAATGCCAGTTATCTCATATCCCAAGGTTGCCTGAAAGAGAACTCTCGTACAGGTTAGGCCGCCCTTTGTACTGTCGCAGTTATTAGCATTTCCTCGGGATTAACCCTAATAAGTCACAATGCTTCAATACATTTTAAATTAATTTGGAACTCCTTTTAGATAAGAAATCTACCTAAAATTCACTTGTTAAATTAAATTACCTATCTTCAAGCTTAGACCATTAAATTCTTAATTTAGAAGATTTATTATCTTAAACTCTATAACTTCAAAGTTTAGACCATTAAACTCGATAATAATTATCAATTATATATAATGCTTAGATATGGTTGCTATGAAGGCGTAAGTACCTAATGTAACTTTAGAGTTACTACTGACGAAAATAACAATCAAGGAATGGAAAAAATTAAAACTAGTATATACAATTGATGTTATTGAGATTACTTTAGCGATTGCAATCAGTCTAAAGGTAGCTCAACTGATCCAGTTAGGTACTTCTAGTTCCTACCTACCCCTAGTTCAAAGAATGTTATTATCTCTACCAGAGACCTGAAGCTACGCTGGCCACACAGAGAGATTAGTATCAATGTGTTCAATTGATGGGATTTATTGGACAGCGCCGGTGTTGCCACACTGCTAGCCGCGGTGTGGAGTAACCATCATTTTAGGAAGAGAGAGAGACGTTCTAATATTATTCGCTCTAAATCAGAAAGAATATAGAGTAATTAGTAAAGAGTACGCTGACGACATTGGTTTCAAGAAGCTGAACTAAGTTCCTTATAAATACAGTCCTGTTGTAAGTTAAATAAAAAAATATTGTTCATAATGAAGAAAAAAAATAGTTTAAACCTGACTAAAAAAATCGAAGCTTACTAGATGTAGGTAACACTCTTAGACTGATATATTATTTTTTTAATTTTACTTTTTTTCATCGTAAAATTATACATAACATATAAAACTTTCAAGAACACCTAGTAATAAGGACAACGCGTCAGAAATGTCTTCATAAATTGGCAAACTACGATTCTTCGTAATAAAATTAGTCACAGCACAACAAAAAATAGACTGGCATAGTTGTTACTTCGTATTTTTTACCAAAATTTCCATTCACCAGAAGAAATAAATCAGAGAATTAAAAACATTTCTTATTATTCCAAAATACTGATAAAAAACAACAAACCTTCGTAATGAAATAAAACAGAGCTAAAACATTTACACACACGCGTTTAGTTCCAAAATATTAATCAAAAAAAACTATAAACGTCCTCACGTGTGATTTTGAGCTCTATATATCAATTTAAAAACATCCGATCTGTCTGAATGAATTATTTCTCCTAGTAGTTGGCGGGTTGCCAGTTTTGAGTGCAATGAGGTTTCTTTCAAGGTAATTGTGTGGATAAAACAACGAGAGACAGGTAAGGTCTATGCAAAGGTACAAATAATTAGGGGAAGTAGTAAACAGCCGATGGATGAGCACTATTTGATGGAATAGCTTTTTGAATGTTTCATTTGTGTGACTATTTTCGGCTAAACATACACAACATACAAGAATATATTATTTTAAATCATTACTTTTTGTTTTTAAGGGTATAAATAAAAAATAAAATCTCTTTCTATCACATAATTTGATTTTTATAAATGTTTTATAAATTCGACAGTCTGGATTGATAAACATCGATCTACTGACTAGTATGAGTACTAATAATAAAAGTTAAGCGTGAACATAAAATATATATTTTACGTTTAACTTTTCTTATTAGAAACACTAGGTATGCTTTATTAATTAAATACACAGACAATTAAAGAATATGAATAAAATATTAGAACTACTCTATACAATAGAAAAAGCACAGCTAAGCATACTATTGCAAACAATTTAAAAGAAGCTCACTCAACTGATTCATAACAAGAGGAAATTCCCCCAAACTGGCGGCAGTGCCCCGCTGTATTGTAATTCTAAACTTTTTATTATATTCTTTAAATCCGGTTTAACATTATAAGTTTATTTTATCCAACTAGAACGAATGTGACACCATAAACAAATGCTAATTTGAATTAAAATACTTATATATATAATGCTCTGGTTAATAAATTATACTATCAGCTATCAGTCAGAGCAAACTCGAAAGATACAAAAAACTTCCTTAATAATTCGACGTGTTTTAAAAACTGTAAACCGGCTTCAAATTCTTTAGCAAAAAAAGGAAGCGTCCGTAATTATCGTGTCAATGACATTGTCACGTCATACTCTAAACTTCTCAAAGTAATTGCATAACTGACAAGCAATATCCTCTATATCATTGAATTAATCAGACCTGTTCAACATGTAAATATCCAGCGAAAGTTTATTAATAGTAATACAATCATGATGCTACACTTGGATCTGCTTTGCCAAGCTTTCCCCTTAGGCATTTCCCCACAAAGTCCAGAATAGTCCCTGAACGATTTTTCTTATTCCGAGAAAGAAATACATATAATAATCCAAGAAAATTTTTGGCTAAATATATAATTACACTAAAGAAATATTAGTGAAAAAATGTATGATTCTGTTACCTGTCATCTGAGTTTGATTACTTTAATTTTTTTTTTTAACTTTGATCGAATTCAAATGCACACTGATTTCGATGCGCGTGTGCAATTACTCGTAAGTTAAGTTTTTTAGTTGGTATTTCGCCGTTTCCAATTGTTATCGTTTACATATTGCTATTAGATTCTCACAAACACCGTCTTAGTAAAAATATCTTGGAATCTAGATCCAAGTATAAAAAGATATCTACTTCTATTTCCTTGAAAGTATTACGATATATAAGTGACACAGCCCACTTAAAAACGACAAAGAGACTTCCCTGCTCTAAATCTTTTTGCAAAGAAATGAGAAGTCTTACGATTCTTCAACTAATAATAATGTAAGATGCAAGCAGATTGGGGAAATATTTTGCACGCTAGGAAATGATTTTTGATGATCTTTGATGATTTTTGATGATTTGATGATCTTTAGCGGTACTTATTGAATGGTAAATATAAATGCTCTGATGTACTGAATTTAATGTTGTATAAAATTAAAGCAAATAAGAAAATAAAATACCTATGAGATTAAAATGATATTGATATAAAATAATATGGTTAAACTATGATTTATATTGGATTTAAATTTATATTGGATTAAAACTATAAAATAGCGAATGTCACGTAGCTGTAAAATTTGTGCTAGGAAATAGGTAAATTCATTATTACAACGTTTGATTGAAAGTATCGTATAATAATTTCATTCAAACCAAGCCTAATTTTTCACATCACTACATAGTCTACAACAAAGTCGCTTTCTCTGTCCCTATGTGCTTAAATCCCTGTATGCTTAAATCTTTAAAACTACGTTATAGATTTTGTAGCGGTTTTTTTTTACTTAGAGTGATTTAAGAGGAACTTTGATAAAACCGTGCGAAGCCGGGGCGGCCGCTAGTTAACTATGTACTGAATATAATTTTTCATATATTGGTTATCTATTAACTCTTATCTCCAAGCCATTTTATTTCAACAGTTACTGTTTTTTATATTATAGTATACACTAGTTAAAGCCTATTTTATACTAGGCATTCACTAATGCATTCACTACATGGAGAAGAAGATGACGACACGATGAGGGTTATAGGTGTTTAATGATTAACCTCGATAAGGCGACTTGGGTAAATCAAGACTAACAACTTTTGAAGATTTTTTCTAATTCATTTTTTCTAATTTTTTCCCATACAAAAAAAAATATTATAAGCAAATTTCCAGTTCTAATCTTCTTAGATCTGTCTAGGCGTCACAGATTGAGACATGTCGATTCGGTATATAACCTATATATCATATACATATATGTAGCAAAGAAAGAAAAGGGTTGCAGTGAGGTATACTTCCTTTTTTACAATCTGGCGCAAGCCGCATGGTCACCCCATCTTATAGAACATTTGTTTGGGCGCGTAATGAAGACACATGCGCGGGGTCAGTTTTATGTGACAGATATATCGTTCCCCTGAGAAGCGACCTGCCGAAAGATTACATACATATATGAGGAATATTTTAAATTACGTTTTTTAGAGGTTTATCCTACAAATCAGATTCTAATTGGGTTATCCTTTAGAGAATCAATAGCAGTTCTACAAAGCGTGAGTTACAAACAAAGGACTGGACGAGATCATCAAATAGTGTTGAATAAGTATCAAATGGAGAACAACATAACCCTTCTCAGCGTCTTAAAAAAAATCGCTTCATAATACCACAATAATACTAATCAACCAATTAACCCGCAAAATCGACAAATAACTACATGTCGCCGCCAGATCGTAGAATCAGAACGCTTAGAGAATGTCTAAGTCCCTTACATAACAAACACTGATTTATTGGAAATAAATCAGTTAATATTTATTCGGTTAATATTTAATTTCTTTCGACTGGAAAGCTAAATGGCTTATAGCCATATTGTTGACCGTAGATCAATCAAAAATCGGCGGAAGCAATAAACTATATACTTAGTACCGTTTTGTAATCCTCCTAGCCATTCCACAAACGGGCTTATTATACAATCAGGCGGCGACGTACCCACATAATATATTAAAGCCAGGTTCAAAGTTAAATTTTAAACGGATTAGAATTTTTGCGAAGGTTCCTTTGAATTGAAATCAGAATCCAATAAGGTTAACCGAAATAGGTTTACGGTTTGGGTCCCGTTTTCAATTTTGTTGGAGAGGACACTGTCATATTGTAGAACGAGGTAAGTGGTCACAAACTTTAAATCCAAAATATATGTCCCAACCCAATACATAAGTCGTATTGACTAATTTGGTTCGTATTCCAAAGCCGATTTTATTTTTGTGTGTGTATAAGAGTTTTATAAGAGTTTTTTATACTTTTTACTATAATTTTTTTTAATTTCGCGAATGTTACAGGTTACTTAGACGATAGAAGAAGGATATACGTATTATATTTAGGTGTTTTTTTTCCCTTTTTATAATAAATCCATATTTGCTAGCCTATATATTTAAGCAAAAGTAGGTACATAACCTACAGTTTTGCTTAAAACTGGTAACATATAGGTAACCATTAACAGATTTTAATTTTTATTTTATATTAACATTTAAAAGCAGAAGTGAACAGTTGACCAGGTCTAAACTCCATTCGACCAAATATATACTCATAACTAGCTGCGCTGCGCCCCGCGGCTTCGCCCGCGTTCAAATTTATTTGTTAGATACGGAGAACAATATGGATATTGAAGACTGAGAATAAGACGTTTGATTATGTGTTAATTATTTGTGTGTTTGAATCAAGTTTTATTATAATACGGTGCGTGTTTCTTTATTTATAGATAACTAGCGACCAGCCCCGGCTTTGCACGGTTTTAACATAAGTATACAAACCTTCCTCTTGAATCACTTTATCTATTTAAAAAAGCCGCATCAAAATCCGTTGCGAAGTTTTAAAGATTTAAGCAGTCAAAGGGACATAATGACATAGGGACAGAGAAAGCGAATTTTTTTTTATACTATGTAAGTGAAGTTTTATTTTTACTGCACCAGGGAATATTTTCTTTTTGAAATTCGAATTTCAGAAATTTATTGCATATCCCCTAGGGGTATGTTGTAAAAATAAAAAATAGATATTGAATTATTTATTTGTACCTACCGCGAGATTTAAAAATCGAATCAAGGATTTTTTTCCGTCGAAACTGTACCACCCTTTTTACCCTCTCAGAGGTAGATTGTTGCATAATCACAATTAGATTAGCCTATGTTTTATTCTATACATCAGCCAAACTCGATGAAGAATGTTTATAAACAAACCGCCCATACTTAACCTAAAATACACTCTGTTCTGTTACCTTTTTATACGCAATTTACATTACTTGTCGACTTAAGATGCTTCCTTCACTAAATATTTTGTACACTCATATCTAAAATTCGATGCCAAGCAAGTGAATTTAAGTTTTTTGTGTTGTGGTTTGTTTACAAACATTCTACATCGAGTCTGGCTAGCGTATAGATCCTAAACTCTGCAATACCAAACTTCATCTGAACATTCACACAGACTTTCACATTTAGGTATTAGTAGCATAATTTGGCAGTAAACTACACTAACCTGCCTATCATAAAAAAATGATTTACGGCGTTTTCTTCTTACCTACTGTCTTTAAATTATAAAATTCTCGGAAATATGTAACATAAAATTAATTTGTTAAGAGATAAAATGTCCTAAACATGTCTTTAAAATAAATGATCTCTCCACTAGAGCGTTTATAAGATTTATGACATAATTTGTTTTAGTAGATTTTTTTATACAGATATGCTAGTTAAATATTTGAATAGGTAGGTAGGTACTACTACCGAGGTATGCATTAATTCCATTCTCCATAATTAATTTATGATACCTATTATGCTAAAAATATTTTTTTTTCTAAAATCACAAAAAATCTCAACATATCTAGTATAAAACAAGTCGCTTCCCGCTGTCTGTCTGTCTGTCCATAATGTATGCTTAGATCTCTAAAACAACGCAATGGATTTTGATACAGTTTTAGTAGATTTTTTTTTGATTGAACTGGAGGAATTATTTGTACGAGTATAGTAAAATATCAAATAGCAGTGCGAAGTCGGGCGGCTTGTTTTCAATATAGATCATATAGATTAAGGGAAAGAACTTTATTATTTTTAAATTACTATAATTTCATTGGTTTTATTCATATTATGTGAAATAGTATGTGTTTAATAGCGTTCATATTATAAACACGTTTTGAATCTAAATTTAATTAAGTATTTTTTAAATATTAATCGTCTTTGTAATCCAGACAAAAAATAATACTTAAAACGTCAACACGAACATAATCCTTTATGTTCTCCACATTCAATAAATTAAAAGAATAATTTAACATTAATCCAGTAATTCACACACACGCTTTTCCTTTGATCCGCAAAATTAATCACTTTAAAAATCTCACAAGATCTCCAATAAATTAATTTAAAAGTTCAATGACCGAGTTCGAAAATAGTAATTTGTACTTACCGGCTTTTTCGATTTGGGCCGTATCATTCACAGAAAACAAGACACAACACAGTTTCTGTCACAATTTTGTTTTTCGCACTTCGCAAATGGTGCGTAAAAAGTTCGCGAAAGTTCAGTTATATTCCAACGTCAGACGTGCTCTTTCGGCGCCGTTCGCGCGATTACTGACGCCGAGAACATTTTTCACAGCCAGACCAATTTTCTCTTTTCAAACTCGAGCGGGAAAGCCGATTCGAATTATGAATTGTTTTTCGTTGTCTATGACGCCTGTGGGACTTTTACGTCTGAGATAAAACCGCTTCAAAAAAGCGAATTCTTATTCTGAAAATGGAATACATTTTGTCTAAGTTTTGTATATCTTTTATATTTTTAATCTAAACTCACAAACAAAACTTTCGGTTCACAGAATTTTCTAAGAACAGAAAGTTTGTAGGTGATTGATTCAAAACCCTCTTTCTAATAATACTACTTTTTAAGTAAACTCTACCCACTCTTGTTGTTTGAAAGATAAATAAGGTTATACCGCCATTCAAATTAAAGTACGTGCGTTCAATGGAGACTTGAAGAGGAGAAAATCATTATCCCATAAATAGACCATAACTACATAGTACAAAACAAAGTCGCTGTCTCTGTCCCTATGTCCCTATGTCCTTATGTCCCTTTGTATGATTAAATCGTTAAAACTACGCAATGGATTTTGATTCGGTTTGTTTTTAATAGATAAAGTGATTCTAGAGGAAGTTTTTATACGTATAATAAAATTGTGCGAAGCCGGGGCGGGTCGCTAGTAAGAATATAATACAAACCGATACAGATATACCTATAGAAGTTTAAGCTTGTTATGATAACTAATAAGTGTAAAATGGCTTAACCTTTAAAGTGCTTTAAAAATAAATCAACGAAATCTATGACCTCATTATAAGCTGATTATGACTTCGAACAATTAGTACATAATTATTGTTCGATTTGGTCAAGGTACCTACTCTAATCAATAAACTTATTCAAATATATAAATAACTATAATCTGCCCGCGGCTTCACTCGCGTTTTTTCTATGGCAACGTTTTAAGGCTATTACTATCCCGAGGCACAAAATAGATACAGGTACCCAAGGGAACTAATTTATGGGATGAAAATTAGCTTTTGTATTATTCTAGGGCTAGAACTACATCTATTGAAAATTTCAGCCCGATTCGTTCTGTAGTTTTTGATGAAAGTTTGTATGGATGGATGTTTGACCCTCAAACATCCATCCATACAAACTTTCTCATCACTACATAGTATAAAACAAAGTCGCTTTTTCTGTCCGTATGTCCCTATATCCCTATGTCCCTTTGAATGCTTAAATCTTTAAAACTACGCAACGGATTTTGATGCGTTTTTTTTTAATAGATAGAGTGATTCAAGAGGAAGGTTTATACGTATAATAAAACCGTACGAAGCCGGGGCGGGTCGCAAGTTAATAATATTATAGTAAGGATTTATATGAAATGACGTTGACTCATGATGAGTATAGAATTATACCAAGTATTATTTAATTAGGTCGATTTTGACTCAGCATTCATTGAAGAATAGAAGGTCGAATATTATTTTACCTCGTGACATTTTCCTCATCATTATGAGAATATGTCAGAGAAGGAATATCCCAACATTGGTTCCTAGGATTTAAGTGTCATCACATGTGGGAATTTAAAAACATTTCTTTAGAATAAAACTTAACCCTAAACAACTCAACGTAAGTAGAGCTTGAAAATAATGATGATAATAATGCTGGACAATCCACACAGCACCATCTTGCTTCAAAGTAAGCTACTCAAAGCTTGTGTTAGGGGTACTAGATAACTGATATATTTAATACATTATATACATAGATAGATATTTTTGTAATATATTTCAAACGTTGGCGTTGTTGGATTATTCTTTTTGACGACCGATGTGGCACGGCGGGCGAAGGTCCTCCTGCGATGCAGCAGGTTGCGAATTCGATTCCCGTCTTGGGACGAAGGTTTGTGCGATCAGCAAATATTTGTTCGGAGGTTTGGGTGTTTTCTATGGTATATAAAAAATATGTACTCAAGTATAATGTACTATTAATAATTGTATCAGTCATCTAGTAGTCATCGAGAAATAGTTGAGTTTTCAACATCAAAATAGTAACCCAGTTGATTGTCGAACTGTGACCGAACTAACATAATATGTTTGATTGATATAATACATAATATATACATACAATAAATAATTTACAATACAACAAATGGAGACAATCATGAGTTGTAAGTATAAATGAATTAACATTTTTTTTTTTTTTAATTTTATTACCGTCAAAAACACGTGTAGTTAACCAAGTAAATGCAAGAAATGCTAGGCCTAAAAAAACAAAAGCACCTAAGTATAGAATACTTACAATTTGCTCCACTTTTTTTACTATCTCAGAAACATAACACTTTCCAGACAACGGATGAATAGACAAACACTTGCTTTTACGACTCGGTTTGTCTATGATTTTCAAAGTCATAAAGTTTGTGTAAACAACAGACGAATCTAGGTTGGGATGTAAATCAAAACAGTTTTTTTATTCTATGAATGTGTTGTAGGTATATGGAAAAGAAACAGCTGATAGTGATAAAAATTACATTAATTCTGAAATAAAATAAGAACATATTAATAAAAGATCTCGTCCCAGAGACTTAAAATTTGGAGTGAACAGTGTTTTATACATTTTACGGTGAAGGGGTCCAAATAAGGGGTTAAATGTGAAACAAAAAGTTCTATATTTCAGAAACCGTTAGATATAGCTTCGTCATTTTATCTGCAGATTCTATTTGCTTTATTATAAAATTATATATAAGGCCTTATTATAAAATTATATATAAGGCATATATAATGTCTTAGACACATAAGTTATACACGTGCTAGTGGTTTATTTTTCGATTCTTCCACTAGTGGAAAAAAACCCATATTTCATAATTTTATTATTTAGAGTTTAAAATTAGACTTGTCTAAGTGCGTTTTTGTAAGCCTAAAGAAATAAAGTTAATGATTTACTGGTATTTACAAAATAAACAAAACACCAATTCGTTTCTCATAAAATTACTTCTATACATAGTACATAGTAGAAGATCCGAACCTATATCGACATTCACCGGGTTGATAATAGAATCAAACTTATTTTTTAATAAATTTTGTATATTAGAAAATATAGGTATTAAAAATGTGTTGACAAAAAAAATCCTGGACAGAATATTCTAAATCATTTTTTAAAAGTTTTTAAAGAGTCCGTTCAATTGAACCTTCGAGCCGGATACTTTTAAGTCAGTAACCGATAACAAATAGCCTATTATGCAATAACCATCTAGTTTGGCTGTTCACCTGTTAAACCAATCTCTTAGCAAAAGGATTGCTTAAAACTTGCAGACCTATTAATAACAATCGATCAAGTCTTGTTTGTTTTCTTTATGTTTGTATAATTCACACATCGATCATATCCAAACTGAAGGTACTAGAAAGGTGAGGTAGACAGTCGCTAATATTATGTGCTTGGTATAGACTCAAATGAGACCTTAGTATCAGTTGTGCATTAGTTAAAGATGACCAAAAAAGTGTTCGTCTTTTTCTATGAATTTGGCGTCTTGCAGCGACTCTACTGTATTAACAACCGACGAAAAAAATAGGAAGAACGAAGAAAAATAGAAATTCATTTCTAAGTTTGATGGCGTTAATGTGAAAAGAACTATATTATGTCACTTACATGAGAACAAAAATAAAACTAATCATAAAACAGTCGTTTATAAATATATGTAACAGCCAATCAAAATAATATCCCTCACTACCTAATGCATTTTGTATTTAGTATTACTGCATAAATTGATCGAAAATTAGTAATTTAGTTAACTAAACCTTTTTTTTATTTAGTTAGTTTCATGCTCGTAAGTCGTAAGCTTGGTTACGTATTTTCTTTTCTTTCTTTCTTTTTTGTTAATGGTATTTTCACGTAATTTGTCTCTTCTTTTTGTACGTGTAAGCAACATTGAAATTAAAGTCTATCAAACTTGATATCTTTTTCGTTATCAAACTCCATACACTGCTATTATACTAAGCGTACTGTATCATTGGAATAATGGTTTTCTCTACATTAGTTTAGTTAAATTACAAAAAAGGAAACTAAACATTTTATCTTTCTAGCTGTGAGGACTCGTGGATTCGACGACCGATGTGGCGCGTTGGGTGAAGGTCCAGCTGAGACGCACGAGGTTGCGGGTTTGATTCCTGCCTGGGGAAAAATGTTTGTACGTATAATATAAAATTTATATCTCTGTAATTGTGTATTTTATTACTAAATAGTCTTGTTGTACCTAAACCCCAAGCCCCGCTTAGCTTGAGGTTATATGATGCGGTGTGGATTGTCCAGAGTTTTTAATATTAATTAATAGGTAAGGTTGTGATACTTTAGATAGCACTAGCAGTAACTATCTTTTCATAGTACGTACCTTCGTCCAAGAAAACAATGTAGAAAATATTTATTTATTTCTGTCTGTTCCCGTTCTCCAGTGAATCCGCTCGGATCCCATTAAGATTTAATCCCAAAGATAAACTCACAAATTAGTACAAACCCGATGAAACTAGGTACAAGAATCAAACCCTGAAATGGGCCAAACAAACAGTCAAACAGACCAATCCATTATGTACGGAGTTCTTATTTGTACTCTAGTTGTTGAGTCAATATTCGAACGTTCTAGCTATGAGATCGGATTTCTCTCATAGCATTACTGATAAGATTTAAATGGAGGCCAACAAAAGCCTTTAAATTTATCAACAAGCAAAGGGTTCCAACGGGAACCTATAGCTAAGCCTCCACTGTCTGTCGTCTTGTCCGTCATTCTGTCAGAGTACTGTTTCTCATGAACTGTAAAAGGCATGAGGTAGAAATTCTCAGTGTTTGTTTTGCCGCTTTTAACAACATATTTTAAACATACAATAATTACTTACATAATTGAATCAACGGATACAATTGATTTGATTTATGTTCAACGTTTCTCTAGGAGACTGTATCCTTTCAACCATACAGCCCTGCAAACATGTTGGCCCAACGTTTCCGAGTCAAGAGTCAAGACCAATAGGTACCGACCTACCTACCTACCACCTACTAACGTGTGGTCATCATCGTTCGGTGTCGCTGGCTTAGCTGGCCGAGTAAATAGAAGCACCAACGTTAATGGATTTAATTTGCAGATTTAGCTTGTTACCGTTCGCAGGCGCTCGCAGCCACTTGTCTCACTTCGGATCCGTGTTGGTTTTTCAGCCCAAATCAAGGGAATTAGCAAGCTGAAATGGCAGTGGGGCGGCCATTTTTGCTAATAACCGACAACCACACTGAGGCGAACGTATTGTTTAGTGTAGATCGCGACTCGCAAACGCCCTCCGGCCATGTGGGAAGCTGATCTGCGAAGGACTGCCCGCAAATGCTGGATTCAGCAATCTGGAGAAAGGGCGAAGAAGCGCTCATGCCTATGTCTAGCAGTAAACTTATTAAGATTGATGATAACAATGATGATGAAGATATAGACCTGTAAAACCTAGTAGGTAACCAGCTATTCTCGAACCGAATGGTCGGTTCCGTGACGATGGCAAGAGGCCCGACGGTATGACACTAGTCCCATGGCAGTTGGGGAGGCCTATTATGTGGTACGCTACATGCGTCGACACACTTGCACTTTCCCATCTTTCAAGGAAATCCACTAGGGCTGGTGCGGCGGCAGATCTGGCCGAGGATCTCAAGAGGCGCAAATATGCAGGTCTCGACAGAACCTACGCAGTTGCTCCCCTTGGAGTCGGGATCCTAGGTCCGTGGGGTACCGAGGCTCTCCGGATGAGCGTCTGGTCGATGCGACGCGTGACGCCCGAGAGCTGGTGAGTATCTGGCTCAGCGCATCAGCATTGCCATACAGCGTGGTAATGCAGCCAGTGTCTTGGGGATACTTCCAATTGGTATTGACATGGATCAATTGAACTACCTTTAGACTGTTTGCAACCGTCTGCAGTTAGCTCAATGGTTTCTAGTAGTCATTTTTTCTATTCCTTGATTGTAATTTTACATCTTAATAAAAATAAAGGAGGTACTATAAGCTATACCATTTTTAATACAGGGTGTTAGTGTGAACACCGTTGTCCTTGAAACCAGAGGTTCAGCATCATGAGTAGAATCCAAAACGATGAGAAAGGATGAGAAAAGCTTAACACCTATTTTAGTTTTGCAAGATTTTGATATTTCATGTCTTCGCTATCGTACACGATGCCATAGTCACTCTACATACTTTAAGTACCTACCTACGTAAGTATTTATACCCGCGCCTTACTTGGATCGTAACTTCATTACTTGTGCCCTTCAAAAGACGGGATATTCGCACAGAAGGTGATCCGACACTGAGGTTCACATGCAACGTGTCGCCTGATCGAAGTACTTGTGTCACGTGTTTGTGAGCAAACGTTTAGTGTTTATAAAAATTTTCTTTAAAAAATGAGTAAATAATAGAATCATTTTTTTTCATCCGTTTTGGATTCAACTCATGATGCTGAAACCTCTGGTTTCAAGGACAACGGTGTTCACACTAACACCCTGTATAACTAAGTGTTTCCCATGGTTTCACCTGCCTTAGTACCCAAGCTCTGTTTATCTTGGAGCTAGATGATGCCGCGTGGATTGTCTAGCATTATATATATTATATTGATATAAATGAATAGTTATGGAAGTGTTCCTTCGGATTGGACTGGCCAAAGAGCTATCTTTTAATAGTACCAACACCTTCGTCCAAGAAAACAGTGTAAGATTTTATCACAGAACTTTGAAGCCGGCCAATAAGTTCCACTTCGCGTCGAAGTTGAGTCTCTTACAATCTTTCAACAAGAAAAACTTAAATAGGTACCTATGTTTTTCTTGAAATAAATAAATTATACTGTTTTATTCAGACCACTTCATCTAGCCCTACACTTTGATCTTAGCCAAAAGGCCGAGAAGCGATCATCTAGCCCTAACCTAAGCATATGTTACGAGTATTAGATGACTAATAAACTTAAAACATTAAACGTTGCTTATGATTGAAAATACTAGTATGTTTTATTCCAAGCCTAGAACTAAGTCTATTCAAAATAATTTTCAGACTTATCCAATTAGTAGCATGGGCGTAAAGATAATAACAAACATCCGTCCATCCATCCAAGCTTTATACATATCATCATCATCAACCTATATTAGTCCACTGCTGGACATAGGCCTCCCCCAATCTCCTTATACATATTGATGTGACACTAAACACCCGGAACAAATGTCGACAGATCGTATAAACATAATTATTTTGTCCCGAGGTGGGAATCGAATGCAACCTTCTGCGTCGCAGGCGTATCTACGCCCACTGCGCAAAAACACCAGTACCCGACTCTGAAGCTGCTGAAACTGAATTGATTCTTTTTTTTTTAAGTTAAAGATCAGTTATCCCAAAAATTAACAAGGTGACATTAGGCATAAGAATAAATAATAACTGACTGTTTTTGTCTATTCTTATGCATATATCTCATCTCTATATACTTAACTAGCGACTCGCCCCGGCTTCGCAAGTTTTTATTATACGTATAAACCATCCTCTTGAATCAGCCTATCTACAAAAAAAACCGCATTAAAATCCGTTGCGTTGTTTTAAAGATTTAATCATATAAAGGGACATAGGGATAAGCGACTTTGTTTTATACTATGTAGTGATGTATGTTCTATTTTATTAAGTACATACCTATATCTGTGTTATACCACTACTAAAAGTATAGTTTACTACATGTCGATTCTTCAAATACAAGAACGCAGTAAGAGACCCGGTTCGAGTATTATATTTTGAGTAAATACTTGTTTCCTATGTCCAACTCCAAGTTCCTCGTGCCAGGGAGCTGGAATCTTGAGTTACCGCAAGTTTGAGTAGTTTAGCTCACACATGAAGTTTGTCCTCTTCAGTTGGACAAGCGAACCCGTATCATTTTCCTTTCTTTTGATGTATAAGGCCCGCATTTACGAGTATTCGAAGTATCGTTACAGCGATGAATGATGAAACATGTTTCGATTTGGAGAGGCTAGATGATGATGTGTTTATGCACACTACGGCATTATTTATTTATTTTTATCATTTTTATGATAATAATTCCCGCAAATACAAGGATTTGAAGTATCGTTACATCGATAAATAATTGCCGATGAAATAATTTTCGATTTATCGAATTTGGCAGTATTATAGGGATATACCCAAGGTATTTTTAGGTACAAACTGAAAGGTTGACTCTTGCTTGACTTACTGACCCACCATTTTGCATTAAGTCGTTGACCGTACTTAGGAAAATGGATTCGATTTTATTCCAATCAAAAGTAGGTACAAATCCTAGCGGACATTGCGTGGAATTTCGTAGCAACCCTTTAGTAAAGTTACTAATACACTATCTCTAACTTGCGCCAGTATTGGCATTTTCACACTAATAATATTAGTACCTACCCTTAGTAGTACCTATAGTCTTTTTCACCTAGGAAGAGTTCCCTGACAGATGGAATGCGTTTCATTTCAATTGACTAGGATTTTGGCAAATTACAATTTCGAAAATTCAAACAATTTTTGTTTTATTTCAAAAATATTAATTAAGCTACAGAAATATAGTAAGACACACAAATTATCCAAAACTAATTTAATTTAGCCTTGTAAATACTAGTTGTAATTTTTCTATTCCTTGCTTGTAATTTTCATTGTTAATAAAGATGTTTTTTTTCTAAAAAAAAATTTAGCCTCCACGCGTAATAAAAAATAGAAAACAATTATTTAATAAAATCCGAGGCAACATGTTTTGCGTAGAACGGAACGTAATAGAGTTGAGGCAAACAAATATTATTCCGGGAAATTTATAAATCTATTATCGAAAATTAAAATCGTAACTTACTGCATCATCATTTTTAAATTTGATCACGGGAGTACATACCTATGATTACACCTATTATTAGTTAATTATTTTCAATTACCTATCGGCCTATCTATCTACCTATCTGCTGATATTAGGTATTACTGTCCTATTTCTAAGTTATGACGCATTACCTAGTGGAAATGCAGATGTTTCCAATTGTTTTTATTTATATAGACCTAATTTAATGTTATTTTGTTAAAGTCAAATCAAATAAAAGAAAATATTTTAAGATTAATCGATTATCGTTACTAAATCAAGTCATAAAAATCGAATCAAATTTTTACGATTTCACCTTAGCTCATTTCTATAACCGTCAAACTGAAACGTCACCGAACGCTTTCTAATGAAAAAGACTAATGTAAAAGTTTGGATGTATGGATGGTTGTTTGTTACCTCTTCACGCCAAAACTACTGAACGGGTCGGGCTAAACTTTTGAATAATTAAATGTAGTAATTAGTGTAGACTTGTAATAAAACAAAAACTACTTTTTTAGAATAATTGTAAAAATTAGCCTTTATTTATCAAGGTATAAAACTACAGTACAAGAATTATTCTTGTATTTTTTTTCTCCACCCCAGAGGTTTGTGGCTGAAAATTGCTTGCAGCGATAAGGCTAGCTTTTGTACTACTAATTTATTATTGGGAACGTTTTTAATTGTTTGTTACTTGCTAGTACAGCAAAATGTTTATCCATTCATTCTTTTTTTAATTTTCACGCGCGATTGTCCTGACCTTATTAGCTTAAAACAATCATTTTAAACACAGCAAAGGTATTAAGTACCATAAGCTGCATTCCCAAGCGTGCTCCTTTCCAATAGCACGTACCTACCAATATACTTCACCATCGTCTGATTTCCATATCCCTAGGTCTGGATTGAATAGCAGCTTTTATGTGCATTGCTTCCAAAGAGGTGCTACGTAGCTAAGACACACCAAGATCTAGCGGTCTTGATGGATTCATAGGGTATTTTGACACTGGGAAGGGAGCTGACTTTGAAAGTTGTCAATGATTCTATTCATCAAATGTGGACTTCATCATCGTCCTCGGCACAATCGGCTCGAACCATGATCTAGCGATCTTTGATGTACTGAAAGAGTATGTGGGCGCAAGTTTGGAGCTGAGTTTGAAAGATCAAAAATCGATTCCAACTTCTTTCTCGACGCGTTCAGCTCGAAAATGTATCGCTTTTCGAGCCGGTGGAGTAGCTTTTTTGAATTATTAGAATTACTTTTTTTGACAACATAATGTCTTGTTTCAGCATTGTTTTTCATTAAATTATATTACATTGTTTTTTATTATAAACTAGGTTAATATCCAACGGAAATACTGGCGCCAGCGATAACATAATCAATGACAAATTCTTTCGTGAATCATCAACAAATCATCATCACCCTTTGTTCTAAAAGATATGGAGTCGACATTATCAGGTTTATTTTTCCATCATAATATTTTTCACAATATTTATCCCCTAGCTGCCGTCTCGCTCAAGGGAATTATGATCCTTTTACACTCAATCTATTTTTCATTATCGCTTCTAATCAGAACTGCACTGGTGGGAAAACATAAGCTTATTAGAACCATCGTATCTTAAATTGCATTATATTTAGATTTATGTAGCAGGCTGCAATTTTATGAACATCAGCTCTATAAACAGGGTTATAGGTGTTTAATGATTAACCTCGAAAAGGCGACTTGGGTAAATCAAGACTAACACCTTTTGTTCTACGATTTTTCTAATTCAATGTTTTTTTCCCAAGTAAGGGGTTGCGGTGAGGCGAGCGGGGTTGATAGAAATACCAGCCAAAACTTAAAAAAAAAACTGTAGTTAGATGTATTACGTTTTGGCAAAAGTCATAGAACAAAAGTTGTTAGTCTTGATTCACACAAGTCGCCTTTAAGAGGTAATCATTAGATGCCTGTATATTCGAGATTTTAAACAATAGCTACAATATAAATTGTTATGTTTGTAGTGTTTTAGTATTTAAAAAAGAAATCATCATGAAATGAGAGCGTAATGATTCCTTCTTTTATATTTATTATTGTCTGATAATTATCTTCCATTACAATTTAGCAAAGGTACTAAAAAGTACTTAGTTTTGCAGCGTAGTTTAATTATCAAACCGTTTAAACGCATTAAGAATTATTTGCATGTTTATTGCCTTACTAAAAAAAGGAGTCAAGTGTGAGTCACCAGTGCACTTAGGGTTCAGCACATTAGGTTTTCAGTAGTTATAGTAAATACAATACAATAAAATAAGCTGAATTGCACACCAAAAGAAACAAAATATAAATGTACCTACTAAGTACTTACCTATCATAGTACCTACTTTCTACCTACATTTTAGCATTCGCATCTTTTTATAACATTTATTCATACAATAATATAATATCAATCTGAAATTCCACCGACATATCTCTGTCGCTTATAACTAATGATTCCCTGAAAATATTCCCATTATGAAACTTTTATACCAGGAACGAATTCCGTATGTTTAATTGTGCGAAACGCGACTTTCATTCATTGTGTCAGAGTTATTTATTAGATCGTTATGACATTGCGGGGCCAAGGTCGCACGATATAGAGTGACTAGATGTGGCCAGATTATAGCGAATTTTTAATTTTTTTTTACTTTATACAGAAAATAATAATAATTAAAATAAATAATTCCGGACAGTCCACACAGCATCATCTAGCCCCAAGCTAAGCAGAGCTTGTGTTATGGGAACTAGATGACTGATATACTTAATACAATACATTACATAGATAACTAGATAATATTTTTTACTAGCTGACCCGACAGACGTTGTTCTGTCTTTATTATCAAAATTAAATTCGAATTTTCCGCGCAATTTTCTTAATTTTTTCTTTAATAAGAACCTCATCCTGATAATAACGAACAGAACTAAAAAGAATTAGCGAAATCGGTCCAGCCGTTCAGGCGTGATGCCGTGACCAAGGGAAATAGGGATTCATTTTTATATATATAGATAATCAAGGAAAAGAAAAAATTAAAGCGAAAATTAAAAAAAGAAACATAATTATCGATAATAATAAATAATGCTGAACCACAGCATCATCTAGCCCTAAGCTTAGCAGAGTTTGCCATACAGCGGGGCATACAGCCGGTGTCTTGAGAACGCTTCAGACTGGTATTGAATTGGATCAGCTGAGCTACCTCTAGACTTGTTTTCAACCGCCTGCAATAAGCTCAATTGTTTCAATTTATTGTAATATTCTTTGTAACTAAACTACATCATGAATTTAGAGACAAGACATTTCCTGACACCTGATAAATGAAACGTTCAAACTATTGTTTAAAATTTAATTATCTCTTGGTGAATTCGGGTATGATGTAAACACGAGTTATATGGTTAAACCAGTATCTGATTCGCACGCGTGGTTTCTACGGAAAAGTCTGAAGGCTACGTTATTCCAGGACTAGGACTACGTATATTCAGTTTCATCCCGATCCGTTCAGTAGTTTTTGCGTGAAAGAGTAACAAACATCCATGCATTCATACATACTTTCATGTTTGTAATATTAGTAAGGAAGTAAGGTTTGTCACCAACCAGATGGTTAAATTTTTAGTCTATACCCTACTTAGTTATGAGCAATAGTTTAAACTAAGGTAAGGTTAGGTATAGGTTAAGCTTTTGTACCAAGTTTTAATTTAGGTATCTGTTGCATGTCATCCAAACTCATTAATTTATAATAACTTCTTGTTACACAGGCTACAAAGACCTAGTGTATGTAGCAAACGGGTTTTTCTATCGGTGCAATACGATTTTCATAGTACCTACATCTAAACGTACCTAACTAATATATCTTTCAAATGTATGTACTTAGAATGTAAGAATCTAAGAAATCTTAAACATTTGTTTTTTAGACACAAGATTTCATACAGTTAACCGACAAAGCAGCCTAAATGTTAGATTCATTTCATTAAATTTGGTAGGATTCTATTATTATTAAACATATTTTTGTTTCGAGATAAGTTTTTAATGTTTTATGATAAGTATACCTATTTCTGATTGTTTTACGATTATACAAATAAATAGTTAACGTGTAAAATATTAATTTACTTTTTGACATGTAATGTAACCTAATTAGTATTGTCACCATCATCACTACATAGTACAAAACAAAATCGCTTTCTCTGTCCCTATGTCCCTTATAGGGACCTATGTCCCTATAAGGCCCTTTGAAGGCTTATCTTTAAAACTACGCAATGGATTTTGATGCGGTTTTTTAATAGATAAACTGATTCAAGAGGAAGTTTTATACGTATAAAATAAAACCGTGCAAAGCCGGGGCTAGTTACTAATAAGAAGTTGATACATATCTTGAAACTCGTGAATATTAGCCTAAAACTATTACAACTAACTACAGTCCAATTAGACCATCTGCATCGATGCAATAGCTCGGCACCGCTCGTAAATACGCGTCTAATTTTAGTACACAGACCTAGTGCATGATCTAGAAGTGTCAGTTGTAGCGATCTATCCGCCACCTGCCGCCTCTATGTCTGCTGAAGTCTACTGTACCTAGGTATTATAAGAAAGTGTTTATACTACGGACTATTAATATTAGCACTAGGAGAGATATTTACTATCTAGGTAATCCGAGATCCCCATTAAATATTGAATACGAATTTAATCAACTCCTGCTTATTCCACACCGGTCAAAGTAATTATGTGTGAGTGACAACAGAAACCAATTGAGTTTTTTTGTTGAAAAATTGCTTTTACATTATAGAAGAGTATAGAAGATTTTACTTTCGTTTGACCACAATCTCACCTGATGGTAAGTGACGACGTGGCCAAAAATGTATCACGAAAGTCTAGAAGACACCTATTCACCCTCGTCTTGAAGAGACTCGGGTTGTAGTTGGCCGGGAAAACTGAAGCAGGCAGCGCAATTTGTAATGTAAATGTTCCTTGTTCTTTTTTTTCGTGTTTAAGTTTTAAAATTTGAGTGTATATACCTATCTACTTATCAACCACCTAATATAAATAGCTTTAAGAATGATAATAAGATTGATGTGCCCTTGCAGGGTTCATGTTCGACTTCTATAATTTTAAAATATTTTGTAAGTATGTACTTATGGAATAAAATATTGAGTAATGAGTATTGAGCTTTTTTCTAGCGGGTCACCTAGAAAAAAGCTCAATACTCATTACTCAATATTTTATTCCATTATGATGATTCTTTATTAAATTGAAAGTTGATGATTTTCATGTGGTCTCTATAAATTTGATCAAAGTGCAATCAATAGTTTTTGACTTATACTACTTATAACGCACCTTTCATTTCAAGGACAACATCGACTATGTCCTCGGTTACAAATTAGAATTAATTAAAGAATTTGAAATCGGTTTAGACCGATATAGTATAATAGTTTGATGGTATAGTTTTTGAGAAACGTTAAATTATCGTAGGTAAAAACCGAAACGAGCGGATTATTCAAGGTTCATCTGCGCAAAAGATGCGGATTCGATTCCCACCTCGGAACAAACTACCATATTATGTGATTTTTCGAATGGAAAGAAAAAAAAATATTTGACCGTTTTTTGTAACTCTATATCTATAATCTGAATATGAAAATGTACATTCCATGGATACGTAACGTTTTGTTCTAAGTGGAAAAATATTGACGAAAATTTATGAAGCTTTCGGCATTCAATGTTTTATTCTGACAGCTATAATATAAAAATGTATTTTTTTCTACCTACAAGCCACACAGCATCATCTAGGCCTAAGCTAATTAGAGCTTGAGTTCCAAAACACAAGCTACCCAGTACTAGATGACTGTAATACTTAATACATAAAATAACATAGATATTTGTTTATTATACATAGAAAATACCCAGAACCCTGGAACAAATGGGACTTACACTTATTTGAAAAAAAATACTTAAAAAAAATAATGCTGGACAATCCACACACCATCATCCCCAAGCTAAGCAAAGCTTGTGTTATGGGTACCTACTAGAAAACTGATATTATAAGTTCCTACTTAATTATAATCTTTGCTGAAACAAATTATTAGCTAACTAGTACATACAATTGAAACAATTAAGCTGACGGTTGCAAACAGTCTAGAGATAGCTCAATTGATCCATGTCAATACAAGTCTGTGCTTCCCCAAGACACTGGCTGCATTACCACGCGCTGTATGGCAATGCTGATGCGCTGAGCCAGATACTCACCAGGTAGAGGGTCACTCGTTAGATGCTGTTGTGTGGATTGTCCATCATTTTTTTTAAGTCGGCATATAAAATTCCTGATTAAAAATTATTTCCTGAGAAACATGAAATTAGATGAGATTTTGTCATTCCCTCTCTCCAAAATGAAAAATCAATAACTTTATTTCCTTACGCTTACAAAATAAACCATAGACAAATAAAGTTTTAAATTATATTTTCTCACGTAATCAATGGACGCCTCCTATAATCATTTATTTTTAAAACACTTATAAAAAATCTTGTAAAATTTTGCTAAACTATACCTACATAATTATCTACATATTACATATTATAAGGTAATGACAGCGACCAGAGCACAGCTAATAAATAACTTAAAAAAACGTCCCATCCCACTAAAATTGATTATAATAAAATAAATGAAATAACTAAAGTCATGAAAAGCTATAAATCCTTGAACAAACAATCACATCCCGTTCCACTAACAGCGTTATCAATCACTAGCGTGCGCACGCGTCGTCTCCCGCTTCCTCGGAAATGCAGCTACTGAGAAATGGACAATTTGTACATCAATAGAATTTTAATGAAAGACACAAATGTTTGTTGTCCATAGAAAGCTAAGCTTTTCTTCTAGCTTCGAAAGAACAAAACAAAATTTAAGTTAGTTATTCAAATTTACATCCAAGAAGTTTATTAATCATTTATATTAATTTCATTTATTTATTTATTTTAAGAAATTACATAATATTGCAAAACTTTGCAACTTAATGGTTACTTGTTTCCGTGGCGCAGTTTATTTAGCGCGTCCCGTACTAAGGAAAGTCCCCGGTTCAAATCGCGGAAGTCGAATTTTTTTACTATATTGAATATCATTATTATTATTATTAAATATCATACATGCATCCATCCAAATATTCACATACTATTCGATAAGTGTTTTTATGCCTGAGTGAAATAGGCTGTTTCTTCCCAGTACCGCATAAACGAGACCGCGAGAAAAAGCTAGGCAATGATCAAATTGACGTATTTATATTTGAATAATATATATTTATATAAATACGTTAGGCTAAACGTGTTCTTGAGTGGAGACCGCGACTCGGCAAAAGTAGTCTAGGACGCCTTCCGGCCAGCTGGGATGACGATCTGCGAAAGACTGCTGGCAGATGCTGGATGCGTCAAGCTGAAGAAAGGGCGCTATGATGCTCATTGGTGGAGGCCTATGTCCAGCAGTGGATTAATATAGGTTGATGATGATGATATTATTATACTTACTTAGTTTTGTAAATAAATGTTAATGCACCAAATTAATGTTAATTATGATTTTAATAAAGAATTTTGGATATTGAAAATAATTACAAGTTATCTTAAACTGTTCCTCCATCCTAAATGCAAGTACCTATCATCTGAACAAGCTCGTCAGCATCAAAGAGACAGATGTTTCTAGGAATGATCTGCGACGAACGATTGCAGCATCCAAACGACTGTTTACAAATAAATTATGAACATTGTGGGAAATACTTTAACTTGTTATTGACTCATTGCGACAAATGAGGGCACCTAGGAACATACTAGATCTTATGTAAAAACCTAGTATATAATATAGTTTATAATTTAATTATAACTATAAGTAATACTAGGTAATAATAATACTAGGTATTATAATAACAATTGATAGGTAGGTACCTTAATTATAGGTACCTGCTTACCTATTCCTTTTCTGTTAGATTTATGCCTCAAACGCCTTTATTGGAACTTGTTTTGGTAATCGCATCATATAAATAAATAAATAATTCCAAACAATCCACACAGCATCATCTAGCCCCAAGCTAAGCAGAGCTTGTGTTATGGGTACTAGATGACTGATATACTTAATACAATACAATAAATAGATAGATATTTTTTATTATACATAGAAAACACCCAGACCAACGGAACAAATTTCTGCAGATTCCGCAACCTCCTGCGTCGCAGGCGGACCTTCGCCCACCGCGCCACATCGGTCGTCGATAATTGATATAATTGAGATAATTGATATACTTAACTTACAATATTTTTTTTAATAAGTACGTATAAAATATCTAGTTCTCTCTCACAAAATATTTGTATACGTACAAACATTTGTACCGCGGCGGGAATCGAACCAGTGACCTCCTGCGTTGCAGGCGGACCTTCGCCCGCCACTCCACATCGATCGTCAAATATATTAGTACCTACGTATACAAGAATACAAAAAAATCTATAAAAACCTGGCTTACGCCTTTCCAAATCGCAAAATCTCACCCAATAGATTCAAATCACACTGAACATCTGAATTTCACATGCCCGCCTCTTCGAATATCCGACATTTACCCATATCACCATCACAAAATTAATTACCAATACGAAAAACAATCTTGACCCGCCACTCAAACTGTCAAACCACCTAAAAAACTAATCTGTTCACGTCAAACACAGTTTTCTCACCCACACTATACATTACCTCTCAAGTTCCTCTATCTCGAAGCTTTTTAAACTAAGTGCTCACAAAACCAGCAATGGTTATTATTGTGTATGCGGAAGCTAGTTTTTGCTCGGCAGCTAGCTAATATGAAAGACACGTGTCTTGTGAATGGCTGATTTATTATTTTTGTGTATGGACTTTGTTACGACTGAAATACGTTTATTATTAACACGAGTTAAAAGCAACTGATTAATTAAAACTATTTTTTGAGAATGAGTTTCATTTCGTTTCGTGTGACAATTTTGTGAGTTTTTTTCTGAACATGGTTAAGCACAGATACGTCTTTACTTACATTATGTATACCTACTAGATGCGCCCCGCAGCTTCGCCCGCGAACCAGAGTTTTTTTTCGTACAAATTTCTGAAATTTATTGCACATCCCCTAGGGGTTATTGTGTAAAAATAAAAAATACTTGTTTAGTTATTTAGTCCATAGTTTATTTATACCGAGTTATGAGTGAATCGAACCAAGGAAAAAATATTTTCCATACAAACTTTACCACCCTATTTAACCCCCTCAGAGGTTAAAATTTACAAATTTGATTAGCCTATGTCCTATTCTAGGTCTTAAGCTACATAGCAAATTTAAATTAAGTAACTTGTAGTTACAAAGATTACTAAACTTATAATAAACATTCACACAGACTTTCCCATTTATTATAATAGTAAGAATCCGCATTTTCCGCATCATATTTTCCGAATAATATGTATTATGTTATAATAAGAGTACCTACCTACTAGTTATTATAGTCTTAAATATTCTTATTGTGTTAAATATTTCTGGTGTACAGTAAAGAATGTTTGTATTGTATTATCCTGTCTTAAATAAATACAACGCCCTTACGGGGTAAATATACATAATGTACCTCTACATACCTCTAAGCTTAAACCATGTAACAAATTGTGTATGCAAGTAATAAAAAAAGTAAAGTAGTATGTATGCATAGGTGTATGAAATAGAAAATCTATTATTGAAAATCCCGATTCAATATTATTTAAAGCTAAAAATTCCCTTATTTCGTAGGAACCTGTATTTACCTAACCTATTAGCAACACGTGATATAGGTTGCGAAAACAAATCCTTTTTCAGCAGCGAAGCCAAATAAATAAGCTATCATCTCCAAACCGTCCCTAAATATTGGGTAACTGACCTCCAACCTTTGACATCAAACAGAAGCGCAAATATTAGGAAATCGTATCTTCGACATACCGTATCTGTTTGTACGACCTTCAGGACATTTACTGTAACTACGCAAATAGGTAGAAAATAAGTGAATATGGTGTCAATTGAAATGTTATAAGTAGGTGAAATTTACAATAATGTACTAAGGCACGATTTTGAGTTGGTTAGATCAATATTAAATTCATCAGATATTTTGCATGCCAATGTTTTTTGGTGAAGTATGTGACACTATTATAATGTATAAGACCTGTATATGACCATATTTTGTGCAATAAATGAAATGATATTAAAATTGTGGAGTAATCTCCATAACTTAGTAATACGTTTAGACACATGTGTTTATTTCTAGCATACCGTTTCTAATTTAAATACCTATGTTTTGTGTCGTGATTAATAAACTTTTTCATGTTAAAATGTATTTAATGGTATAATTACCGACCCCACTTAGCGTGGGATAAAGTCCGGGAGAAGAAAAAGAATTAAATGTTTACCAAGGAACGAGCTTCATTAGAACAAAAGAGAAACTAAAGCCTCGAAGTCACTTTACTTTGTTAAAACATTACTTTAGTATCATCTATGTCAGTTTAAATACATGTTAACTATCTAGTGTAGAGATCAAAGAGATTTCTACTAGTCTTTAAAATAACAGAGAATAATAACTTTAAATTTGTGTTGATGTGATTGTTTTAGATGTATGTATAGGTATATGCATAAACTTTACTTTTAAAAAACTGAATATGAAAAAGAAAAATATATGAAAAAATCCATAATGTGCGCTTTTGTAATAAGCTCTTCAATAGCAGATGTTGAGTCTTAACTAAAAAGGTTGTAACTCAGACGGGGCATTGTTGGGTTAGCTGAAGTTGATTTTTCACATACTAAATTGGGTTTTTGATACAATCCAATACGCGTATTGCACACCAAGAAGGAAAATTACAGGAAAAGAGAGGCAACAAAGTTGCACAATGGGCGGCCTTATAGGTATGAGCTATCCGTAATTTGTGTTATTTTTTGTATATAATATCAGCTATGTCTTCCAGACAACAAATCACCAGAAAACCTGGGCCGAATCTTTAAGGAGCTGGGCTGGTTTGAGGCAGGGTATTGTGTAACTCAACTGGTAATCGTGATCGACTTCGCTTTTGACAGTTAGTCCAGTTTAATGCCTTAGTTAGACAATACCGAATACATTCTGACTGTGTCGACCACTGGTAATCTTTTTTTTTTATTTAAAATGGTCGACCGTTTGTCCACTATCTCAGGTAAGTGAAGATGTGGCCTAAGATGGAGCACGCTTTCCCAGAAGGAACTTTTTCACTCTTGATTTGAAGACTCCGAGATCGTACTCTAGCGGGAAATTAAACACTGGAAGCTCATTCCACTCTCTGGTCGTGCTAATTATGAACGATGAGCTAAATTTTTTAGTTCGACATTGTGGAATATCCACCAGGATGGTATTTTCAATTATTATATTATTATGTAATCGATTTCAAGTTAGACAATAAGGCAGCTGGTTAGGCAGGGGGATAATATACTCCCATGCGAGATGTCAATGCAGATGGCTCCCCCACTGAGTATTAGAATTGGAAAACCCTAGCCCTATATTGTATGTTTACCCTTCACCCCGATATTTCCATGTCAGGGTCATAGGGCATGCCGTGTGCAAATCTAATCTCGAGTTACAAGAACTTCAAAGGGTTCTTATTTGCTCCGCAGTAGGGTGGCCACACGTTTCTGTTATTATAGATACTTTTACAAATAATAATAACAAAAATTATGTACGGTCGTACACCAGGTTCATAGTAACTAAGCTGGATATATCAGAAAAACTAGGAGATAAATTTTAACTGACATATTTAACGGTAAACTGTAGTTACTAATGAAATGATAGTGAGACGCGCGAGTCGATTCACAGGTGATCGTGAACTGAATAAAATAAAAAGTTTTGCTAAAATTGATGACTGGCGTAAATGCAAAGGTTAAAATTAATAAGGGCAATGCACAATGTAGTACGTGTTCGTACATATTACAATTAATGAATTGAAAAAATTAAAACTAGGATCACAACATAGTATAAAACAAAGTCGCTTTCTCTGTCCCTATTTCCCTATGTCCCTTTGAACGCTTAAATCTTTAAAACTACGCAACGGATTTTGATGCGGTTTTTTTTATAGATAAAGTGATTCAAGAGGATGGTTTATACGTATAATAAAACCGTGCGAAGCCGAGGCGGGTTGCTAGTATACAATAATTGAAACCATTGAGGTAACTGCAGACGGTTGCAAACAGTCTAAAGGTAGCTCTTGATCCACGTCAATACAAGTTGATAGCGTCTCATCACTCAGATTGAAATAACTTTGATTCTTTAGGAAAGTACTGAGACCAGTTAAATTTTAAACTGTCACTATATTTAAGATCTAATCTTGGGACAAATGTGTGTACGATCTGCAAATATTTGTTTCTGGATTCTGGATGTTCTATTAAAAAATATAATATATCTTTAAAATGTTTTGCATTAAGTATATCATTCATCTAGTACCCATAACACTCTCTGCTTAGCTTGAGGCTAAATGATGCTATGTGGATTCTTTAGAACTATTAACTAAATTATTTATTATCCTTTGGTTAGATTGTCCAGAATTATTTATTTAATTATTTATTATCCTATCTCGCTTTAAGAAACATGGTCGCCCCACTCGAGACTATATGAAGATCCTACTTTGTTGCTGAAATAAACAAAACCGAACAAAGAACAGAAGCTAAACATTTTACCAAGTTACGAAATTCTCAGATAACTCGATCATCAACCGTGGGCATACTTTTCTGTGATGAAAATTGAGACAGTATGTGGCGTATAACATCTGAGTCACTCATGTATAGAAGCGACAAAAGCGCAGTTGCATGTCTTTTTGACAACATGCGGATTGTATCAGAAATGTAACATCAACATCAATCTAATCGTGTCCAGCACTAGTCCACTGCTGGACACAGGCCTCCCTAATGAGCCATGGTGCCCTGTCTTCAGCTTGTCGCATCTGGCTGGAGGGTGTCATATACTATGTTTGCCGAGTCGCGGTCTCTACTCACACTTTACCCCCAGCGGTTGTTGGTTCTTCGCGAGATATGGCCGGCCCACTGTCAAATCAGCTTGCTGATTCTTTGAGCTATGTCGATATCCTTGGTTCTCTGTCGGATATATTCGTGACGAATCCTATCCTTCAAAGAAAGCGACTTTGAACCAACCCTACCGTGACCGTGACTGATAAGAAGGTTCATCATCATCATTATCCGCATCCCGACTTCACCCACTGCTGGGTATAGGCCTCCGAACTTTTGTGCCACTCCACGCGGTCCAAGAAGGTTCAAACCCATTTTATTCACGCGCTGATTCTGACATAAGTGAGAAAGATAAATAACGTGGAATAGCACTGTTTAGCAACTCTAGAAAGACCATTATGAATAAGGGAGAAAGCCATTTTCCTCCAATTCCATGCCAAAAATGTCACGTCTTTCTGTAATCTGACCAAAACTATTTATTTACTAGCATTTCAATAAACGCTCAGCACTAATACGATACTTCCGCCTGGCAGTTGGCCATATTGAGTGCCAACATGCCCGTTCTAAACCATATTCTAACTAAACGATACGAGAGAAAAGACGTCGCGACGCGGTATTGGACGAAATGGGACACGTCGGTTTACAGGCGATATTTGACAGTGTCTTCGGATGGTAACATATTATTTGGTTATTTGCAAAGATGTATTATAGTAACGTTATTTGGTATAAAATTTGGTGGAAAAGGAAAAATTACCTAAAAATACATACATTTGTAAGTGATATTTTTTTTGCTGTGATGTAAAATTTCAAGTGTCTAAGCTATCGCGGTTCTTGAGATAAAGCCTGTGATAGACCGACGGACGAACAGACGGAGAGAATGAATGAACACTTTAGTGTACTTCGGTAGTTAATAACTCATCACTACATAGTATAAAACAAAGTCTCTTTTTCTGTCCTTATGTCCCTTTGAATGCTTAAATCTTTAAAAATACGCAACGGATTTTGATGCGGTTTTTTTTAATAGATAGAGTGATTAAAGAGGAAGGTTTGTACGTATAATAAAACGGTGCAAAGCCGAGGCGGATCGTTAGTATCTAATAATAAATAAACATGGTACAAAAGGCGGTCTTATCGCAAGAGACAGCGAAGTTTTAGTAATAGGGTCCTGTTTTTACTCTTTGGGTACTTACGGAGTCCTAAAATAGAAAATTGAAAAGCTAAAAACTTTTAAATTTTTTCTATGCTATATGATTAACATACGTCTATTACATTATTAATACTTTACTTTAGATATTTAATAGAGAAACACAGCAACAAAGTTCAGTTTACGTAATTTTGGACCATCTTCGCATGGTTTTACGGTACATAATTTGTTATACTAAACTCTACAGATTAGGGTAAACGTCCCATAATCGTCACTCCTTTAGATGAGATGAGGTCAAGGTTCCGCTCAGATGCCATCCATCATGCGTTGACGTCAGGCTAAAAGCTTGTCACCAAAGAAATGATAGCATTGAGCTTCACGTTACGGATTAACGTTCACGTTACGCGACATTACTTCTGATCTTTGCGGGAGCTATTTTTGGATTAGCACGTTTTTTAATGTCTTCTAGTTGATATTTCCATTTTACTAAATACCTAATAGATAAGAATGGATAAATATACAGATAATAGAAATTAAAAATATAAAAATTCTGGCTTGACCCTCGTGAAAATTAATGAAAGTAGTGAGTTTTAATTCAGGGAGGCCTCAAATATCTACTCAAAATTTCAGCCTGTCCCGTCCAGTAGTTTTGGCGTGAACAGATTACCTTAGAATACAAATTTCCTATACTTAGCGGGTACTTCGTCTTAAAAAGAACCTCCTTGTTTCAGTTTCATAGCTCTTGTAATTACAGAGATATCTTAATGAGTAACCCAGTTATCTCTTTTATAAATATACTAGCGACCCGTACCGGCTTCGCACTGTTTTATTATACGTATAAACCTTCCTCTTGAATCACTCTATCTATTAAAAAAAACCTCATCAAAATCCTTTGCGTAGTTTTAAAGATTTAAGCATACCTACATAGAGACAGAGAAAGCGATTTTGTTTTATACTATGTAGTGATAAATTCGCAGTTCGTCTATAAAATCTTCGCAGTTTGGCGATACACGTTCAGCCGTCAAATAATAGTCACTCACCAACTCAATCGCATCATTGAAATAGTTCTGCAGATGTTATAAAACTCATGGTGCAGTCAAAAATAACGTAAGATACATCATTTCAGACAAATATTTTGTGACACGTTAATCCCAGAAGAATTCGCTGTCGTGCTGCGTTCGCTCCGTGAAAAACTGCATTTCCTGAATTAAATGTATTTATTTTGGATTACAAGCACATCCATCGTTGTCAGTACAGGACTGTAGTCAGGGGGTATTCTAGATACTTGAAAGCTGATTAGGTAAAACTACCTACCCGAGGCCCTTTCTGAAATAGGATTCGAATTGAATTTTAGAATTACAGTTTTAAAATCTCAGGGTAGGAACTCTTTGGATCTTTAGACTGGCAGAAGTGCGCTTGATAAGCATAAATAAATACCCAAAGACTTAAAAAGAAAAGAGGTGAAGTCCCGAGATATGCTAAAATGCACTTAATTGTACTTACATTTAATTGAAAAAAGCCAGTATAAACCCGTTATAGGAAAAAATAAAAATAAAGTAGATATTTTATCAAATACATAAATGGTTAAATCACTGATTTAACATTCGCCCTACAAAAAATATACAAAGAAGTATGTTATATAGAAAAGACAACTTACTTATTTATGTTTCTTAAATGCGTGTTATGATCAATGTTTGTATTGTTGTTATAAATAAATGTTATTCTATTCTATTCTAAAAGAGATAATATAATATAAAAAAAACAAATGGCAATCAAATAATATAAACATATTGAATAAGGTATTAATATCTAATTGAAACATTCAGTTTCATTCATTCAGTTAACTGCAGACTGTAGCAAAAAATCTAGAGGTAGCTCAAATGATATCCATAAGTGAGAAATTATAATTCTTATTTGTCATTTCGATTATGTATACGTACGTAACAAAACACAAACTCTGTTTAGCTTGCAGCTAGAAGAAGAAAACACAAACTCTGTTTAGCTTGCAGAAGAAGCTAGGCTGTGTGAAATGTGCAATATTTTTACAATATAAAACAGATTATTAATAATACTAATAATAATACTTAATACTATTTATTTAAAAACTGGCCCCATCCTATCCTGAGTACGCCCACCGAGACGCATAGTCGCTGACACGTATGAGCAGCTGGAACTTGTAACATATTACGTATGTGTTGTAAATAGATATGTCCAAAAATTATGTTTTACGACTAGGAATGCCTTTGTAATAATTTGTAGAAATGGGTAGTTTATTATTTTTTGTGTTTACATAATAGGACCGCCGTTTATTATAAAGGTTAACTATAAAAAAACGACAATATTTTTTTTGAATGTTATATAACTTCCAGCCAAGTGTGAGTATCAATGCACTGTCCTAATAATTATGTTATAAAGTACACCACGTCTCTTTCTAACCTAAATGTTTATCGAGAACCTAATTTCTTTTTAAAATCAGCACAAACTAAACTTCTAGTTTCATACATTAAAAAAATATCTCTATCGTCAGTGATCTGACCTTAGTGATGGAAGAACGGATGGCTAAGTATAAAATGCTACTAAAGTATTATAAAAAATAAATATAAAATAACCAAAAAATTAAAACGTATGTAAATATATTTCTAGTATTGCGTCTACAAACGAAGCATCCTTCTTTAGAAAAGCATTTTTGAGTTGTCTTTTTTTAATTGTATTTAGCATCACGTGATGTCTGAATTAATCAATTTTGTTTATTTATTATTTTAATACCTTTCTAACAACACCTTATCATTACGACTTGGGAAAATCCAGAGAGATTAGATCCCCAGGGCATAAGAATAAATAATAACTTTAGATTTATTATTATGCCCGAGGCTCAATATCCACGCCATAAACTACAATAAAACATCTCAAAGTCACCATTTATCACCCTGAAAAATCTTTTAAAATTTCGCCAATCACCGCCGTTATTGAAAAACTTAGGAATTGGTATTCAGCAACGCAGGCTTTAATCGAAAACCGATCGATTTCCCAGTTCAATAACCTTTGAAGGCTGCTTCTTCGGATTAAAGCTAAAAAAATATATTTTATCACACTGATTAATTAGGTGATAACTTCTATGGCAGAGCTGGTGAAGGTCCACAGGAAATTGCGGGTTCGATTTCCGTCAAGGACTTAATGTTTGTACCTACGATGTGCTGATATTTGTCAAGGTGTTCCGACTGTTTTCTATAAATATTATGAATATCAATAATAAGGAGTCAATATAAGACATTCAAAATTCCTTCATTACTACATAGTATAAAACAAAGTCGCTTTATATGCTTAAATCTTTAAAACTACACAACGGATTTTGATGCGGTTTTTTTAATAAGTACATAGAGTGATTCAAGAGGAATGTTTATACGTATAATAAAACCTGCGAATCCGCGGCGGGTCGCTAGTATAAAATAAACAAACACATGTTTCGGATTGTTTTACTTTGTTTTTATTTAGGAAACAAACCGTTATACTTAATAATAAAAATTACAATTAAGTTTTTAAAAAATAATACAATAGCCAATAAATGTTTCCACCGTTAAAATAGAACATACATAGTGGCGCTAAGACGCGTGTGAAACATAACAGCTGTAAATTAAAGATCACATACAAAATTCTGATACATAAGCTATATGAAAACATAAAAAACTAAAAATTTTGTTGAAAATAATTGAAAAGTAAATTTTCTGGAATGTTCCTGAAAAAGGCACTAAGGAATACCGAATTCTGGTCTTTACGAATAAGTAAAGCCGTACTCACATTAGAAAGGTTTTCGTCCGATTTTGATTAGTGCGGAAATGTCACGATTATCCCGACATTCCAAGGCCTAGAAACCGAATCAATGTTTAAAAGATAATACAAACTTTTGTCCCAAGGTGGAAATCGAACACGCAACCTCCTTTGTCGCAGGCGGACCTGCGCCCGCCGCGTCACATCGGTCGCTGCATTTAGTTTTCTGTGATATAACTTTACATGCTGAAACTAATATCTCCTCTAAAAAACAAAAGTGAAAAAATTCTATATCTATGATAGGAACGCAGACTGCGTGCGATTAATCGTACCGATCTTACGTATACGTGAATTCGAACAGTGATCGAACATTTACGTGCGAAGAAATTCGTATCCAAATTGATAGCGGCCTAAAGCATTCACATAAACTGCCAATGTCCGAATAAGTACTTAAGTACCTCTACAAAGACCCGAAACGACTCATCTGAACTTACGACCAATAACCATCCAGTTCCGTAGAGAGGCACAAAGTTATTGACTAAAAAAACCGTCTGAACGTCGCCTGATGAAATTCCTTGGAGCTAATAATCTATTTTTATTCTATGTGAGGGGTATAGTCCACTGGAGCTTTCGATTAGATAACTGAATTTTCAGACAAGAATAGAAGAAAATTGAGCTTTCAGTTTAAACTTTGATGCCATCTTTAACTGCTTCGATAGATTGTCAAGCATTATTTGTTTATATTCTTATATTCTTCTTGTTGCCTTGTAGGTAGGTGTCTTAACATCCTCAGAAAAAAGCTAATCTAAACATTGCCAAGTTAATTAAACTTTAGCAACTAATTTCAGTTTCAGAATAAATGCTTTATTGTACACATGCCTTTCTTTTTATTCTCAGTAACTTTGTACAATATTACTAAGAAGCGACCCACAAAATCCTTTCGCGGTTACAAACTCACCCCCTCTATAGTTTTGTTTACACAACTTTTTCTCCATGCTAAAGGCCTTTATTGTTAGGGGAAACTTTTTCAAGGTCTTGAGGAAAAATACAGTCAGTGGCAAAATGCTGAATGTTCAAATTATCTAGGATAGAAATTCGCTGCGTAGGTAGTAAGATATCTTTTGGTTCTTTAGAAAAATTGTTAGATTTGTTTATAAATATTATTTAGTACAGTAAAATACTAATTATGTTTCAAAACAATCTCTTTTCAATTCATGTTGATCTCGTCAATTGAAATTGAATCATCCATGATCAAACCAACAAATTCTAAAACTACGTATTTATATAATTATAAAATATGATAATATAAAAAAAAAAGAAAAAGGTGTTAATTGATTTTCTCTTCGCTTCATTCTTTATCCAGTAGTGGAAGAAGCGATAATTAAACCACTAACACGTGTATAACTTATGTGTCTACATGTTTGCTTAATAAATAATAACAAACTTTTGTCGCTTTTGAACTGAGCGATCTGGCAAAGCATTAAGGTCATTGATGTTATCATTTATGGAGTAGGTTATGCCTTCTTGATAAGATTTAGTTTTATTTACTTTAACAATCTACGAATAGACAGCTCAGTTGCTTCAGATGGAAGCTTATTATAGAAGTGCACACAATTGCCCATAATCCCACAGAAAATACAACGTCACGATTACGCCTCAATTCAACATCAAACCGAACTCAGGTTTTGTTTCTGGACAATTGCCCTTGGCAAAATGCTTTTAGAAAAGAAGTGCTAACATTTTTTACCGTAATGGTGTACCAATGGTCATTTGTCACCGAGGATTGCGCAATAACATACAACTTAGTTGAATGTTATCGAAGGCGCGCAAATGGTGTGTAATGGTCAATTTGTATGAGTCATCGGAATGGGTCAGTTAGGACCTTGGGCATTTACATCTATATAGATGATTTATACTGAGCGTTAGAAATAGTAGGTTATGCACTAAGGGCATAAAGCAGAGTTTTTGAATCCCGAAAAAATCAGGATTCTACAGTAACTCACAAGCGAAACGAGAAAAGTACGAGAATCCTGCGTGCGGGAGAGATGTATAATGACGGCCACGATGTAGATTGTATAGCGTGCACGATAAGGAATATTCTAATTTTCATATTTTCTGAACGAAATAGTAGGTATAAGTTTGGTAACGTGTTTTTATTCCGCTTTCTGAACACAGGTTATTTCGAAGACAAGCTCATTGTACCTAACTCCTTGGTGAAAACAATCACACAATACCTATGTAGTGTAGTATCTGGTTTGGAACCCTTACCTCTTGAATTTCGAAAATAAAAATATACATGGATGGATACATGGATGGATAAAAATATACATACATGGATAAAAATATACATGGAGCTAAAATGATATTTATATCTCCTTTGTGATATAAAATAAATAAACGCCTAATGCTGGAAAATTCAAACAGGATATTTAAAAAGGCAATCAATATCCAGAGAAGAAAAGTGATGCGCGAGCCAATAAGCAAATAGAAACTCTGTTTTAATATACCTACCTACTTACTACAAATAAATAAAAAGTCCTTACTTACTTAGAAGCTTCCAATCAAAGACCAATGTGATACCTAAGTGGTCATCAACTCTTGAAAAAGATATAGTAGATATGAGAGAACTCAAAAGAATCCACGGAAATTAAATTTCCTCTAGTATCTTCACAAACGCCTTTTGAAACTTCTAACTACTTTCTTTATCTGCGAAAAGAATCTTCGGTCAGACGAAATGATTTCTTTTCTTCGTTTATCGAAACTGTCATTTGATTTGACTTTGTTTTTGATCCTATTGTGTTCTGTGTTGGAGCTTTTGTATTATAGTAAAACTCAAACTACATACAGTAATTTTTCCTACATATTTCTGGCGTGCTAACTACAATATTTTTCCTACTTCTACCTTTTTATCAAAATACCTAGGTGCTAAGTATACTAGTAGGTTGTTACTTTAATAGTCATTGAAGTATTTAGAACTGCTATACAAAAATATGGCCTGAATACTTAAAACACATTACACAAGGCATTCGCAAAAACCTAGAAACCCACACTAAAACAAAATAGTAACACTAAAAAAACACCAACACAAATTTCATCGTGATAGTTAATGTTAGTTCATCCTACTAACAAATCAAAAATTTAAAGAATATAAATAATACATTTAATATTTTTAATATATAATCTTTTATATTAAAGACCTAAGTACCTATTACTTAATTTGTCTCTTCTCAAGATTGACTCTTTTTGACATGAATACTGATAGAGTTGTGGCAACACAGACACGGAAAGCCAAAAAAGTAGAACAAGAAAAAAAGAAGATGGGATGTATGTATGCTTTAATAGGTAGATACATACTTTATTTTATTTTTATTGTTTTACAAAATCAACAGCCTTAAATTTATAAACATTTCAAACCTTTGACTACATAGGTACTTCATAGACCAAAAACGAATAACCTAACAAAATTACTAATAACGTAATAGAGGTGCTTACCTAATACCTCGGGCATTTTCCATACAAACTACACATTATCGGTGCACGTTACAAGCTGGCATGATCATTTGTTACGAGGTGGCTATTATGTAGCTGTCATACGAACACATTTATCATGGAAACCTTAAGAAACCTTTGAGAATCTGCTCTAAATTATCTCATTTGTTCCACAAATTCGTTATATCTGCGTATGTGTGTCATGGGCTGGTTGTAGGTACTTATAAAAATCGAAAGGTTTTTTGATCTATTTGGGCAATAGGTGCAAGTAAAAGAGATTTTTGGTAAACAAAGATTATTTTGGTAAATTAAGATTAAAAATTATATTTTACTAGCAACCCGGCCCGGCTTTGCACGTTTTTATTATACGTATAAAACTTCCTCTTGAATCACTCTATCTGGGTAAGGACCAAAATTTTTGCACTTTTTGCGTGAGTACGATGGCACATTACTTTCAAATCAACATACCTATAAAAAAAATTGTTAACTTATGTGAATATTAATACTTGATTATTATAGCTGAATTTATTTTGCACCCTGTGCTTTATTCATATCTAAAATTAATCGTAAAATTAATTTTATGTAAATAAGGATACTGAATCCATTTTCGTTTTTCATACAAAATGTGAATGGCACATCTCCGACTCCTCCAGGTTTTTGCAATTTTATTCTAAAACTAAAAAAATTTTCAAAGACTTTTTATTTATTTATATTCACCATGAATTTATCTTCACGTTTTTATTATTACGGTCTCGTTAAACTTTATAGTTAATTTATAATATTAATCTAAAAGCGTGTCCCAAATTTCGTTCCGTTGTTTCACTCAGTTGTGCGACAGCATAAATCGAGAACATGGCAAGATAGGATAACAAATAATGTTTTGTTGCAAAGGCTACACCGTCATCTAAGTTGTGACTAAATTCAGGCCAATTCCGCCACGTTGTTTTTCGCTCATTTGCAAAAACGTGTTGAAGGTGCATGTGTACCATTATAAATTTGGATTTTCTGTAAGACTTTTAAAGTGGTTTGCGTCAACTTTTCTTACTTTTTACTATTAATTCTAGTAGCTTATTTTGTCTACTATTGAATAGTTCTGATGTGTATTCATAAAGGTGTTTAATTTCTTCAGTATGAATTTTTGAATGCTGTGTCATGTGGTTTTTTTTTCCTGTATGCGACGAATGTCACGAAATTGTGTGACGTGTTACAATGGAATTTTGTAAAGATAGGTATACAACATTACTTAACGATTTTAACTCTCAATCAGGTTTAGGTCTTATAATACGTGTTATTAAATTAATGTATAATATATTTGTATTTGCTAGTTTTTTCTAAACCTTTATATATTTTTCAATGGTTAAGAAACAATAAGAATGTAAATAATCTATACCAGTGTGATCATTTCTAGACCCATGTACACTAACCTTAACAAATTCTGTTGTGCTACATTTGCTCCGTTTCCGTTGTGCAAACATGCAAAAATTTTGGTCTTTACCCATCTATTAAACATATACATAAAAATATTATTAAAAATATAAAACCGCATAAAAATCCGTTGCGTAGGTTTAAAGATTTAAGCATTCAAAGGGACATAGGGATATGGGGACATAGGGGCAGAAAAAGCCACTTTGTTTTATACTATGTAGTGATTAGAAAAACTTCACTGAAACGGAAAATAAGTTTAACAGGCAAGAACAACGTAATAGGAATAAAACCTTCCATTAAAATTACGAAAAAATTCTAAAGCGCATAGTTGCCGACGCGCGGTGAATAAGGTGCAATTTCGAATAATTATTAGGTTAGTAAATAACTAGATACATTGAGCTTTGGTAGCTAATATTATTGTTTACCTTTCGAAAGTAAACTCCATCAAGTGTTATTTCCTAGTTGTTTAACAGCTAACCCATTAACACGTTTACCCTATTCGGGGCACGGAACAATTACTAACAATTCAGTACGTTTAGTACCAGTTTGATTACGAAAACAGTTTTCGAAAGCTAGATAGACTTTTACTTCTCTCTCGATTTATCATCATCAGCCTATATTAGTCCACAGCTGGACATAGGCCTCCCGTAATGAGCGCCATAGCGCCCTGTCTTCAGCTTGCCGCATCCAGCATCTGCCAGCAGTCTTTTGAGATCGTCATCCCACATAGCCGGAAGGCGTCCTACACTCCGTTTGCCAAGTAAATCAATATCTTTACTTTGACTTTTCTATAGGCTTACACACTTAGACAAGACAAATTTAATACTACAGGTATATATGTAATTATCAAAATAACATAAGAAATAAGTCGCGGACTCCACTCAATAACACGTTTACTCTTACCCTCTTACTATTACCCTTACGGTCTTCGATTAACCGTACAAAAACAAACAAAGAAACAAAAGTAGGTGTAATACTCCTTGAAATTAACCTCATTAAAATCGAATAATACCATTCGAAAACTAAAATCGAGTTCGTATGAAACAAAGATTCAAGAAGCCTATGACCATGAAACTATTCTACCGCTGCAGCTGTCAAAATATGAAAATGAGTTCTCTTTATCCGGTAGAGTCACTGCAAGGCGCCAAATACCAAACCAAATGCTAGGTGAAAAATGCGTAGCATCCTTAATTCCTTAGTACATTTATGGGACGGTGTGGTCGATAAGCGACTTAATCCTTATTATAATTTAAAAAAATTGTTCGTAAGTACATACATCTGTGGGAGAAAATTCGTATTGTTCACGTAAACTAATGCACAACTAGTACTAAGTACGCAGGGGTAGTTTTGAACCTTTTAGAGCGTGAATTATGGGGTTGATGAGAAGACGAACTCTGTGGTGAGTAAATTATGCGTAGGCCCTGTCTGAGTAACAAATAGCTTAGAATCATGTATCTATAGATAATTACTTGGCTCTAGATTTCTAGATATTTTTATGAACAAAGTTTAAAAATACAAAATCAATTAAATACAGATTAATGGAAAATGTTTTTGTTGTGTTGTATAGAGGCCAAACGCTCGACCATTTCCAATAAAAAAATGGTTTTAAAAGTCTTTCATAAGCTCTTGCTCATAAGTTCTTTGCAAGCTTGGGGCTAGATAAAGCTGTAGTTATAGGTCATTTATCTGTCGTCTCGTCTTATTTCGAATGTAGACTTGATCTACACTGCGCTGCAGAGCCGCCCCGGTGTTCGTTGAAGATTTTTGTGTTTTTGTTAATAGCCACAAATTCACAACCTTGCTTTTCAGTAGGTATTTTTATTCCACAGTAGGTGAATTGTATTACCAATCTATATTAGCTCGCACCTCAGTCATCAGCTTTCTTTAATGATATAGCGCGGTGATGAAGGTCCAATGCAGACGGTTGCGGGCTCGATTCACACCTTGAGAAAATATCTAAATCTATTATATTATCTGCAAATATTTGGTAATTTTTGTTCAGGTATATGTAGACTAGCATTAACTAATAAGTAAATTATGCAGGACAGTCCATACAACATCATCTAGTCAAAAGTTATATTAAAGGTACGTACACAGAGGGTAGACAGATATATCTAAAAACTAGCGACCCGCCGCGGCTTCGCACGTTTTTATTATACTACCTATATACTTCCTCTTGAATCACTCTATCTATAAAAGAACCGCATCAAAATCCGTTGCGCAGTTTTAAAGATCTAAGCATACAAAGGGACATAGGGACATATGGACAGAGAAAGCGACTTTATTTAATACTATGTTAGTCATTCACTACTACTAGTGACTGTTATGCAATATCGGAACACTCAAAACAAATCAAATAACGGTAAATATCGCGTTTTAAGTTAATTAAATATTAATAAACATGACAGTTTTAAAAGTTTCACACAGTATAATCTACTCTACAAGCTCTGCTTAGCTTGGGGCTAGATGATGCTGTGTGGACTGTCCGGAATTATTTATTTATTTATTTACTCTGCCACGTAGTTAGTACCTTGTAGTCGTACTAAACAACAATCCTAATATCTACCTATCTTTATTCTCATATCTACCTATCTTTATTCTCATATCTACCTATCTTTATTCTCATATCTACCTATCTTTATTCTCATATCGATTACCTTAATGGCCAGCCACAGATTGCGGCGTATTCACTACGGCCAGGAAAACCACAGCTGCAGTGGGTAATTGATAGCAGCTACATTATTGAGTGTCTCCGTTGCTTTAGCAAGAATGGTTGGCCTTTTTCAGGATAAAGCCACACTCAGCCAAGCTTTTAAAGAGCGTCTAGAGTCGCGCGTTTTCTTGCGATGTTTGTTTGCAGTGCATCACTACATCTTCACTACATAGTATAAAACAAAGTTGCTTTCTCTGTCCCTATGTCCCTTTGTATGCTTAAATCTTTAAAACTACGCAACGGATTTTGATGCTGTTTTTTTAAGAGATAGTGATTCAAGAGGAAGGTTTATACGTATAATAAAACCGTGCGAAGCCGGGGCGGGTCGCTAGTTTTGTATTAAAGTAGGTAGTCAATTATTAAGACGCATACGATCTTACGCATTGCTGCAATTTTATCCACGCTTTTCTGCGTCCTGCGATTTTGCGACGCACAGTTGAGATTGAAACGCAGTTGTGTGTAAGGAATCGCGCCTCTAAATCACAAGACGCAAGACGCAGCTTCAAATCGCGGCTGTGTGCTGGAGGCTTTAAGAAATACTTAACAGGTCGGTCCATTATGTGTATGGCAGAATTGTTTTTTCGTAGCTTTACTTCTATGATATCTCATACTGAGTTACGTCGTAGACTCGTAGAGTCCTACGTCGCGTCGTAACCCAGTAGCATGCTACGTCGTAGCCTTTTGTAGAACTACTTTTTTAAGATTCCTTATCTCAAAAGAAAGAAAACCTATATATGTAATCACATTAAAACATTATGTACAGTCTCGGATCAAATAGGTACTACTCATTTCTATAACTCACTCAATCCTTTTGAAGCTGTCATGGCAATTCAAACTTCTCGGAACGTACCTAGTAGGTAATACCTACTAGAATCTTTGCTTCTAATCAACGCAATCAAAAGATACGGCTGTCTATGCCTTAGAGGATACTCGCATATTTGACTCATTAGCATTTAGCGCCCTAGCTACCTTTTTTTTCATCATCATCAACCTATATTAGTCCACAGCTGGACATAGAACTCCCCTAATGAGCGCCATAGCGCCCTGTCTTCAGCTTGACGCATCCAGCATCTGCCAGCAGTCTTTCGCAGATCATCACCTTTTTTTAAATTATCCAAATTATCGAATTTGTAGACACTGAACAACTTGATGCTAGTCTTTACAGAATCCTCGAATCTCACATCTCGTTGCGCGAGTCTAATAAGTAACTATACTTAATACCGTGCTTCAACTGAAATACTACAAAGTTACGTAGATAAATATTTTATTATACATAAAAAACTTTTAAAACTGTCATGGTTTTTAACACTAAAGTCATTGAATACGGGATATTTACCTACCATGATTTAATTTCTTTTGACTTTTCCGATATTCAAAAGAAATCAAATCATGGTAAATATCCGTATTCAATGACTTTAGTAGGTACATACCTATCTAATACTTTTATATACATAAAAAACACCCAGAACCTAGGAACAATTATTTGTCCCGAGGCGGGAATTGAATCCGCAACCTCCTGCGTCGCAGGCGGACCTTCGCCCACCGCGCCACATCGATTGTCAACATACATTATTTAAGTATTTACCTACCAATTTATTTTCTTCTATAAAGTAATCTAGTATTTTAATACACAATTTTAACCGGTTCCTATTTATCACGAGCTGTCTTTGAAAGGCCATTGTAATCTATCTGAAAAACAATAAAACCTCACATGTATTAGTAACAAGATTGTCTGAAAGGCGCCAGGGTTGGACACCCCGCGGGGCACAGGGGCATCCTAATACAATGGAAATGGTTGGTTACCCCACACATTGAGTTTGCTGGGAAGAAGAGTTTAGAAATAGCCGGATTTATGAATAAAATAAAAATGCCAGACAATCGTAATCTAGGGGGGAATCCATTAATTACGTGAGATGTTAAGGGGGGAGGGGGTCAAGCTAAATCTTACCAAATCTCACTTGGGGGAGAGGGTTTCAGCAAATATCACGTCATTTTTTTGTAGTAGAAAACGTCAAAAATACTGCGTGAAAGTAAAGTTAAAGTTAGAGGTTAAAGTAGTAGAGTTAAGTAAAGTTAAAAGTTTTAAACTACGGTAATACACACAAACAAATACAAGTAGTAATGTAATAATATATATTTTTGTATATTTTTTTTATAATCCAACTCGTTTCCAGCCAAAATACAAATTTTGAAAAATCTCTCGTGAGATTTGGGGAGGAGGGTGTTGAGGAAAATCTTACGAAATCTCACCAGAGGGGGAGGGGGATCAAAAAATCCTGAAAAATGCCTTACGTAATTTATGGACGTCCCCTATCCCCAAGCTAAACAGAACTCTTGTGCGACGCAACAGGTTGCGGGTTCAATTCCCACCGTACAAATAGTACGATCTGCATATATTTTTTAGTGTTCTGGGTGTTTTTCATGAAATCAGAAATCAATTTCTTTATATATTACGGCTTATAAAATAAGTTCTTAGACAAGTCAAGTTCTAAACCATAAATACTAATTGATATTCTCTTCGCTCCAATCGTACGTTAGATAATATTATATACTAGCTGGTGCCCGCGACTTCGTCTGCGCATGATTAGTATTTGGAGTACTCGCGATTTTACTTGCGTAATTCCCTTTACCGTGGGATTTTCGGGATAAAATAAAGCCAATGTATTATTCCAGCTTATAATCTATCTCTGTGCCAAATTTCATCCAGATCCGTTCAGCAATTTTTGCGTGAAAGAGTAACAAACATCCATCCATCTATCAATCTATCCATCCATCTATCCATTCATACTTACAAACTTTCGCGTTTATCAGTTCAATTCAGTTTGGTTCCCCTGGGCTATACGGGTTTTCAAATATTTCTCACAGCATCTGAACGACGCGCGCGCGTCGTTCAAATGCTAAAATTTTTGAAAACCCGTATAGCCCAGGGGAACCAAACTGAATTCCGGGATAAAATGTATCCCATGTCCAATCGTCCCGAGTTCCATTCGAATTCATTCACTTCTTATTTCACCCTCTCTCCCAGGGGAACCTTACCGAATTCCGGGATAAAAAGTATCCCATGTCCTTCCTTATAGTATGAACTCAAATCGTCCCGAGTTTCATTCCAACTCATTCAGCAGTTTCGGCGTGATGCGCGGTAAAGGAATTTTACTTTCATACCCTCTCCCATGAGAACCTTACTGAATTCCGGGATAAAAAGTCCTTCCTCGTAGTATGACCTATAATCATGCCGAGTTTCATTTCAATCCATCAAGTAGTTTCGGCGTGATGCGCGTTTACGATACAGACAGACAGACAGACAGACAGACATGAATGAAAAAAATTACAGTTTTGGCTTGAGTATCGATAATAGAGTGCCCTCCAAAAAAAATTTTCAAGATATCTTCAATGTACAGAATTGGACCTGTTACAGTTTTATTAGAAGTATAGATAGATGTACCTATTTATTTAGACATCGTACGCACTGGCGCTAAAAAAGAGACGCCTTATATTTTTTTTATAAAAACGCCAATGCCGACGTTACATATGGAACACTGCATAATTAGTTCTAACGCCCAAAGCCCAGCGTTCAAAATGGAACACGAGATAAAAAAGCGACGCGTTTTAAAGCGCTGTTGTATGATCGAATACTTGGAATAGTATTCGTTCTATTTGAACGCTTTTTTAACGGACGCTAAGAAACCTCCCGTGCGAATGAGGACAAGTAATATTTTCTTATTATCAGTAAGCGGCTAAAATTTAAAAGCCGGGCGATAACATCCCTACAGTACTGTTTATGATGTAAGTACCTACCTACACACTCAGTCAAAATACGGTTTCTTTGTTTCCCGTGCCTTTGTCTCAAGTTGGATGGATTCTAATAGGCACTTAGCTTTACCCATATTGTGGTTACGTGTAGCGAAACTGAAGTTATAAATAACTAGTTGTACCCCGCGGCTTCTACTGCATGGAAATTTCTGTGTCAAATGGTGAACAATAGAAATTACTCGTAATTGAACTTCCCCAAGGGGTAGGTACCTACTTATGTAAAAATTGATAACACGTGGTTAATTTTAATGTACTTTGTATTAATTGTTTATTTTTACCAAGTTTTGAGTGAATCGAACCAAGGAGTACCTAATAGCTTTCCATATCACCAGTCACGAAGTCTATTTATAATAAAATCCCTTGTAACATCAAAGATTTACCTTTAAAATTATTTTTTATAAAAAAGTAAAAACTATGGCTCATTGAAAAAGCTTAAGAAATTTGTAATCAACATTATTGACATTTATTTTGGTTAATTATTCTTTAAATCGTTATTAATCACATGAATTTAAATGGAAACCTAGTTTTAAGATATTTTGCATGTCAATGTGTTTTGGTGAAACTTTTAAAACTATCATGGTTTTTAACACTAAAGTCATTGTTTACGGGATATTTACCATGATTTGTTTTCTTTGGAGTTTTTCGATATTTCGGCACCGTTTCAGGCGCCATGATCACGAAAGAACTGAGGTCACTGCGAGTGAGTTTTTATTGGCAGATATATCGATCTACCCTCATTTTTCGTCTTTTGCTACGAACGTTACCACTACCACCGGTTTCATTATCTAACGCAACTCGATCACGACACACTACACTAACGGTATCCGAACGCCGCTCCATACGTACATCACTTCTTCGGTTTTTGCACATCCGCACAACAGGGTTCCAGGTTCCTGATAATTGGAAACCTTCTTCTCGATTGAAGTTCCTGTGTTTGGTAATCTCAATGGCCTCCTGTACCATTCTTGGTATGTAATGTCGCTCTGTTGAGATTACTTGTGGGTTGTGTAACTCGATCCAGTGATTCGAACCAGACTCCAGAAGATGCTCAGCTATGGCCGACTTCTCAGTAGCCCGATTCTTAACCGCACGTATGTGCTCCTTGACTCTGCAGGCAATAGTGCGCTTCGTTTGGCCTATGTAGGAGCTTCCACAGCTGCAGTCGATCTTGTACACTCCTGGTTTCTCAAGTGGGAATGTGTCTTTAGGCGTGCGCAGGTAGTGTACAATCTTTTTAAGCGGCGTGAAAATGGTTTTTATTGAGGATTTTTGCAGGATGTTTGCAACTTTATCCGTCACTCCCTTTATGTAAGGTAAAAATGCTGGTTTGCGTTCCACTGTACTTCTGTGTGTTTTATAACTGGTTCCGCGACGAGTTGGCAATGATCGCAATTTGTAACCGTTTTTATGTAAAACATTTCTAACGTGGGTCAGCTCACATTGAAGGTTTCTATCATACCGTTCTATGATACCGTTAGTGTAGTGTGTCGTGATCGAGTTGCGTTAGATAATGAAACCGGTGGTAGTGGTAACGTTCGTAGCAAAAGACGAAAAATGAGGGTAGATCGATATATCTGCCAATAAAAACTCACTCGCAGTGACCTCAGTTCTTTCGTGATCATGGCGCCTGAAACGGTGCCGAAATATCGAAAAACTCCAAAGAAAACAAATCATGGTAAATATCCCGTAAACAATGACTTTAGTGTTTTGGTGAAGTATGTGACACTATTATAATGTATAAGACTTTATGACCATATTTCGTGCAATAAATGAAATGAAATGAAGCTAAGGCTCAAGCAGCTGGTGACTAGGGTTGCAGAGAGAGGAACTTCCTGACGATACGCGCCGAGTCCAGGAGAACTGCTTTTTGGATCTGGTCCTTGATCCAACTTCCGAGCGAGAGCTCTCTTGAGATGTTTATATCGAGGCTCTTTGCTTACACCCGGGACCACTATCGGGACGATGTGATGGTCGCTGAATCAACATCCCACATGCTGACAACCTCGTTAGCCAAGTCAAGATATTTGCTGAGTTTAGGTATCTTTCTCAACTATAACGAGGTTAACATCATGCGGTATAGAGACATCAACAAGCACGCCCATCCTTCTATTTTTATTATCATAGAACCGCCCCGGCTTCGCAAGTGTTTATTATAAGTACATATAAACCTTCCTCTTGAAACACTCTACCTATGTAAAAAACCGCATCAAAATCCGTTGCGATACCTAGAGACATCGACTAAAGACAGCGGAAAGATACAAGACTTAGATTAGTGATGATTTGTGATGTCCCCACTAATGCAATTATGCGGAAGCGAGTAGCATCAACCATAAGCAGAGTGAGAGGTAGTACCAACAGCATTCTGAAAATAATATCCGTAAAATACGATTGTCCCATTCTTCACCACTGGGTGAATCTAGTTATAATTTAGATTTAGATATGTACCTTTCTCTTAATTTTGTATTCTTGTTTCTTTTATTTTGTCTATGGACCATTGTTGTCTGTTAGTAAAGTTATTTTGATTTGATTTGATTTGACTAATCGTTATTTTATAAACGCGAAAGTTTGAATGCACGTATATATGGATGTTTGTTCCTCTTTCACACAAACTACTGAAAGGATGGAGCTGATATTTTGAAAAGACATGGTTCTATTCTAGCCTTTATTAACATCATCCCATAAATCAGTTGAGTAGATAGAAATCGCCTTGAAACATTTCCATAGATATAACGCGTGCGAAGACGCGGGCAAATGCTAGTGCGAAATAAAAAAGATATACACTATCTTATTTATTTCCCACTACACAAATTGTACTCGTACGGTAACCTACAGTATAATTATTAATTTTATAATACAGTAATATGAGACAAAATATAAATAAAACAAATCTTGTGGATTTCCGAACATTATATTTCATACTTATTACTAAAATTTTAGAGCTATACATACTTACAGATAATGCAAGATATTCCTTTAATTCCGCGAAATGCAATGGAATGGAGATAGAGGGATTTTACCAACATTAATTAAAAGCTTAGATTTACAACACAATTTCTAACTGGGCTATAGAAAAGTAACTATTTTAAGGTACAAAAAAGGTAAATTAAATAGCGTTGTTGCGCGAGCGTGTAAAACATTAAATTCCATATCTATTGGAATATGTGCATAACCCATTTATTACAGACAACTAAGTCTAAGGGGCCACTTACGCAGATTTTATTCAGCTTTGTCCTTTCATAATACGGGCGTTAGGTATCGTCCTAATTGGCTAAAATCGTGCGAGCAAGCGATAAGATTTCGTCGCACGACGAGAAAAAAATTCTTTAGTATTCATTAAAGCCAGCAAATCATCGCGCGAGCACAGAAAATGATTAATTAGAAATCAATAACTTCTTTAGGTTAACAAAATAAGCACTTACTGATGTAAATTTGAACTGTAACTATCAAAATAATATAAGAAATAAGGTGTTCATTTACTTTCTGTAAGCTTTCATTTTTATCCACTAGTGGAAGAATAATGATAATACAAGGAATTTGATGGTAAAATCGTGCGATGAAAGCTACTATATCTCTTTTGAATGTCCTAATTGGTCACGCGTCATTGAAAACGCATCATTAGTTCGTACGATTGTAAGCTAATTAGTTAAATTTATAACTGCACTGTAACGTCAACCAATAATTCCATTTTAAAAGTACTTATGGAACTAAGCGAAAATAATTTTTCTTTATTGGTATTATCATGTTCTTTGAGAAATAATCGTCTTTATCCATATAGACGAGCCTTTAGACTGGGCATAAGTAGCCCCCTAAAGTAGAGTCATTACAGCTTCGAATAAAACCTAACCGGCAATCCCAACTATGGCCTCAGAGGCAAAGTACTTAACATCAACATCCGAATCAACGTTCAACTTCTCCAAAACTGGCTTCACTTGAGGCTGGATAACTGTCGGATCCAAAAACGGAGCCATCTTCTGCAAAGTCTTAGCCACGTTGAATCTAACGTTGGCAACATTATCATCAGCCATAGACAAAACCGTAGGCAAAAGAACTCTTGTAGTTATATCCTTTCCGCAAACTTCTGAGAGTACATTGATACAGAAGAGATAAGTCATTCTGTGCAGGTAGTTTTGCTCGCGCGACATGGCCAGCACTTTTGGGATAACGTTAGTTTCAGCCCATGCGGACCCGTATTGTTCCACCAACTTCTTAAGGTTGAGTGTAGCAGCTTCACGGATAGCATAAACGTGGTCAATCAACCAGGACATGCATAGCCCTGTGAGTTTCTCATCGAAGAACTCTTGTCCAAGCTGACCGGCTAGAAGAGGCATGTGTTCGATGATAGCTAATCTGACCCTCCATTTAGTATCTTCAGCGAGCTCCACTATAGCGGGGAGAAGGGATTGGACGAGCTGCTGTATTCCGATGACTTCGTTAACGCATTCCAGGTTTGAGATGATGTTCAGCCTGACTTCAGGGCATTCGTCTTTGAGTTGGGTGAGGAATAGAGGTAGGAGGTGTTCGATGGTGTTCTGGCGTCCGACGATAGGGCTGAGGCCCATGATTACGGAGGCCAGAGCTGACTTCACGTGCTGGTTGGCATCGCCCACCAGTTCCTTGATCTGTGGCAGTATCATCGTCATGATGATATGCTCTTGGTGTGCTTTGTCTAGATTCATGCAGAAGTCTTTCACCTGGGGAGATATTGTAAGTTAGAGCACAATTTAAAATAAGCAAGCTTAGCATAGTAAAGATAGTAAAGGTAATAGTAGTTAAGATTTATTTTGTAGTAGTTCGTAAGGTTAATAAAAAATCTTTCTTTTCTTTCTAAAGTTATGTCCAAATGCGGAGATTAGAGTACTTTGAGTGTTGTGTCTATAGAGAATTTGGTGCTTTTTTTGTCGTTCGCAAAAGCTTAAAGAATGGCAGAATTTAATGGAGAATATACGGGTTATATATATGTATAGTTACACACAAGACTATCATACTAATGGGAGACTTCAACGCGAAGATAGGAGATGCAAAAAAGGAAGAACACATGGTTATGAAGAAATTCGGTTACGGCAAAAGAAATAACAGAGGGCAGAGACTTATAGATTTTGCTATAGAACATAAACTATTTATAATTAACACATGTTTCAAAAAGAAAAGTAAGCAAAGGTGGACATGGAGATCCCCGAATGGTAAAACTAAAAACGAAATTGACTATATTCTCTCTAACCAACCAAGAATTTTTCAAGACATCGCTACTATGAATCTTAACTACCCATCAGATCACAGGCTTATCAGATCAAAGATAATAGCAACTAATCAAAAGACCAGTAGAAACAAATTTACAAATAAACAGACAAGAGTATTAAAAAATGAAGCAGAGATATCGAAATACAAAGAAAAATTATCCCTTTTACTATCCAATTCATACATGTGGAAAGGAAATACCTCAGTACAAGCACAATACGACAAAATAACAACAGCAATCACCAGCAGCTTAAAGCTAGCTCGAGACTCAGAAGGCGAACACAAAAACCATAAAATACTGTCGAAAAAGACCATAACATTACTACAGAGAAGGAAAGAACTGCAAAAAACAAAAAATAAATCAAGACCTATGAAAAAAGAATTAGCTGCACTCTTCAAGCTGGTAAATAAATACATGAGAAATGACTACGCAAAGTATAGACAAGACATCATAGAAAGACAGCTTCAGCTCACTGGTGGTACAAAAAAGACTAACAAAGACTTAAGAACAAATAAAACATGGATAGAAGGACTAGATAATTTAGACAAGTACATGAACAAAAGAACAGATATCATCACAACAGCAACCGACTTCTATAAAAATCTATACAGCGACAATACGCAATCAACCAAGAATCAAAAGGATGACAGTTGTGAAAGAGCAGAAAGTATTAAAGAAGTGGACGAAAATGAAATCGTTGTAGCAATAAAAAGACTAAAAGCAGAAAAATCACCGGGATCTGATAATATTACTAATGAAGATTTGAAAACAGCGAAAGACAATCTGGCCACGCCATTAGCCAAACTATTCAACCTTATTCTTCTCAATCAGATAATCAGATATAATCCTAATCTACAAAAAAGGAGACCCAAAAGACATAGGGAACTATAGACCGATAAGCTTACTTCCAACCCTGTATAAACTATTTTCTTCTATAATAAACACAAGAATCAGCCCTGAAATAGAATCAAGACAACCGGTAGAACAAGCCGGTTTTAGAAAAGGATTTTCTACAATAGACCACATACACACCCTTGAGCTCATAATAGAGAAATACCAGGAGCAGCAAAGACCTCTGTATATTGCATTTATCGATTACCAAAAAGCTTTTGACACGGTGACACACGAAAGCATATGGGAGAGCCTGAAAGAACAAGGAGTAAACGAAGTGTACACAAAGGTTATCCAAAGTATATACAAGAATAACTTAGGCAGAATAAAGCTGGATACCCTGGGCCCATATTTTCCCATAAAAAGAGGAGCGAGACAGGGAGACCCGCTATCCCCAAAAATATTTATTGCCATCCTTGAGACCATCATAAAAATACTTAATTGGAACAGACAAGGCATTAATGTAAAAGGTGATTTCCTAAGCCACCTTAGATTTGCAGATGACATAGTGTTATTATCAGAGACAAGCTCACAGCTCCAACTCATGCTCGAATCCCTGCAAGAAACTAGTGCAAAGGTAGGTCTGAAAGTTAACCTCACTAAGACAATGGCAATGACGAATAGCAGAAAAACACCAATAACAATTAAAAGTGAACCATTAAAATACACAGAAAAATACATTTACTTGGGAAAAACTATCAGTTTTGACAGAAAAAACAATGAAAACGAAATAGAAAGGAGAGTACAGCAAACGTGGAACAAATACTGGAGTCTAAAAGAAGTTTTCAAAAGTGATATGCCCGTAAGTATTAAATCGAAGTTGAAGAACTCCAGTCTCATACCGTGTTTGACATACGGCTGTCAGACTTGGAAGTATACAGCAAAAGTCAAACAAAAAATCACAACCTGCCAAAGAGGACTGGAACGCAGCATGCTCAAGGTAAAGAAAAAATATAAAATACGACACACAAAATTAAGAGCAATAACAAAAGCCACGGATGCCTTGAGCTACGCATTAAAACTTAAATGGAGATGGGCCGGACATGTAGCGAGACTTACAGACCAGAGATGGAATTTAAAAACAACCCTATGGAGAGGCCCACAAGGGAAAAGAAGCAGAGGAAGACCATTAACACGCTGGGAAGATGAGATACAACAAATCGCTGGTCCAAATTGGCAAAAAACAGCACAAGACAGAGAGCAATGGACATCTTTGGAGGAGGCCTTTACCCAACTTGGGGTTCTTGCAAGAAATTAAAAGAAAAATAATCAATATTACTAACTTGTAAACTTATATTATAACAAAACATATTTTTAAGAAAACTAACACTAGATACTAAGTATTTTTGCAAGAAATAAATGGCTTTTTATTTTATTTTATTTATATACGGGTTATCTCGCGAAGAACCGACAACCGTTGGGGTAAACGTGTTCTTGAGTGGAGACCGCGACTTGGCAAACGTAGTATAGGACGCCCTCCGGCCAGGTGGGATGACCATCTGCGAAAGACTGCTGGCAGATGCTGGATGCGTCAAGCTGAAGACAGGGCGCTATGGCGCTCATTAGGGGAGCCCTATGTCCAGCAGTGGACTAATATGGACTGATGATGACGATGATACGGTTAGGTTCCCGCGTACAAATGTCTGTATTATCAGCAGGTATTTGTTCAGGGTGTTTTCTATCATATTTTATTAAAAACCAAAAAAAAAACATCATTATGAGTAATAGTATGTGTACTACTGTAGTAATAATAATAATAATCGTTTATTTCTGAAGGTCTTACATATTAGTATACATAATGTGTTTTAGACCTAGTTCACTAAAGTTTCAACTCCTCGTTCCAACTAAGTTCTAGACTTGTGATGTGGTCGCGAGGGATCTCTACCTCGGCATAGTTCACAGGTATTTATGGTAACTAACATAGTACCTATTTACCAACTTGTTTTTGTTTTTCAAAGACATATTTTTACATACGTACGTAGATTAGCTAAACACTGTTTAGAACCTAACTAATAACAAGATAAAAAATAACTCAACAGGCTAAAAGCGCCTTCTAAAGTTTTTGTCAAAATTGCTATTTATAATTTACTAACACTTTATAAGCCGTAACAGCCTGTCCAGATAGGGCGCTTTACGCGCGCTTTACGCGCGAGTGCCCTCGCGCGTTTCAATTTATATTGCGTCCAGATGCGGCGTTTTACGCGCGCTCCACTGTTCGCCCGAGTATTTCGACTCGCGCGTAGCACGCGCGAGTCGAGAGTCCAGCGCTTTACGCGCGTAAAGCGCCCTATCTGGACAGGCTGTAAGTTAAATAATATAATTATATAAAAAATAAGCACAATTTTGCTTACGTCGTAGGAGCACTTTGTACAGCGCGCATTTTTATAAATACCTAAGTTGTTCAAGCTTAGTAACCTTCAAAACAAATAAAGTAACTATTTACGTACTGTTTGAAGACTATCGTATTTAACACAGATGTGAGGGTAGATGTCACATGCTCAACTTACTTTCCCGGCGGCGGCGGCGCGCACCTCAGCCTCGGTGTCCTTGAGCAGCGCCTGGAAGATCTGCGTGAGGTCGGAGCGGGCCAGCTCCGGACCAACCGCTTGCTGTAGCTCCACGAACCTGAGGGAATGCATTACAGTTACATTCAGATTCTTTATTGGCAACATTGTTACAAGTCTCTTATGGTACACTAGCTCCCCGCCCCGGCTTTGCACAGTTTTGTTATACGTATAAACCTTCCTCTTGAATCACCTGTAAGAATAGATGTAATGTTTTGAAATAAATACAAATAAATACAAATACTCTTTCTATTAAAAACCGCATCAAAATTCGTGGCGTAGTTTTAAAGATTTAAGCATTCAAAGGGACATAGGGATATAGGGACAAAGGGATCGAAAAAGCGACTTTGTTTTAACTATGTAGTGATGTAGTGATATGTATGAAGAAATTATGTCAAAAATGACAATATAAATAAAGAGGGCGGCCTTATAAGCGATCACTTCCAGGTAAACCTTGATACTTGTCATGACGGTACTTACTTTAACGGTTCCACTCCATCAAAAGGTTGTCGAGAAGAAATCGCTCATAGCGATAAGGCCGACCATTGTACATTGTACAACTTATAATTATTATTTTCCGGTCCTGTTTCTTATATATTTTTGGCGTGATCATCATCATCAACCTATACTAGTCCACTGTTGGACATAGGCCTCCCCTAATGAGCGCCATAGCGCCCTGTCTTCAACTTCACGCATACAGCATCTGCCAGCAGTCTTTCGCAGATCGACATCCCCCACCTGGCCGGAGGGCGTCCTACACTACGTTTGCGTTTGTTTGTTGTTTGTTTTATATCTAACTTTGCAATAAAGCATGTTTATATTATATTTCCACACTCAGGTTGTGGAATGATCTCCCTGCCGATGTTTTCCCCCAGGACTATGACATGGAGTTCTTCAAAAAGGCTCTTTTAAGACATTTAAAGGGTCGGCAACGTGTAATGTCTCTGATGTTACAGGCGTCCATAGGCTGCGGTAACCGTTTTCCATCAGGCGGGCCGCATGCTTGTTTGCCACCTTGGTGGTATAAAAAAAGAAAAAATATATTGTACGTACTTGTCAGCGACCATGTAGCGTACTCGCCACGAGGTGTCTCCGGCGCGCGCGCGTACAGTCGGCATCACAAGTTGCTCCATGTCTTCGGGCGGCAGCAGCGCCGCGACGGCCGCGCACGCCTCCGCCGCTAGCAGCCGGACTGAGTCTTGCTCGTCCTGCAAGTTATAGTCACACGGGTCAATCAACTCTCCATTAGATAACTCATCCTGGATAATGGTCACATGGATCAAACACCTCTATAATAGTCACATGGGTCAAACACCTCTACATTAGACAACTCATCCTGGATATTATAGTCACATGGGTCAAACAAATCTCTATCAATCAACTCATCCTGGATTTTATAGTTACACGGGTCAAACACCTCTCCATTAGATAACTCATCCTGGATAATGGTCACATAGGTCAAACACCTCTATAATAGTCACATGGGTCAAACACCTCTACATTAGACAACTCATCCTGGATATTATAGTCACATGGGTCAAACAAATCTCTATCAATCAACTCATCCTGGATTTTATAGTTACACGGGTCAAACACCACTCCATTAGATAACTCATCCTGGATAATGGTCACATGGGTCAAACAAATCTCTATCAATCAACTCATCCTGGAAGTTATAGATACACGGGTCAAACACCTCTCCATTAGATAACTCATACTGGATAATGGTCACATGGGTCAAACAAATCTCTATCAAACAACTCATCCTGGAAGTTATAGTTACACGGGTCAAACACCTCTCCATTAGATAACTCATCCTGGATAATGGTCACATGGGTCAAACAAATCTCTATCAAACAACTCATCCTGGAAATTATAGTTACACGGGTCAAACACCTCTCCATTAAATAACTCATCCTGGATACCACCTGGCCGGAGGGCGTCCTACACTACTTTTACCAAGTCGCGGTCTCCACTCAAGAACACGTTTACCCCAAAGGTTGTCGATTCTCCGCGTCGGCTCAGGAGTGAGATGGGTCTATAGTTTTTAAGGAGGTTTTTATCGCCCTTCTTAAAAAAGAGCACCACCAAACTCTCGCTCCACGCCTTAGGGGTTCTCTACATCTGTACTAATAAATGTTTATTTCTTTAACCAACCTGAGCCAAAGTCACGAACATAGGGATAAGGTCGCTCTTAACGTACTCCACTTCAACGGAGCGAGCAAACTCTCCCAACTTGTAGGCAGCCGCGCGCCGAACCATCGGAGTGTCATCTTGGCAGAGCGAGCGGAAGTGTTGACGAAGCTCAGCCTTCACTGGGGCGGATACTCGAGTGTAGCAGACACTGGAATTAAAAAGAAGTCATTTAATTACTTTATATATTTATTTTAGACTTCATTAGTCCATTATTTTCATTAAACTGGTTCATGAAATGGCACACTAATCTACAGAAAAAAATATAAAATTGAATACACAAACTTAATAAAATACTAATAAAAAAACAGAAATAATATACCTATAACAATTATTTGGTAAATCAAAAGCATACATCCTCAAAGATTGATACATATACATAACAGGGTTCAAAGCGATAATTATCATTGATGATCTTTGATAAATATAATCGGAAATATTTAAATTGCCCCTTACATAATTCGTATTGTATTGGTGTATCAGAACACGAATTCAATCAAAATTATAAATTTAAGCTTATTAAGAGATTTCTTTGATTGTTACATGTGTTTATTTTATTCTTCTTATGTAAATGGTGATAGGTAGATAGCAAAAATACCAGAAATATTAACTAAAAAGTTAACTTACATTTGATAATTATCTGATATTCATCTTGATAATTTAATTACACAGTCAAACCTTTTAGCGAATATGCTGTTGGAAAAGCATGAATAAACAATGCTGGGACAAATCTACACAGCATCGTGCTGATCTTTTTGATTGAATAACTAAATTTAATTACTTTAATTTCTTAGCATTTATAATAATAAGGTTGTACATGTTTGTACAAGGTCTAAAGGAAATAAAGCACTTTGACTATGTACTGTTTTGTTACAGTATTATAAGGTGTTCATTGATGTGGCAGATACCTTCTGATAATAGGGTCCTTTAATTAACCACCCCTTTGCTGTAGAAGTAATATGGTATGTAAACGACCCTGAAATGTGTTATCTGTGGCAGCACATTCATGTCAAAATTTGGGTATGTTAGTCATTTATGAGTGAAACACCAAAGTTCCTATAAATACATAAATATTGATTCCAAAGTCCAAATCACTCTAGCCAAAATCAGCTAAGGGAGATATTTTTAATTATATTATTTATTTTTATTTATTATTTCATTTATTCAGGAAAAGCAAACGGCTACTAACAATAAATAGATTGCTATGATAAATCTAGATAATAATGCAGCCCACAACACAATTCACAGATTGCTATATGAACTAGTGGTAAAAAATTCAGCTAAAGCTTACAAACAAACGAAACAGAGGTTGATAATTATTACTGTTAGAGAACAATAAAATAGATTACGACACAGTTGGATAATGAGACAACAAAACTAAGACAAATTTAAACTGCTAATAAAGATTGTAGGATGAGATTATTAAACATATTTTCATTACATAAAAATATAAATAAATAAATAATGCTGGACAATCCACACAGCACCATATAGCCCCAAAGTAAGCTACTCAAAGCTTGTGTTATGGGTACTAGATAACTGATATATTTAATACATTATATACATAGATAGATATTTTTTATTATATACTCAACACCCAGACGCGAAACAAATTTCTGCAGATCATGCACAAATTTTTTGCGAGGCAGGAATTGAACCCGCAACCTCCTGCGTCGCTGGCGGACCTACGCCCACCGCGCCACATTGGTCGTCTAATATATATGTCAATAAACATATCAATGTCTAGAATATATTTACCTGAAGAGTCCACAAGCTGAAGCCCTGGATGTGAACCAGTCCCCGCCGGCCAAGCGCTGCACTAGCGGCACAAAGTGTTGCTCCAGAGCCTGCGGAGTGTGGTGAGCGGCCACAGCTCTGAGCGAGGCCACGGCCTTGTCGCGGACCACCGTCTCCTCCACCGTGGCCAGCGACTCCAGCGGCGGCAGCAGGCAGTGGGCAAACTCTCCTCCGCCAACCAGGTTGATGAAGTTTCCTGGAATATTTGCTTATTTTGATTTGATGGAAGACAAATTATAGACCATAAATGGCATATGAACACTGTGTGCTTTTACAATGTGACATGAACTTTTTTGATATGAATTTTATGTATGATGTTTCATAATATATATTTGATTATTTTATGACTTAAGATTTTTTTAAATTATAAATATTAAGTTTTTAACATTTTACCTTAGTATTGTTTCTAATAAAGAACTTGTGATACGGACACACCAGCCACAGGCTGCTCAGCTAATATTCGATAAATATCATGAAACTTTAGTTGAGACTGGTTGGCAGTTTGAAAGGTGATTTTACATTGTTTACATTGTAATGGACATTCTTTGCTACACATTTATCTAACTTAGTTCAGCAATTTTATTTGGAACGAATTAAGATTCGCTAGGTATTTAAAGATTCAATATTCACCATTTACTTGCCGGCAGGCAGGTAGGTGGTGTACCTACACCACCTTGCCGGGAGGTAAGACGTTAAAGTATCCTTGGTATTTCGTGAAACTCACCGAGCTGCTCAGCCAACGCCAACAACACTTCGTCCTCATCGTAAATAGTTTCCGTGAGGAAGGGAATCAGCTCGGAGCGGGTCCTTTCCACACCCAGTGCCAGGGCGATGGTCGAAAGCTTCTTGATGGAATTCAATCGCAATTGAACGTCCTCATTTTTCAACTCGTCGATGAGAACAGCAATGGGATAAAGTGACTCATCCGTTCCAGAGTCGCTTGCCGCCATTTTTGCACTGCACGCTACTTTGGTTTGATAATTATTTTAACAAAACTGATTTCACAGGTGAACAAAGCGTTTTCGAAAGACTACAAAACGAACGTGATGAATCTCAACCAATTCCAATCCAAAGCAGCAAAATGGCAGGCGCAGTGTTGCCAACCCGGTGTCAGGTTTTGAGGCTAAATGGAGTTCTAAAAAGGGCTAGGTGGGGGCTAGATTTAGCCAAATAAATTAAAATAGGAAAAGTTCGTTTTTTTTCATTGATATCAAATAAAATAAGTAATTTTTTAACAATCTTTTACTAAAACACTTAAAAAAACAACTTTTTTAATTAAAAATGCACCTTATAGCTCAATCTCCTCTTATAAGGAAAATTTTTCGCCGTACAGTTCACTTGTACTTTGCGAAGTTGATGGTTGAAGAGATTGATTATCAGTTCTAGCAGGGGCCTTGCTCAGAATAAACTAAATTTTTTCTTTAGATCCAATCTTTTTATGATATCTATTGGGATATCCTATGTGTTTCAAGTTTGACCGAATTTTATAAGGCCAAATCGTATTTGTAATATAGAATTTTTAAATATTTGTACTGTGCTATATAAAGTTTTCTTACACGGTTTCGGGACTAGAAATTGGGCTAGGTGCTAAATCAACATTTTAAGGGCTGAATAAGCCAAAAAAGGAAGGAAAGGGCTAATTTGGCAACACTGGGCAGGCGAGGCGACAAGCGAGCGAATAAATGAACGAACGAAGGAAACATAGAGAAGGAAAGGAAACATGAGCGGTGATTGAAAAGCAGAGTGCCGATCATAGTTATCTCTACGGTCTATGGTTCAATAGTCTTAAGTAAGTATGGTTTTGTTCGTCCAAGGTTTATTATAGACTTGCCTACGCCTCGCATGGTAGGTAGGTACATGGCAATGCACTACGACATCTATTAATTATGTAAAAGAACTACACAGACAGCCCCTGTGCTCAATGAAAGCAGAGCTATACACAATATCCCCCTTATTACAAATCGTGGTTTAACTTAGTCCATGGTTTGAATGATATCCACAGATTAAAACAAAAACTTTGTTAAAAAAGTTCGTTCATTTCGATTCGAAGCTCTGAGAACAGAAACCATGGAGATGTCATAAAAACGAAATGAACGTGTACCTAAACTTATTAGGAAACAAAAATGGAACCCTTCCATAGAGCTGCCCTATTTTTATCGATATATTTATCAACAAGTATTTTTGTGACAATATTTTTGCTTTCTTTCACATAATAATATTAAATAAGGTATTCACAAGAATAACTCACGAATTCTAATATCGTGTGCAAAAAACACTGCAAATATAACTCGCGTTTACAGCTAACATATCTATTACAATGAGAACCTAAAATGGCAAACCAGCCTCAAACATGCATTGCTATGACTTCACTTAGGCCAGGTCCATGGTTTCTGTACTCAGAGATACGAAGGCCATATTGTCTTGTCAAAAATGTCAGTTGATGGTCTGTGTCAGCTTGTAACACTGACGCGCGAAGGTTGAATTTGCAAAATTGAGGCTCGCCCGCAGCCTCAAAAATTGCCTACCAAAAAGAACCACTTGATTTGTATTGTTGAAATCGGAGTAAAATAGTTTAATCTAAGTAATTCTTTTTCGCCAAAGCGTTTTGTTAAACCTAGATAAAACCTAGATATTATTGTTATCAGTATCACACAGACAGCACAGAAAAATAACAAGCTATATATTTTGTATTTGAAGTCTTCGCCACTCATATCAAACGGATTGACTCGATGATGAAGCATATTTATATATTTTTAATTCAATTTTCATTATTTTTAAATCAAGTAAATGAATAATGTCAATATCCATTTCTGTTCAAAATTTGTCATAACCTACGGAGCTGAGACGATGACGCTCACGTTAGGACTGGTCTACCAGTTCAAAGGCGCGCAGCATGCTATGGAAAGAGCTATTTGAGGAGTTTTTCTGAAGGATAGGGATTCGTCTTCATGAATACATCCGACAGAGAACCAAAGTTATCGACATAGCTCAAATAATTAGCAAGGGAAGTGGCAGTGGGCCTGCCATATCTCGCGAAGAACCGACAACTGTTGGGGTAAACGTGTTCTTGAGTGGAGACCGCGACTTGCAAACGTTGTGTAGGGCACCGTCCAGCCAGGTGAGATGACGATCACGAAAGACTGCAGGCAAATGCTGGATGCGTCCAGCTGAAGACAGGGCGCTATGACGATCGCGAAAGACTGCAGGCTATGGCACTCATTGGGGGAGGCGTATGTCTAGCAGTGGACTAATATAGACTGATCATGATTATGATGATTCAAAGTTTGTTAGACAAAAATAAAAAAAAGCATTCGGAACATATAACCTTCACAAAACATTGATTGAAGTTTGTTTAATTTTGAGGTTAGTACCTAAAGATAAACCTCCGAAGTTAGTACCTAAGATAAACTAGGGGTCTCGGAGGTTTATCTTTAAACCAGACGTCAGTCAATGTTTTGTTTGTTTTGTGAAGGTTTTATGTTCGGAATGTTTTTTTTTTTTTTGTCTTTCAAATTTTTTATCATTATCAACATCATCAGCCTATATTAGTCCGCTGCTAGACATAGGCCTCCCCTGATGAGTGCCATAGCCTGCAGTCTTTCGCGATCGTCATTCCACCTGGCTGGAGGGCGCCTTACACTACGTTTGCATTCGTGGTCCTATCCTTCAGAAAAAATCCTCACATAGCTATTTCTATAGCATGTTGCGCGCCTTTGAACTGGTAGACCAGTCCTACAGTGAGCGTCCTCGTCTCAGCTCCGTAGACAAATTTTGAATAGAAATGGATAATGTCATTATTGATTTAATTGATTTAAAAAGAATGAAAATTGAATTAAAAATATAAAACCATTTTACCGCTATATGAAGCCCTATGAGAGCTAAAACAGGACTTTAGACTAACACGGATATTCCGCAATCCCAACAATATTACATACAAGCGCTCTTTGGTATCGGGTAGGAGCGCGGGCACGCGGCGGGACTCGGCGGGAGGCACGTGGCTCCGCCCTAATATCCAATGTCGTTCGGTTATAATCTGTGGATATCATTCAAACCATGGATGATCTCTGATTAAGAAAAACCTTGGTTAGACCACGATTTGTAATAAGACCCTGAGTTCACAATAGGACAGAGATAGCTCCCAGCCCATTGTATGACCATTTTGGTGGAAGTCTTGTGTTTTTTTACCCTACCCGACTAGTGAGTGTGGGATTCATATGTGGTACTAGCCTCTCGGCTTCACCTGCTCCTGTATCCCGTTCCCGTGGCCGTGGGAATTCCGGAATAAAATATAGCCTATGTGTTATTCCAGACTATTATCTATCTCTCTCTGTGCCAAATTTAATCCATATCCGTTCATTAGATTTTGCGTGAAAGAGTAACAAACATCCAAACTTACAAACTTTCGCGTTAAAGTATAATGTCTGTGGGATTTAAGAGTTTTACCGTTTACTCGCTCTAACACTTCCAAGATGGCAGTCTGATTTTGTTCTTAACTACTTACTTACTTTCTACTTTTGGTAATATACTTTTGTAGATATAATAAAAATACTTGTAATTTAAAAAAATCACATCCGCAATCCGCACGTAGGTATAGAGACGTATAGTACCTAGACTTCAGATTTTTTTACCCCTATGCAGCCGCAATTGTTTCCTGCTTTTTCTAGTGGATAAGTATAACTAGATTTGACTATATTTGTAGATTTTTTTAAGTAATATTAAGATGATAGCTACATTATGAATCGTTTACCTACAGCGCGGAATGCTCAAAATCGAATCTTCTAAGACTATTTCGCTGTTACCTATTTAGTTCTCTTATCTTACCCCATGGTAGGTACAATCCGAAGATTGTCTATCCATACCTACCAGTCTGACAGAGATCGGTCTTGAGAGGTGAGACCGCTAATTGTAGCTATAGTTAGTATACATTGTTTATGTAAATTGTTTCATAAGTGTGCAATAATATCTAAGTATCTATCTATGTAATAAACATTGCTAGGCCAAAGTTATCGACATATCTCAAAGAATTAGCAAGCTGAAGAGGCAGTGGGCCGGCCATATCTCGCGAAGAACCGACAACCGTTGGGGTAAACGTTCTTGAGTGGAGACCGCGACTTGGGAAACGTAGTGTAGGACGCCCTCCGGCCAGGTGGGATGACGATCTGCGAAAGACTGCTGATGATGATGATGAATAAACATTGCAGGCCAATGTTCGTCAATCAGCGAGCGATGTTCTTGTAGGTATATCATAGACTAGTTGACCCGCCCGTCAGACGTTACTTACTTGTTACTTGTTTCTGGACTGGTTTCCGCAACTAGGCCACAGGTGGGCCCTTTTTGCGTGTCGGGTGGGGGGCTGCTAGTCTAACCACCCGATATCCTCCAGGAAAGCCAGCAGCTCGCTGACGCCGGTGCATGCTTCCCTAGGCGTCCTCGGTGTCCCAAGGTAAAGCTGTCTTTGAGACGCTATGCTATCGCACTCTACAAGCACATGCGCAGCCGTCTCCTCTGCATTCATGCACCCTCTACATAGGGGGCTGTCCGTGATGCCTAATTTAAATAGGTGTTTGTTAAGCGTGCAGTGTCCTGTGACAATACCTACGATTCGTCGGAGTTTATCGCGCTTCAGATTTAGGAGTTTTCGGGAGTATCTCGGGTTTAAAACCGGGAAGGCCTCCTTCGACTGCCTACATTCCGAAATACTTGCCCAGTAGTCTTGGTGTTGTTTGGCGGTTCGTTGTCGGATCCAGGTACGAATTTGACTGAATGGTAGGGGGATTATCGGTTCTGGCCCTTCCAGTTGCCACTCCGATCCTCTCCTTGCCAGAGCATCAGCTTCATCGTTTCCTCTAGATCCGCTGTGTCCTTTTATCCATTGCAGGGTAACTCTATTGGACTTACTTACTTGTTCCAGCAGATGGTAGCATTGTATGGTGAGTCCCGAGTTATGTTCTCTCTTGTTCAATGCCTGTAGTACTGCAGCACTATCTGAGATGATCCTGATATTTTGATCAGTTACCTTTCTTCGTAGTACTGCAGTCGCAGCCTGAATTATACCCACACATTCCGCCTGGAAGATAGAGTTGTGGATACCCAGAGCTGTCGTTTTGTGAATGTTTAGGTCGTCGGAGAAAGTTCCCGCCCCGGTACCTGTTTTCATTTTGGAGCCGTCTGTGTAAATTCTCACTTCATGTATGTTTGAGCTATCACTTGGCTCTTCTTGCATTTGTACAGTGAAGCTTTTTGAGTGAAGGTGTTTTTTGGGTACCCTATCATAAATTGAGAGTAGCATAGGATTGCTCCTTGCATACTCCTCTAAGATAGTGGTGTGGTGTGCTGTCGTGTTTTGTTCCCATAAACGTGAAGCCCAGAGTCTGTAAGCAGCTGCGGCTGCCTCTTGTTGCACGTCAGACGTTGTCCATTCATAATTATGAAAATTAAATTCGAGTTTTCCGGGCAATTTTCTTAATTTTTCTTTCATTAGTGACAAATCTGCAGAGTGCCCTCTCCTATTTGCACGCCAGCAGTGGCAAAACATGTAAATCATAATATATTGTATAATACCTACCATAATTGCATGCTCCCATGTTAATACTCATGTTTTATGCAAATAAATGATTCTTATTCTTATTCATTCGTAATAGGGGCCTCTCTTATGGTCTAAGATCCGACTGCAGAATTAGCCCGCTCATCCCTTTTTGCTTGAAACCAAATTTTTATGATTCTTTGTAACTAGGAGATTAGATACACAGCCAGATTTAAATAGGTGTAATTTCGAGAATTTTTTTTGCTTAAATTTGATATACTTATAATTCATGCATGTATGTTATGAACGTAAAAATCTTTCGAAATTACACCTATTTAAATCTGGCTGCGAAGAGGTGCGGCCAAGTAAGCATCGGCAACCGCGATTTTTTAGAAACTTTACATAAATTGCCATCATGTAGACGTTATTTTATTTAAAAAATAAGTGAACGTAAGTTTCTTCCAAAAATCTCTGAAACATAAATTAATTAGAAATACTTGCGGCCAAAGTGGGAGAACTCCTAAGATGTGGAGCGGGAGTTTGGTGGTGCTCTTTTTTGATAAAACTCTCCTTAAAAATTACAGACCCATCACACTCCTGAGCCACATCTATAAGCTGTTCTCACGAGTGATCACGAATCGTCTGGCCAGGAGACTTGACGAGTTCCAGCCACTGGAACAGGCCGGGTTCCGCGGAGTATACGGCACCATAGACCACATACACACAGTGAAGCAGATTATACAGAAGTCCGAAGAGTATAATCAGCCCCTGTGTCTCGCTTTTGTGGACTATGAGAAGGCCTTTGACTCCGTCGAAACCTGGGCTGTTCTGGAATCCTTACAGCGATGCCAAGTAGACTATCGTTACATCGAAGTGCTGAGGTGTCTCTATGAAGCTGCCACTATGAGTGTCCAAGTACAGGACCAGCAGTCTAAACCTATCCAATTGCGCAGAGGAGTGAGACAGGGGGATGTCATATCCCCGAAACTGTTCACGAGCGCAGTGGAAGATATGTTTAAGACGCTGGACTGGAAAGGTAAGGGAATTAACATAAACGGCGATTACATCTCACACCTGCGATTCGCTGATGACATAGTCGTAATGGCGGAGTCGCTAAAGGAGCTGACCCACATGCTGGACGGCCTAGCTTCAGCCTCGCGATGTATCGGTCTTGGCATGAATTTGGATAAAACCAAAGTCATGATCAATGGCCACATTGTTCCGGGACCGATCGTCGTAGATGGTCACCACCAGTATACTTACCTTGGGCAGATTGTACAGCTAGGTAAAAACAATTTTGAGAAGGAGGCCAAGAGGAGGATCCAGCTAGGCTGGGCAGCATTTGGGAAACTACGTCAAGTCTTCTCGTCATCCATACCGCAATGTTTAAAAATGAAAGTTTTCAATCAGTGCGTCCTACCCGTAATGACCTACGGAGCTGAGACGTGGACACTCACGGTAGGGCTGGTCCACCAGTTCAAAGTCACCCAGCGAGCTATGGAAAGAGCTATGCTCGGAGTCTCTCTGAATGATAGAATTCGTAACGAATACATCCGACAGAGAACCAAAGTTATCGACATAGCTGAAAGAATTAGCAAGCTGAAGTGGCAATGCCGTATCTTGGCCATATCTCGCGAAGAACCGACAACCGTTGGGGTAAACGTGTTCTTGAGTGGAGACCGCGACTCGGTAAACATAGCGTAGGAGGCCCTCCGGCCAGGTGGGATGACGATCTGCGAAAGACTGCTGGCAGATGCTGGATGCGTCAAGCTGAAGACAGGGCGCTATGGCGCTCATTGGGGGAGGCCTATGTCCAGCAGTGGACTAATATAGGTTGATGATGATGATGATGATGACTTGCGGCCAAATTCTGATAGGCAACCTAGCATATATATATTATCCTAGTTACAAAGATTCATAAAAATTTGGTTTCAAACAAAAAAGGATGAGCGGGCTAATTCTGCAGTCGGATCTCATACTATTTATAATAACACAACAAAAAAGAATTTGCGAAATCCAGCCGTTCACGCGTGATGGCGTGACCAAGGGAATAGGGATTCATTATTATAAATCATAGAATAGATAGGTAGGTACCTACACACGGTGAAGCAGTTCCAGATAGTGTACTAGCGACCCGCCCCGGCTTCGCACGGTTTTATTATACGTATAAACCTTCCTCTTGAATCATTCTATCTATTTAAAAAAACCGCATCAAAATCCGTTGCGTAGTTTTAAAGACTTAAGCAGTCAAAGGGACATAGGGAAATAGGGACAGAAAAAGCGACTTTGTTTTATACTATGTAATGATACTAACGACCCGCCCGGCTTCGCACGGTTTTATTATAAGTACGTATAAACCTTCCTCTTCAATCACTCTATCTATTAAAAAACCGCATCAAAATCCGTTGCGTAGTTTTAAAGATATATTTAAGCATACAGACATAGGTATAGGGACAGAGAAAGCTACTTTATTTTATACTCTGTAGGTAGTGATGAAGATCACGGAGAAAAAACGGAGTGGTTTTTACAAAGATTATATTATAGTAACTAGATGTAACATTATAAAAACGAACATTTGACACTGTTTTGACTTCTTGCTCTTTGGGAGTATGCCATATGAAAAAAAAAGATAGATATAATTTTTCAGTTCAGTTTCAGTTACATTCAAATACGTATGTGGTCAATCTGATTCTTGTCTGACATTCTACTGAAATGTGAGAATAGTGATGTGAAATTCTGTACTTATCGATTAAATTATGATTTCAGTAAGCAGGTTTGTTGTAACCGCTGCATTGTATGTTGATCATGACGACCGATGTAGCGCGGTGGGCAAAACTGCGCCTGCAACGCAGGAGGTTACGGGTTCGGGAATCAAACCCCTCAGAACAAATTTGTGAACGATCTGCAGATATACCTATATTCCGTTGGTCTGGGTATAAATGTACTATAAAAAATGTATATCTATGCATAATAATGTATTTAATAAATCAGTTATCCAGTACCCATACCACGAGCTTTGAGTAGCTTACTTTGGGGCTAGATGGTGCTTTGTGGATTGTTCAGCATTATTATATATTATTATAAAAGAGTATAATAAATTCAGTTATGTTTAAAATCCGCAAGCTGTAATTTTACTTGAAAAGATATACCAATATTCATTAATCACCTATATTTTTTGGGTGTTTGTGGGGTTTTATATTAAGTTTGGAGTATGTGAGTCAATAATGATTAAATCAATCAGCTGGTAATGATTGAAACTACAACCCCCTCAAGGATCTAGATCGACTTAACCGGTACCTGACCCTGTAGGTATATAAATAAAGACCTACTAAGGTTATTTTGTTAAAACTTACATAAACTTGATAAATCTTCTTGATAATAATTATGTTTTTATTTAAAATGGGGTTAAGCGGTGATGGTTGTTTGCCGTCGTTATTTAGGATATGAGCAGTGAGAAAACTTAGGTAGGTACTTAGTTACATTAACATAAACGAAATTATTTTTAAAGTATTTTCACGTCGTATACTACTATACTTAACTGAAATATTTTGTGCTTAGATACCACTTGGATGCTATCATTTAACCTTTATTTTCAAAGTTTTTTTGTAAGTCCTTTGATATCCAATTCTGTGGCACGAAACATGGAAATGTAAAAAACACCAACGAGAATTCTATGATGGCTCCCAGACATGTCTTCTCAAGTTTCGTTTCCATTTTTCTTTTGTTATTGGATATTTTGTATATCTAGAAGTGAAAGATAAGAATAAGTTGTGAACTTATAGCTACATTGCAATCTTTAGTCTCCTAGATCTTACTAGCGACACCATAATCAAGTTTTGATTTCTAACTCCAACTTAGTCGGTCCATGTAGGTACGGTAGCACTATCTCGGTAGGTAGGTATAATTCTCAAACTACGACAATTTACTTTTGAATCATCATTTTGTCAACCAGTATTAGACATTCATCGACAATAAATTATCGACAACTACCAGTACTTCACTAGGTGGCATCAAAATGGTACATCAGATGTCAGTTTTTCGTATTGTACTTTAATATTAGTGAATTATAGAATTATACTGCTAATGAGCTGTAAATAACGTAGTAAAACAGTTATTATATTCTATGTACAAAAAACTATTCAACATATTGCAAAGAAAATACATGTAATATCTGCGTAATATCCGCGTCTATCACGATTATAGACTTACCGATGAAAAGATATCTTGCGTTTATCTTCACATAAAGATCCCAAACGGCTTTTACAACCCACAGCTACACAAGTCATTATATACTAAGTTCTCGATTAAATATTATATATAAAACACAAAATTACAAATAAAACATAAACACAAATTTTCATTTTCTCAATCTGACATTCACGTGTCACCGTACGGTATCAAACAAAACCAAAACAATATCAAATCGGCTACATCGCCTTAGAGGATGACAGTGACCATATGCTCCGTCTACCTTACGGAACTTAAGGTACCTACTTGGTCTTAGGGTTTTTATTCTCTAGTAACTAATCTTTTTGGGATAAAAGTCCAGGCAAAAAATCATTATCTTGTCACCAAAAAGAGTACATAACGGAGTGGTTTTATTCTCTTTGAGTAGGTAGGTACCAAAGATTATATTATAGTAACTAGATGTAACATTATAAAAACGAACATTGGACACTGTTTTGACTTCTTGCTCTTTGGGAGTATGCCATATGAAAAAAAAAGATAGATATAATTTTTCAGTTCAGTTTCAGTTACATTCAAATACGTATGTGGTCAATCTGATTCTTGTCTGACATTCTACTGAAATGTGAGAATAGTGATGTGAAATTCTGTACTTATCGATTAAATTATGATTTCAGTAAGCAGGTTTGTTGTAACCGCTGCATTGTATGTTGATCATGACGACCGATGTAGCGCGGTGGGCAAAGGTGCGCCTGCAACGCAGGAGGTTACGGGTTCGGGAATCAAACCCCTCAGAACAAATTTGTGAACGATCTGCAGATATACCTATGTTCCGTTGGTCTGGGTATAAATGTACTATAAAAAATGTATATCTATGCATCATAATGTATATCTATGTATATGTATTTAATAAATCAGTTATCTAGTACCCATACCACGAGCTTTGAGTAGCTTACTTTGGGGCTAGATGGTGCTTTGTCGATTGTCCAGCATTATTATATATTATTATAAAAGAGTATAATAAATTCAGTTATGTTTAAAATCCGCAAGCTGTAATTTTACTTGAAAAGATATACCAATATTCATTAATCACCTATATTTTTTTGGTGTTTGTGGGGTTTTATATTAAGTTTGGAGTATGTGAGTCAATAATGATTAAATCAATCAGCTGGTAATGATTGAAACTACAACCCCCTCAAGGATCTAGATCGACTTAACCGGTACCTGACCCTGTAGGTATATAAATAAAGACCTACTAAGGTTATTTTGTTAAAACTTACATAAACTTGATAAATCTTCTTGATAATAATTATGTTTTTATTTAAAATGGGGTTAAGCGGTGATGGTTGTTTGCCGTCGTTATTTAGGATATGAGCAGTGAGAAAACTTAGGTAGGTACTTAGTTACATTAACATAAACGAAATTATTTTTAAAGTATTTTCACGTCGTATACTACTATACTTAACTGAAATATTTTGTGCTTAGATACCACTTGGATGCTATCATTTAACCTTTATTTTCAAAGTTTTTTTGTAAGTCCTTTGATATCCAATTCTGTGGCACGAAACATGGAAATGTAAAAAACACCAACGAGAATTCTATGATGGCTCCCAGACATGTCTTCTCAAGTTTCGTTTCCATTTTTCTTTTGTTATTGGATATTTTGTATATCTAGAAGTGAAAGATAAGAATAAGTTGTGAACTTCTAGCTACATTGCAATCTTTAGTCTCCTAGATCTTACTAGCGACACCATAATCAAGTTTTGATTTCTAACTCCAACTTAGTCGGTCCATGTAGGTACCGTAGCAATATCTCGGTAGGTAGGTATAATTCTCAAACCACGACAATTTACTTTTGAATCATCATTTTGTCAACAAGTATTAGACATTCATCGACAATAAATTATCGACAACTACCAGTACTTCACTAGGTGGCATCAAAATGGTACATCAGATGTCAGTTTTTCGTATTGTACTATAATATTAGTGAATTATAGAATTATACTGCTAATGAGCTGTAAATAACGTAGTAAAACAGTTATTATATTCTATGTACAAAAAACTATTCAACATATTGCAAAGAAAATACATGTAATATCCGCGTAATATCCGCGTCTATCACGATTATAGACTTACCGATGAAAAGATATCTTGCGTTTATCTTCACATAAAGATCCCAAACGGCTTTTACAACCCACAGCTACACAAGTCATTATATACTAAGTTCTCGATTAAATATTATATATAAAACACAAAATTACAAATAAAACATAAACACAAATTTTCATTTTCTCAATCTGACATTCACGTGTCACCGTACGGTATCAAACAAAACCAAAACAATATCAAATCGGCTACATCGCCATATAGGATGACAGTGACCATATGCTCTGTCTACCTTACGGAACGTAAGTACCTACTTGGTCTTAGGTAGGTACCAAGCACGACTAGATCTTAGGTACCAAGGAATCGGAACGTATCTAGTACTTGATCTTAGCAAGGAACATAATACTCTCTGTAGGTACTTACAAAAAGAACTTACTAACTACGGCTAATATCTATGTAATAAATAATCATTTATGGTTTTTATTATTTATGGATCTTTGTTTTTTTTTTGTGCTTTTTGATTTATATCTAACTAGCTCTGTGTTTCTAAATTATTTTATTCTCATGAAATTTTAATGTGGTACCTATGTACTGTTTTGATTTTAGTATCCCAGAAGATAATGTTGTCAATATCTCTATTGCTCACGCCTTTCTCGCGTGCATGGCAGCTCCCGGCTACGCAAAATCGACTCGACTGTTCACGCATCCTGGCTTGCACGGCAACTTTCTGGCACATAGCATTCTCGGACTCCTACACATTCGAAGTAAGTTCTGTCAATCTGTAAAGGATCTATCAATCTTTGAATAGCTTTCTTTGGGGCTAGATGGTGCTGTGTGGATTGTCCAGCAGTATTATTATAAATGTAGGTAGATAAAACAAGTAACTCAAACTGGACATGGTCAGGAGTATCTCAATGCTGTACCACATAGGTAATGTTGCCTTATGCCTTACGCCTCAATTTTTATCTTCTTCCATTTATCATCATCAGCCTTTGCATCCAATGCGGGACATAGCTCTTCCGATATGCCGAATTGCGGACGGTTACCCGATTGAAGGCAGGCACGGCTCTTCGACAGATCTCACTATCGGACCCTGCAGCACCATATCTCAGTAGCTGATGTTGTTACCTAAACGCCTTAAATAATAATAATAACCCAACTAACATTTTGGTGTCAGTTACAGGTATTATTATTACTTTTAACTGTTTAACGGAGTAATAATGATCTCAGTTGTAACTATAAACTTTATAAGGTAGTTAAAATATAAATTGAGCTCGAAAAGTGTTAGTAGTATTATACTGAACGACGTTAAACAACTTTTAGAGTTACAATAGTGCTAACTGCAACAAGTATACTTAAGATGTTATAGGTTTAACCTGTTTATAACACCCAAACCTATACAACGGTGCTCGCTGACTCTCGTTAACACTTATTGTTGTTTAGTTTTTTCCGTAAAGTGCCTTATAAGTATTTTGGTGTTATATTGATTATAAGGTGCAGACATTACTTTTAAAACAGAGTTTGTCAAGAGTATAAGTTCATTTTATGCTTAGCCGGTAGTATTGTCTTGGCTATAGTAATTGTAGTTCCTTAAGACTATTAATACACTGTAAAGAGTACTAAAGACTGACAACATTCTTGACTAAAGATGTTGTATCTCGAAATGTGTAATAGAACACTTAAACAAAGACATAAGCTTTAATGTTCGGTCGCCATTGTTTTGGTCAATTAACTTATATATATTGAATAGGTTATTCAATATTTGACAACAAAATACTTCATTATTTATGTAACTTCTGTCATTCTACTGAAACCACTTAATTTAACATGCTACTGGCTAATAAGGAAAAAAATAAAAAAATAAAAATTTGAAATTTCTTTGTTATTCTTCATAATTTTTATTTAAAATCTTAATTTAATCCAGGGCGCGTTAAAATTGAGATGAGAAACATGGTATACATTTACAGTAAAATTACCGCGGCAGATTATGTTCACTTCACAATGAAAACTTTAACTCCTTAGTATTTGTATATTCTTTTACACCATTCGCTGATAGTCACATAATTTTATTAAGTAACAAAGTTCATAGACTTCCTTTGTAAGATACAAAATACCTACGCTTGAGAATATTCTAACTAACTACTAAGCGATTAAGTGTCAAACAAGTATTTTTAATAGGTCTTGTAATATGTTAGGTGATATTTCATTCTTAACCGAAATGATTCTAACACCTATAGTATTAACCAACTCATCTACAAGACATTTATACCGGTTAAGGTATTAGCTGAGAATGAATAAACACTCTTGTGCAGGTTCTTAACACCCTTATACCACCCTTATACAGGCTTTATAACACCTTTACCTGCAAAATCGTGGGCCTCTTTCGTGGTTATATGTGAGTTAGAGCATGCTCTAACTGCATTGTTACAGGTATTTTTAACAATAAGATACTCGATTGGAACCGATATAAGTATAATATACAGGTTATTTTAACGCCAACGTGCTAGTTGGGAATAATTCCGGACAGTCCACACAGCATCATCTAGCCCCAAGCTAAGCAGAGCTTGTGTTATGGGTACTAGATGACTGATATACTTAATACAATACATTACATAACTAGATATTATTTATTGTACATAGAAAACACCCAAACCAACGGAACAAATTTCTGCTGATCGTACACAAATTTGTTCCGAGGCGAGAATCGAACCCGCAACCTCCTGCGTCGCAGGCGGACCTTCGCCCACCGCGCCACTTCAAATCAAATCAAATCAAATCACATTTATTTCAGACATGGTACAAGAATTACAAAACACAGTCCATAATTAACATTATTAAAATAAAAACACAAAAACATACACAGAAAAACAAAAATATCAAAACACTAACAGCCAACATGAACCCTTGTCCAATGCTGCATAAATGGAGAAGCTGTGTCCAGCCTTCCTGCAATAACCTGCAGGTAGCTGTTGTACCCTGCGCATCAGCGACGCCGTTCTCTTGCGCAGGATCGCCGTGAACCCGTCGACCCGCGCCTCCACGAACATGCCTGATGCGCTACAGAAGCGCGGCAGCCCCATCAGCCATCTGAAGGCATTATTATATTGGACGCGAAGGGCGTTCCAGGTCTTCTGCTTATACTTGATCCATAGGCTGCACGTGTAGAAAGACTGACAGTACGCTCTAAACAGTGTCGTCTTTACCTGCGAACTACAACGCGCAAACCTACGGGCCAACATATTGGCTCGGACCGTTAAGGCCCTCCGCTCCCTCTCCATGTCAACTTCGGTCGTCAAAAATAATCGTCAAAAAAAAACAAAAATGTCTTAAATGTGTCAGCCAACTTGCCGATGAGCCCAAAAATGAGATTATTCACATAATATCTTCTTACTATTATAATAAATGGGAATGTCTGTGTGAATGTTTGTTATAAATAATATTTGTAACTACTTAAGTTATTTAAATGAAATTTGGTATGTAGATAGTTTAGGACCTAGAATAGGACATAGGCTATTAAAATTCGGAAATTTTAACCTCTGAGGGGGTTAAATAGGGAAGTAAAGTTTGTATGGAAAATATTTTTTTACTTGGTTTGATTCTCTCAAAACTCGGTATAAATAAACTATAAACTAAATAATTAAACACGTATTTTTTATTTACACAATAACCCCTAGGGGGTGTGCAATAAATTTCTGAAATTTGTACGAAAAAATCTCTGGATCGCGGGCGAAGCCGCGGGGCGCATCTAGTACCAAATATACAATTTTGTATTTGTCGATTTTTCCCTTTATCTGATATGTAGGAGACAATTCCGGTTTTTTTTGTCAATCAGTTTATCTTTAACAAACCTAGGCGAACAAAGTCCTTTACCAGCTGTTATAACACCTCCGGTAATACTATTAGTACTCCAATAGTATTAAAGCACCTCCGGCACTAGGTATTATTTCATATCCACGATTAAATTTTCAGGCAGTGGAAAAGAGAACAACGACTTCGGTCCAGCCTACCAAATAAGCTTCTATGCCTCTCGGTACCTGCCCCTTCCGTGCGTCGTGGCCGATATCTGGAAAGCTAAAAATAACCGTCCTCTCAGCACGGCCTACCTTCTCTCCGGCATAATACCCTTCACACTCGCTATAACCCGATCAGATGACCTACACATAGATGTTGGCAACGCCATGATGGTAATAAACGGCGTAACACTAATGTACCTTTCGCGTAGCGTCGGGAAATGGGCTTTGTTTACGGCGGTGGCAGCACTGTGCACTCATTTCTGTATCACTGAGACAGGCCGCGTGAAGATGATGTATCCAATAGGGTTGGCGATCGTGGAATATGGCGCGTACAAAATGTTTACTCCGGAAAGGAGTGAACCAGAAGAGTAGAGCCGGAAACAGGGTGGTGCAGCGTTGCCCACTGGGCAAAGAAATAACCAGGGACCAGTTTTTCCTGTAGATACCTAATGCCTTCGGGTGTAATTGAGCTCTACTCACGCAAATGTACTTAGGTAATATGAGAGAATTCATGTTATTATTGAATATAAGATGAGGGCTTTTCGCTAACTTGACCCAGAAGTCAGAAGCTGAATGGAATACGATCACCACGCCTTGTGATCCTCTAAGATTCCTACATTGTTTTTGTACTTTTTAACAAAACCATTTTAGTTTTTAATTTTTTTTTTGTTATCTTTGTAAGGAAAAGATTAATGAACATTCAAAAAATACATGTTTAACAATATCTTGTTTTATACATTTGCGGAAATTCCTTTTATTACTTTTTCGAGCGACGACGTTCCATCCCTAACTATTCGCTCGGATACTATAGTCTATTCTAGCTTAGAACCCTTGTTTGGTTAAAGTCTAAATCATCTGGGAGTGGACATTTGCGCCAAATTCGCATAACTCCCAATAATATCTGTCGAACTACACCTAGAGAGGTCTAGATTTCACAATCATGTAGGCGATTTATTTCTCTTTATTATCAATCAATAGGTATGCCGGGTGTTCCAACTGTTATTTTATCTTTTACGGTTTTTTTTAAATAACAGATAGTGCAACTTTTACTATGGGTTCCATTAGTCACCACAAATACAGTCTTTCATCAGAGAAAGCAATACCAATCATTGAACAGGCACTCACATAAAAAACTTGCCTTCACCAACTCAAAAAGACTTCATAAAACGTTATCTATACTTATAATAAAACTGTAACAGGTCCAAATCTGTACATTGAAGATATTTTGAAAATTTTTTTTGGAGGGCACTCTATTATCGGTACTCAAGCCAAAACTGTAATTTTTTTCATTCATGTCTGTCTGTCTGTCTGTATCGTAAACGCGCATCACGCCAAAACTACTTGATGGATTTAAATGAAACTCGGCATGATTATAGGTCATATTACGAGGAAGGACATAGGATACTTTTTATCCCGGAATTCAGTAAGGTTCTCATGGGAGAGGGTATGAATGTAAAATTCCTTACCGCGCATCATGCCGAAACTGCTGAATGAGTTGGAATGAAACTCGGGACGATTTGAGTTCATACTACAAGGAAGGACATGGGATACTTTTTATCCCGGAATTCGGTAACGTTCCCCTGGGAGAGAGGGTGAAAGAAAAATTCTTTAACCACGCATCACGATGGAAGTGAATGAATTCGAATGGAACTCGGGACGATTGGACATGGGATTCATTTTATCCCGGAATTCAGTTTGGTTCCCCTGGGCTATACGGGTTTTCAAAAACTTCTCACAGCATCTGAACGACGCGTAAAGCGTCGTTCATGCAGTGATAAATTTTTAAAAACCCGTATAGCCCAGGGGAACCAAACTGAATTGAACTGATAAACGCGAAAGTTTGTAAGTATGAATGGATAGATGGATGGATAGATTGATAGATAGATGACTCTTTCACGCAAAAACTGCTCAACGGATCTGGATGAAATTTGGCACAGAGATAGATCATAAGCTGGAATAACACATAAGCTTTATTTTATCCCGAAAATCCCACGGGAAAAGGAATTACGCAAGTAAAATCGCGAGTACTCGAAATACTAATCATGCGCAGACGAAGTCGCGGGCACCAGCTAGTGAACAATATAATCTTATTAGCATATACATTTAAAATGATCATATGGGTACTTTATCAGCTCCTTAAATTCCTGCATCGCTCCACCCACATAAATCGAAGGAAAAATCGAATAAGGTACCTTTTAAATTTCTGTGGTTCCATCAAACACCCTGTAAGTATATCAGAAATTACAAAAATCTAATTCGTTGCGGGGTACTGCTAGTTCCTCTGATATATCTTACGCTTTCCATTTTCCGACAATTATGATAAACAATTTTGTCGTAGATCATCGTGACTACGTTACGTAACACGCGCTACGCCTTACCGGAGCGTCGTAGCATACAAAAGACAACGCGTCTTCACTTTTATCAAAGTTAGGCTGTGTCCCCTGTAGGTAAACGGTGAGCAGCCGACTGAGTTTGCGGCGTATCAGTTCAGTACGCCCTTCCATATATTTTAAATTGAGTGTTCACAGTTTGCTAATTTGCGTTCACTGTACGCAGTTTGCAGCGATACGTGCGCCGACTGTCTCAGTTAGCGGCCGACTCGCAGGTTCCAATGCTTGCGATACGCACGCAAACTGATCTGAGTTTGTACCTGTTCGCCACAAATTTGCGGCTCACTCAGTCGGCCGCTCACAGTTTGCCTACTGGGGACGCAGCCTTAATGCGTCCAGTTTCCTTATTGATAATCCGATCCTAACGAGTTTTGGTTTTTACTGTCACAGTTAAGGGCTCCCACACAAAACTGCGATTTGGTGCGATGCGATGCGATGCGATGCGATGTGATGCGATGTCATACGAACTTGATTTGCGAATTTCTGCGATGCGAATTTGTGCGGCGAACCGTTTTGTAGGGTAACCATACCTTCAAGTTTAGTCAGCCGTATTGGACGTGTTTTTAGGAAGCGTAAGGGCTCAAACACAAAACTGCGAGCTCGCATCGCATCGTAAATATCTGCGAGCTCGCACGATAACGTCAGATCTCATTTGCATCGCGTATTCCTGTCATATTACGTCATACTTGGTGACCCCCCTTTTAGTCCGCTCTGAGACAACTTTAGCGAAAGAGCGCGGCGCCTGAGCCGCCTTCTTTGTGTTGTAAAAAAAAACTGCTTCAGTTCTCAACTCATAGTAATTTCGAGTAATATAGTTCCCTTCAGAGTTCATAATCGTATTAAATGGATGAATCCAGAATCTTCTTTTTCTTTTATATCTATTTAACAATAACAGCAGTGCAATTGGACCGATTTATGCAAAAATGATCCAACCCACAACCTAGTCAATTTCGAGTTTTTTTAACCAATGTAATCAGAATAAGGTATATTTTAACATATCAAAGACTCACACCTCTATGTTCACAAATGTGGAAAATCCATATGATCCAACCCACAACTGTCATGTCGAAGACCATTTTTTAAAATGTATAAGTGTTTCATGCCACTTGAATCATTTTTGTGTTGCTTTTGTTACCCTAACATATAACCGTTCTAATTTGCTACAATGATTCAAACTATAATATTAAGCTGGTCCATCAGTTCAAAGAGCTCAGAAAGCTATAGAAAGAGCTATGCTCGGAGTTTCTCTGAAGGATAGGATTCGTAAAGAATACATCCGAAAGAGAACCAAAGTTATCGACATAGCTCAAATAATTAGCAAGCTGAAGTGGTGGCAGTGGGCCGGCTATATCTCGCGAAGAACCGACAACCGTTGGGGTAAACGTGTTCTTGAGTGGAGACCGAGACTTGGCAAACGTAGTATAGGACGCCCTCCGGCCAGGTGGGATGACGATCTGCGAAAGACTGCTGGCAGATGCTGGATGCCAAGCTGAAGAAAGGGAGCTATGGCGCTCATTAAGGGAGGCCTATGTCCAGCAGTGGACTAATATAGGTTGATTATGATGATGATGATATAAAACAAGTTAAGATTTGACAAGTTAATATTAGAATTATCTATAATATTCCGTATTGTATTAAACTGAACATCTTTATTAACAACGAAAATTACAAGCAAATGAATGGAAAAATTACAACTAGTATTTACAATTGAAACCATTGAGCTAACCGCAGTTAATATTTAAAATTGCTGTTTCATCTAAGTACGTAAACGAAATAAAGTATATAAAGTTCAAAACACACAGAAGCCGGAGGAGTGGCGAAGGCGAAGGCGTGCCGGTTTTTCCTATGGCACCGCGTTCGCCACGGCCTGCGGTGTGTGTGTAGGCTTTCATAGGATTCCATAGAATACAACTCGCACGCCTTTGCCTCCGCCACGCCTCCGGCTTCTGTGTGTTTCGTACTTTAACGAAAAATAAATAAATAAAATAAAATAAGTACAGGGCCAGCATTGCATTGATTAATTTAAGAAACCGAAGGGAAGCTGCAATAATAGACGAGGTAGATGGTTTATGTGATGAACCTTATTCTGATTTGGACGAGGAGTAGGGCCAATTTTGTTTGTTTTGTCTTTTAAAACACAAAAATGATTACTAATTTTTAACACACTTTGAATCATTTTTGCATTTTAATTTTTGCACCCTACATAGCTCTTTCCATACAAAATTAATTTTGTAATAATGATCCAGGCGCAAGTTTTCCCAATTATCTACTAAACTATTACAATTTATTCTTTATATTATTTATAGCAAAAAAGTTGAGTTTACATAGCATTAAATTAAATTAAAATAACAACATTTTGTATTACAAAGCTAGAGAAATACCGCCACAAACTTAAATATCGATTATCTCGAAATGAGGTTTGTGTGGGTTGGATCATTTTTGCTTAAATCGGTTCAATTACCTTTTTGGGATCCATCTTACGCTTCCTAAAAACACGTCCAATACGGCGGACTAAACTTGAAGATATGGTTACCCTACAAAACGGTTCGCCGCACAAATTCGCATCGCAGAAATTCGCAAATCAAGTTCGTGTGACATCGCATCAAATCGCATCAAATCGCATCGCATCGCACCAAATCGCAGTTTTGTGTGGGAGCCCTAAGATGGATCCCAAAAAGATAATTGAACCGATTTAAGCAAAAATAATCCAACCCACACAAACCTCATTTCGAGATAATCGATATTTAAGTTTGTGGCGGTATTTCTCTAGCTTTGTAATACAAAATGTTGTTATTTTAATTTAATTTAATGCTATGTAAACTCTACTTTTTTGCTATAAATAATATAAAGAATAAATTTTAATAGTTTAGTAGATAATTGGGAAAACTTGCGCCTGGATCATTATTACAAAATTAATTTTGTATGGAAAGAGCTATGTAGGGTGCAAAAATATATAGTTTGAATCATTGTAGCAAAATAGAACGGTTATATGTTAGGGTAACCAAAGCAACACAAAAATGATTCAAGTGGCATGAAACACTTATACATTTTAAAAAATGGTCTTCGACATGGCAGTTGTGGGTTGGATCATATGGATTTTCCACATTTGTGAACATAGAGGTGTGAGTCTTTGATATGTTAAAATATACCTTATACTGATTACATAGGTTAAAAAAACTCGAAATTGACTAGGTTGTGGGTTGGATCATTTTTGCATAAATCGGTCCAATTGCACTGCTGTTATTGTTAAATAGATATAAAAGAAAAAGAAGATTCTGGATTCATCCATTTAATACGATTATGAACTCTGAAGGGAACTATTTTACTCGAAATTACTATGAGTTGAGAACTGAAGCAGTTTTTTTTTACAACACAAAGAAGGCGGCTCAGGCGCCGCGCGTCTTTCGCTAAAGTTGTCTCAGAGCGGACTAAAAGGGGGGTCACCAAGTATGACGTAATATGACAGGAATGCGCGATGCAAATGAGATCGGACGTTATCGTGCGAGCTCGCAGATATTTGCGATGCGATGCGAGCTCGCAGTTTTGTGTTTGAGCCCTAACTTGGTCTAATAGACTCCCTTGCCGAATTGAACACTTGCTATCTCTCTCTCTCCTGTGCCATATTGTGTTGTCTATGTACCTTCAAGTTCGTCAGTAAAGGCTGCAGCAGACCGGATGCGTATGCGTAGACGTAAGCGTAGACGTGCACGTACCACTGAGTTGTAATGTATGGAAATGTATGAGACAGGACACACTGCTTGCGTAACGTAGACGTGCGCGTCGACGTAATGCGTAACCCTACGCAACGCAGCTCTCAAGACAAACAGGCTGCGTGACTTACGCCGTACCTTACGCAGAGCAGAACGGCAACGTCGCGTTGATGACGTTGTATTCAATCGCTCACCATTGTGGAAGTCACACCGAACAAATTTGAACACGCACGTACCTTTGCTGTGCGTTGCCCTACGCGCGTAATTGCAGTCAGCTGTATTTTATTACAAAAAAGTAGTATTTTGTTTTGTTTTGATTAGTAATGAACAGCGATAAAAAAGAAAAACTTTTTGAAATTGTGCGTAAATATGAATGTATATACAATCCAAAAAGTAAAGACTACAAACATGTATCGTATTCTGGCACAATAGTAGTAATATTGCTTCTTCCTCGTCATGTGAACTACTAGGTCCATATATCTACCCAATCTTCGTGAGAAATCCTGCACAACAGCGACAAAAGCAGTAATACGGCTGCGGCAGCCGGACACGGGGCGTTGGCTGCGTTGCGTTCTCAGCTCGATTGCGTAAGCGTAAGCGTAGACGTATGCGTAACCCGGTGTGACATTGGGTTACGCCGTAACTACGCGCGTGACTACGCATACGCATACGCATCCTGTCTGCTCCAGGCTTAAGCGCCGAGGATTGAAGCAAAGATATTATATTGGATTGAGGTTTAAAAATTTTACGTTTTAGGGTGCTGTAGTTGTTTTTACGGTGTTCAGCTGGACCATCGTCTAGCTCAATGGTAAGTACCAAGGACAAGCAGCTACATTACACGAATCTCAGAATCTGAATTTGACTGAACAAGGGTACTGTACTAAATAATAAATGCATGTCTGTTATCTTTTTACGCCTAAACGGATGCACGGAACGGATCTTATGAAAATTTGACGAAGGGATAGTATCCCGAGCACTTATTATCCCGGAATAAGTAAAAAAAGCTGCGGGCAGAAGCTAGTTTTACATTAAAAATATTCTTGACTTATCTCAGCAGTGGGGCGTATTGGCAAATCCTTATAATATAGCTAAGGCAAAAGTTTTGTGATTTGAAGTTTAAAAATAAAATAAAACAAACATAATGTACTGAAAAAAAATGTAATATGGAGTCAATATGTGTACATCACTACGACCAATATAATATTATCATAAAAAATGGGTTCAGTGAGCCAATTTAGTGCCTTCGCCCCCCGGGCGGAGGTGGCGCAACGGGCATACTACCGAGTCTATACGAGCAGTAATCCATTAGTGCCAGCCCTAAAGGGTATAATATCTTGATTTGACCTGTCTGACCGACCATGAAGTACGAAAATAAAGCGCATCCAGCCGTATACCAACCCCATTCTTGGTTACGATCGAATGCTACGTAGACAAGAGAGAGTAAGTTGCATGTTAGACATAAGTGTCCTAAGGCTGCATTATCTCGTGAAGTGACAGCGATAACGAAGGGTAGGACACCAGAAATAAGATGGATGGCGCTGAGGGCCTGGTTTTGTTTCCAGAGATCCGCCATTAGGCAGGGTAAGGGCAGGTATCGTGAAGCTATCAGGCTGATGCGGTAAACTCCTGAGAAGTCGGTATTGAACGCGCCGCCTGGAAAAAAAGTATGTTTAAAACAGGTAGAAAAATAGATTTAACTCGTGGAGTGTCAATATAAAGCGACATTTTGATATTTAAGAAAAATATGATGGAATCTCTGAGAAGACGAATACTCAACGAAGACAGTAGATTTTGAGACTTTAGGAATGGTGTAGTATAGAGGTTTCTGTTGTATTGTGTCTACACGCTACATTAAGCACCCCAAAAAGTTTGATATTTACTTTTTGGTAGGATCACATTTTCCTAAGGCAGCAATTTATAATCCTTATGCTGCAAGGTCACTTACAGCAATGAATCTGACAATAAAACCTCCGCCTTGAGGGAATTACTTAAAGAAATAAATATACTTACTGTAAATTCGCAATATATCTATGAAAATTTAATGCATACAAAAAGTTATTGTTAACTTGTTCTTGTTTCTTGTATTATTTATTTTATTTTCGAGTTTTGGGAAAACTTACAGTTAGAAAATTACAAAACTATGATTATTAATCTTAATACATAAAAGTACTTAAGCTTGTATTTATAGAAATACAAGAAACAAGAACAAGTTAACAATAACTTTTTGAAAAGTTGTGATGTTCACAATAGTGTGTTAGTTTTTAATTATGTATTAGACACAAGTTACACACGTGCTACTGGTTTATTTTTTGCTTCTTCCACTAGTGGACAAATTATTGAAGCGAAGGGAAAATCAATTATCACTTTCTTTTTTAACCTTATTTTGTACCTGTAGTTTAAAACTTGACTTTTCTAGTTGCTAAGTTTGTAAGCCTAAAGAAATTCAGATATTGATTGAATCAGATATTACCTACTTGAAACACTCGATAGTTATGTGAAATAATAAATATAAATATAAATAAATATAAATTTCTTGGACAATTCACACAGCACCATCTAGCCCCAAAGTAAGCTACTCAAAACTTGTGTTATGGGTACTAGATAACTGATATATTTAATATATTATATACATAGATAGATATTTTTATTATACATATTAAACACCCAGACCAACGAAACCTGCAGATCGTGCACGAATTTGTTCCGAGGCGGGAATCGAACCCGCAACCTCCTGCGTCGCAGGCGGACCTTCGCCCACCGCGCCACATCGGTCGTCGAAATAGGTGGTACTTATTCCTTAGTGCATCAACTATATAGGTTCACTTTAGGTCAATTTACGTTAAGGGATAGTTCAGGTATAAACATGGTATAAACTTACTTTGAAAATGGAGAAATCCGACAATGCCATGAATGAATAAGTTTGAATGCATGCCAGGGTATCTGAAATTTTGTCCTACATTATTTACTTCGCTTATACCGCGGCCTGTGGCGGCCGCGAGAACAAGGTGGGCGATCGAGGCATGAAGACTATCATCAGCACCCATATCACATTAAAAAGCTAGGTATAAAAATAAAATAATGTAAAGTTATACAAATCCATCAATTTCTACAGTTTTTGATTGATGACGTTCTATCATAAAATGTTGTGAAATGTTTCATTTGTCGAAAACCCATCAAAGCAAGGAGGATTATTTCCAAAAAGGAGACTTTATTGCAAAAATACTTCATATTCTAATTATACAGCAAATTTTTAGCTCAACAAGAGAGCGAAGGTCTTTGTGATCTTAACTAGAATAAAGTCACGAGCGTAGCTCTATCGCTCGAAACACTTGAACAGATTTTTTACAATGTAATTTTGTTTCTTCTCATGGATCCAAATATCAATTTTACTCACTATTTTGGGCACCGATTTCTAGTGAGCGGAAAGTTGTTCTACCGTAGCGCCTGCAACGATGCTTGCTACGACGAGAAGGACTGTAGCATATGAAAGACTTGAACAAGCAATATCTATGCGAAAGCGAAACTATTTTTTTCGTAGCGGTGCAGTGCTACGATTTGATACGAGTCGTGACATAAGAAAGACTTCAACGCGCGTTATGGAACTTAATTTTATCGTAGCACCTGCTACGATGCTTGCTACGAGACATGTCACGGCATAAGAAAGACTTTAACTAGCGTTATGGAACTAATTTTATCGTAGCACCTGCTACGATGCTACGATACTTGCTATGAGATGGGTCGACGTATAAGAAAAACTTCAACGCGCGTTATGGAACTTAATAAGAAAGACTTCAACGCGCGTTATGGAACTAATTTTATCGTAGCACCTGCTACAATGCTACGATACTTGCTACGAGACGGGTCGTCGTATAAGAAAAACTTCAACGCGCGTTATGGAACTAATTTTATCGTATCACCTGCTACGATGCTTGCTACGAGACGTGTCGTGGTATAAGAAAGACTTCAACGCGCGTTATGGAACTAATTTTATCGTAGCACCTGCTACGATGCTTGCTACGAGACGTGTCGTGGCATAAGAAAGACTTCAACGCGCGTTATGGAACTAATTTTATCGTAGCACCTGCTACGATGCTACGATACTTGCTACGAGACGGGTCGTCGTATAAGAAAAACTTCAACGCGCGTTATGGAACTTAATAAGAAAGACTTCAACGCGCGATAAGGAACTAATTTTATCGTAGCACCTGCTACAATGCTACGATACTTGCTACGAGACGGGTCGTCGTATAAGAAAAACTTCAACGCGCGATAAGGAACTAATTTTATCGTAGCACCTGCTACAATGCTACGATACTTGCTACGAGACGGGTCGTCGTATAAGAAAAACTTCAACGCGCGTTATGGAACTAATTTTATCGTAGCACCTGCTACGATGCTTGCTACGAGACGGGTCGTGGTATAAGAAAGACTTCAACGCGCGTTATGGAACTAATTTTATCGTAGCACCTGCTACGATGCTTGCTACGAGACGGGTCGTGGTATAAGAAAAACTTCAACGCGCGTTATGGAACTAATTTTATCGTAGCACCTGCTACGATGCTTGCTACGAGACGGGTCGTGGTATAAGAAAGACTTCAACGCGCGTTATGGAACTAATTTTATCGTAGCACCTGCTACGATGCTTGCTACAAGACGGGTCGTGGTATAAGAAAGACTTCAACGCGCGTTATGGAACTAATTTTATTGTATAACTGCTACGATTCTTGTAAATGTTTACTGGAATCTTTACTCCTTACTAATATTATAAACGTTAAAGTTTACATGGATGTATGTACCTCACTACTGAAAGGATCGAACTAAAACTATTTTATCCCATAAATCAGTTCCGATGGGATAATAATAGCCTTGAAACTTTTCCATAGAAAAAACGTGTACGAAGCCACGGGCAGATACTATTATCTCCTTAAATATATAAATAATGCTGGACAAGTCACACAGAATCATCTAGCCCCAAGCTAAGCAGAGCTTGTGTTATGAGTACTAGATGACTGATATACATAATACCATACATTCTGAATACATTACATAGATAGATATTTTTACTGTACATAGAAAACACCCAGAACCCCGGAACAAATATTTGCAGATCCTACAAATATTGATCCCAAGGCGGGAATCGAACCCGCCACCTCCTGCGTCGTAGGCGGACCTTCGCCCACCGCACCATATCGGTAATTTACATAAATAAAATAAAATTCATAATTATCTTAAATTCCAGTGAAAATTCGAATTCAATAATGTCAAAAAGCTGTTAAAAAAAATGGATAAACATAATATTGTAAGTCGAGAGTGGCTAAACAGAGCTTGCGTTATGGGAACTATGACTGATGTAGATAAATATTTAAGCTCTGCTTAACTTGGGGCTAGATAATGCTGTGGGTATTGTACCTACAGCATTAGTAGGTAAGGACAAAGTTTCTTGGCAGTTCTGAACTACGCGCGGAAGGCTGCGCAGCAACACTTTTTAGGAACCAAAAGGTGGCATGAGTAGGGTGCGCGGGGCGGTGGTCTAGGCTAGAGACGCACCTTACATAAAAACAATCAATCCTTTACACGATCGTATTTCGTAATCGATTAGTTTCATTTTGAACTCATTCATTTTAGGGTATAGAAGATTATTTAAGTAGCTAAATTTACTATTATAGTGTAACAAAAAAATATTAACATCTTTATTAACAACGAAAATTACAAGCAAAGGAATAGAAAAATTACAACTAGTATTTACAATTGAAACCATTGAGCTAACTGCAGACGGTTGCAAACAGTCTAAAGGTAGCTCAATTGATCCATGTCAATACCAGTCGGAAGCGTCCCCAAGACACTGGCTGCATTACCACGCTGTATGGCAATGCTGATGCGCTGAGCCAGATATTCACCAGCTCTCGGGTCACGCGTCGCATCGACCAGACGCTCTATTATAGTGAATTTACTCATTTATAAAGGAAGGAATAATTAAAAAAAAGATGTTTGGTATATGTTGAAATGTTAAAAAATTGTTTTCTATTTTAAAAGACATGATTTAAGTACTGAAATTTTAGAAATCTATTAAATACTATTTGAGTAACGACTGTTTGAGAACATTTAAGACCTCATTATAAAATCGAATAGAAACATTTTTTATCACTTAATTTCAATCGATTTAAATAATAATCGATTAAACAACACCCCACGCACATTGTATGTACATCTCTTTTATCTTGACTTTTGTTAACTTCGATCTTTATCGGCAATACTCGGCACGAGGTATTTGTCTCTGTCACACGTCATCATTGGTTTGGTGTTTGTGACGCTATCTCTTTCTTGACCACTGGTGGTTATTTGTAGTAGCTGGTTCTTTACTAAACCACTCATAAATCACAGGATGATTCGGGATATTTTAAGTGGACTGTATCTGCGGTTTTAATAGGATTACGCAAGTATTTCCAGGAAGAGAAAAGCCTGCTGTCGTAGGGATGATGTGAGGACATACAGTAGACAGCAGTTCTTATGGAAATAGGCTTGGACACATGCACTAACCTGCCTTCGTGGCGTCGGGGCGTCGGCGATGGCTGCTGCAGCGTCAGAGTCTATTCACAACACCGAGAAACACTTGCAACGGGGAGGTTCTTCAAAATCACTCAAAGTTAGGTGTACACACGTTAGATTTAGGTTATTTCATCAATATTTAGAACAAGGGTAATTTAATTGCGCGGTGGATGTCGTTAGCGTGATCCGGCGCGCGAGCGCAACTCAAGACTGTTCATTCTCTTCATACGAAGCCATCGGCCATCGTTAGAGCAGGATGGCGCGATTCGACATGTGCATGCGGGATAGGATAGGAGAGAGGGGTGGATGAATAAGGATGGAAATACTTGCATTACCTAAAACCTGGATTCAATATCCACCATATCCCCCCCCTTGAAGGGTTCCTTCAAAAATGAAGAGAATAGCGAAACGTAATAAAGTAATAATTATAATGAGCGAATTTAATATAAAAAAGAGGAATCAAAACAAAAATAAAACAATTAAAAGTAAAAGTGAGAGGTAGGACAAAATATCCTTAAAATATTATAGTTATGGTTACTCTACTGTATTGGAAGCGGCGACAACTTAACTGTTGGACGCACATACGAGTTTTCACCCGCAACCACTCTCGCGCAGCGAACTTGACCGTCTTTACCTGGGAAAACTTCAGCAACTCTACCAAGTTTCCAGGACAAAGGAGGAGCGTTTTCATTATTAAGAAGAACTATTGTTCCTACAGTGAGAGGATTACTAGCGGTATTCCATTTTTCACGCATTTGTAAACTATGGAGGTATTCATTCTTGAATCTTTTCCAGAAAGTTTGAACAATTGAGTCCAATAAGGAGTGACGCGTTAACAAATTTTCCCGTTCTTTGCTAACATCAGGAGCGGGTAAAAAGGCTAGAGGTTGCGTACAAAGAAAGTGCGATGGTGTAAGTGCAGTTGGTTCCGAGGGATCAGTACTCAGAACATACAAAGGTCGACTGTTCAGTACAGCTTCGACTTGATTAAGCACCGTAAGCATTTCTTCGTATGTAAGTATTTGTTTACCTATCACTCGGAAAAGAAGCGATTTAATGCATTTTATGTTAGCTTCCCAAATGCCGCCGAAATGGCTTCCTAGGGGCGGTGACCTCTTCCAAGTGATTTGGTTTTTAGCGAGTTCATTACAAAAGAGCGAGTAGTACTCATCTGTTTCTAGGAATTTAAATAATTCGTTTAAGTACGATTGAGAAGCGACAAAATTAGTTCCGTTGTCACTATAAAAAAACTTACAAGGACCGCGGCGAGATAGAAAGCGTTTGAAAGCGTTAAGAAACGTGGCAGAGCTAAGATCTGTAGCTAGCTCAATATGTACGGCCTTGGTTACTAAACACACAAAAACGCAGAGGTAAGCCTTTTGGCTATGTATACCTCGTTTCCTTGTGGGAGTGATTGTTAGAGGGCCTGCATAGTCAACACCAGTGTGTGTAAAGGCCTTAATACAAGGTTCCACACGACAACTGGGTAGAGCAGACATTGGAGGAAAGGTACCTTTTGGATTAAGTTTAAAACAGCGTAAACATTTATAGATGCGATTGCGTACTAAGCGTCTGGCGGATAAAAACCAATATTTCTGTCGTAATATTGACATGAGTAATTGCGGACCGGCGTGACTATTTTCACGATGGTAAAAATCAACAATTAATTCAGAAATGTGCCCGTTCTTAGGCATGAGAGCGGGGTGTTTATGATTATAATCCAGACTTGAGTATGAAAGTCGCCCTCCGACACGCATTATTCCATCAGACATGAATGGAGATAGCTTCCGAAGAGCGGTGGAACAAGACTTATCCTTTTCGATGTTCCGTATATCATTAGCGAAACAGCTTCTCTAGACAGCTTGGATTATTTTGTTTTCAGCCATACTTAAGTCCTCAGCAGTAATAACGTGATTGCGAGGAAGTACCCTTAAAAAACGGAGTACGATGACTGTGGACCTGAGGTACTTCAGCCAAGATGAAAACTTTGAACCTAAGGTGATTAGAAAATTCTCTTCCTCTGTTACGGTGACATGAGAAACATTTTTTTCTTCTGGTAGCTGAGTATGATTGGAAGAGAATTTAACTACCGGCCAGTTATCGACTGGTGAAGACAACCAAGGGGGGCCTTGAAGCCACAGTTCATTGTCTACAATCTGCGAGGGCAGCAAACCGCGAGACACAAAATCAGCGGGATTCTCCACTCCTGCGACGTGATATACGTTTTGAGAAGGAGAGATGCATTGAAAGTTTGAGATTCGGTTTGCCACATAGGTTTGAAAACGATGCGGGGAGGAAGTTACCCAGCAAAGAGCGACGGTCGAGTCTGAAAAGATGTAAACATCATCTATCTGACAACGTGCGGATAGCGAGCTATAAACAGCGCTGAGTAGCTTAGCAAGAAGCACTAAACCATTTAGCTCCAGCCGAGCTAACGTTACAGTGGGCTTGGCTGATGCGACGCGTGACTTGGAGCACAAGAGCGAAATGGATGGTGAACTGTCACCATTAGATACGTGCAGGTAGATCACACAGCCGTATGCCCTTTCGCTTGCGTCTGAGAATGCGATGAGCGTGATTTTTGATTTATTCTCCTCAATTCCTACATGACGAGGAAATCTGAGTTGCGAAATAATCGGCAGCTCAGATAAATATCTTTGCCATAAAGCAGCGATATCAAGGGGTAGCTTGTCATCCCAATCGATGTGGAGAAGCCACAATTCTCTGATTAGCAGTTTGGCGTAAAGAATTACAGGTCCGACGAGTCCTAAGACATCGTACAGGCGTGCGGTTACGGATAGGACTGCCCTTTTAGTGAAATCAGAAGGTGGAATCGAAGTTAAGAAACAAAACGTATCTGACGCGGGAAGCCAGCGAAGACCTAAAATCTTAAAAGCGTCATCGACATCGAATGAAATTGATTCCGATTGTCTATGCGATTCGGGTATGTGTTGTAGCAACTCAGGGGAGTTACTGGTCGACTTGACTAAATCAAACCCACCAGCCTTAAACATTTGAATCAATTCCAGCGCAGTTTTGACTGCATGATCGACTGTAGAGGCAGAAGATGCTAGATCGTCCATGTAAACGTCCCGTTCAATAACTTCAGCAGCTATTGGCCACCTTTGCCTTTCATCTTGAGCCAGTTGGCGCAGAGTCCTAAGTGCCAGCATAGGGCTAGACCGTAGACCAAAGGTAACGCGTTCAAATTGTAACGTTTCAAGCGGAGCGTCTGAGGAAAACCGGTATAAAATACGTTGATAACAACGATGAGCGGGGTGTGTATAAATACACAAATACATTTGCCTTACATCGGCAAAAAAGGCGATGCGATGTATGCGAACATTCAATAAAATGTTGAATATATCAGTTTGAAGATTAAAGCCTTTATATAAAATGTCATTTAGAGACAGGCCGAAGTCAGTTACGGCACTGCCGTCTAGTACAATGCGAACTTTAGTCGTAGACTTGTCGTCACGAACTACAGGATGATGCGGCAGGTAATAACCTGGAGAAGCACATTCGTTTGGAGATACGCGCGTTAAAATGCCTTTATCGAGATAGTCAGATATTATATAATTATACTTCTCATGTAAATCGGGTGAACGCAGAAGTTTCTTTTCGAGAGACAAAAACCTCTTTTTTGCATTTATGTAAGAGTTACCAAGCTTTTGAGGATCATCCTTAAAAGGAAGCATAACTACGTAACTACCATCCTCATTACGTGTCGTAGTGGAAGTATAAATTTCTTCGCATCGTTTTTCATCGGGGCTTAAAAATACCTGAGATGGTGGTTCTTCGGTGTACCAAAACTTTTCCACCAGCTTGTGAAGCGGATCAGCGGTAAATGCGCAAACAGTGTGCAACGAAGAGCGCGGTGACTCAATGGGTGCATTCCCCATAATTATGTAACCTAAAGTTGTTTCTAAGGCAACTGGCATGTTGGCAGATGTGACCTTGTTGAATAGGAGGATTTGACAGTACAAGTTCACACCTAAGAGAAGGTCTATCGGACCGGGTTCCGAAAAGTCATCATCAGCCATGGGTAGGTTACGTATGTGACTAAGTGCGCTGACATCGACACGCGAGTCAGGTAGTTGTGACGTAACATAATCCACAACCATGGGCTCGATGTGATATTCATTGCCGTCGTCGAAGCGGGAAGAAAATCTAAGCGAGGTCACTCCCAGGATTTTCTGCGAGACGCCTCCTATACCTTGAACCTTAGCGAAACGGCTTTGTGTGCGAATGGGAAGCGACAAGCGCTTACTGCACTCGGCAGAGATGTACTCACTTTGAGAACCAGGATCAATCAGGCATCTCAAATAATGAGGGCGGTTAAATTTATCAATAAATTTTATTTTAGCGGTGGCCAATAACGCAGTTGTTATTGTGTGCGAATCGTGATCATATGACACAGTACAAACTGAAGTTGTATTCGGATCATTAGCGGGAGCGGGCAAGCAAGAGCCGACCTTATGCGCAGAGGGCGCAAAGTCGGTAGCTGACGCGTACGTAATTTCCCCGGGCGAGGACATATTTACAGACGCAGCGGAGCGAGCGCCATGAGCGGTAGCGGGTGATTTATTATCAGCGGTAATTTTCGTAACATTTTTATTTTTATTTGCGGGTGAAGTAAAGTGCAAGAGTGAATGATGCTTAGCCGAGCAGTGGGAACAAGTATTTACGGAAGTACATGCCATTGATTTGTGCTTTACACTCAAACAGTTAGTACAAAATGAGTTATCTTTAATAAATTTATATCTATCTCGAGGAGTAATTTTTTTAAAGGCAAAACAACGATAAAACTGGTCGTGTTTATCGCGTTGGCATAAAGTGCATTTTGTCGCATCACTTGTGTCACTTGTGGTCTGGTCAGTGCCCACAAAAGATTTTGTTTGAGCGCTAGGCTTCGCACTAGGCGTAGGTATGTGAGCGCGCGACTTCTGCTGCGCTTGCGTTTTCGACGAAGGAATAGCTGACCGCGATAGTGCTTTGCTTTGTTCCTTGACAAACTCGATTAGATTTGAATAGGTAGGCATTTTATTCTTACGATAGGTTAGCTCAAATAATTTAACAGTCTCGGAGTCCAGTTTCTGGAGAGCGAGGTGCAGCAGAATAAATTCCGAGAGGTCACCAAGGCTCAATTGTCTAAGAGCTTCTACAGACGTGTCAAAGCTATCCAAGAATAACTCCAAACCCGAAGCGCTATTGGCGGTAAGCGATTTAAAAGATAACAGCTGATTGAGGTATTGACTAGCAAGTAGTCTGGGGTCATCGTACTTTTGTATTAACGCCTCCCAAATAATAGGGTAATTTTCAGCGGTCGGAGGCAAACGAGCACAGACAGATGCAGCGGAACCAGTTAATTTACCAATCAGATAATACACCCTATCAGTATCTGAAAGTGAAGTATTTTCGTGAACAGTACACTTGAACTGTTGGTAAAATAGTGGCCATGTTCGTACATCACCGTCAAAGCTTCGCAATTCTATCGGCGGGAGTTTCGGCCTAGGCCGATCACAGTGCGGGGCAGATTCAGATTTAGCGGGTGGTGAATGAGTCACAATGACTTGTTTGATAAGGCAATACATTATGTCAAAGTTAGTCCATTCTTGGTACCTAACAGTGTGCTTAGGATTTAATTTAAGCGAAATGGCGTTATATGAATCTAATATTTTCTCAAAATCTTTATGTAATTGATCGATATTGAACGCACTGTGTTGCAACGACTGTAACTTTGAAGAATCGCTTTGTGCTTTCTTAGCTAGGTCATAAATGCCTTGCATGCGAGCAAACAAAAGTTCGCGCTTGGCTTCCAGCATAGCAAGTTGACCTTTGTCCTTGTGGTGACACAGTTTAAGATATAGTACGCGGCGCAAACGCGTATTGTTAATTCAGCAAATTACAGCGGCTAAGCCGAGCCCTCAGTGTCCCACCTCAGTCACTCCAGCAACCTCCCTTAAGAAACACATAGCCTAATTAAGGTTTATAGATTATCGTAAATGTCAGTTTATGTATCCGTGTTTCGTGTGTATTGAATAGACTATATATCGCACAAAATATCTTTTATTCAACCAACCCACAGTAGCTTATATAGACTTGTAACATTAATGACAAAAGTGGTGACCCCGACGTGATTCCAAAACCCGACGTGATGATTATAGACTATGTACTGTGGGCAGTGTTAAAGTGAAGAGAACAGTGGAGAGAATAGACGGAGTGACTCCCTCCCGATGAAGTCCACGCCTCGGGAGGTTAAAGAAACGCAAGCATAAGCAGAACATTACAGGATGACGCAATTCAACGGAAAGACGCCACGCCACGCGGTATGGAATGCGCAGCAGATGACGTCAGCAGATCCTTTTCCTACCTTCTACAGAAGCCCTATTGAGAAGATAAATATTGGCAGCGTATGACCGGGAAGTGGTTCACCCGCGGTCCAGACGCATTTTATGGTTTAGCGGCAGATGAAGATTTATAGAGCCAGCTATATCTGAGGTATATTCGATCCTATAATGAATGGTGTTTAGACCTGCATTTTCACTCAAGGATATTGCCCGGTTTGGAGTCGGTACGCTCACCGGAGGATCAGTGTTGGATTTTGGAGATATGGCTCATTCCCACTGCTTTGAGTGACTGGCATACGATGTTCCTGCGCTACATGGAGACCAAGAGAAATAAATCCTGTGATTTTGTGATTTAAAGAAGGTGCTGTTGTGTAGGACTGGACGAGCGAGACGTATTTTTCAATAGTGTGTGTGCGTTAAATTTTTTCAAAATAATAGTAATGAGTCTAGTTAATTTTTTGTTTCCGAAATGTTCTATAGTTGCAAAATAATGTTTTGTGGAAAGTAAATTGTTCAGTAAACACAGTTGGTTTTACCTTGTTATATTATAACTATAGGGAATCCAGACTAAGTTTATATTGTTCAAAATTTGTGTATGGTTATAGAAATTGTTTTTTGTGTACTTATGTGCTATGATCAGGAAATATGATTGTAAAGAAATTATTATGCCGACTGTACTTAAAGTGTGCTAAAGAAATGTATTAGGTAAACAGAACATTTGATTGAAATTTAACTAAAGACGAATGTAGTTTAAAGATAACATTTTTATAGGGATATTAAATAAAACACTTATATTTTTTTTTACAGTTTAAGTGTCATTGTTTTTTCTTATACAACTTTATTAAAAGAAAAATGTATTTTAAAGCTTTTCAAAAAACCATGTATGTAATTTTGTAGGCTGACTGTATTTTATCGTGTTTGTTGAAATTAACTTTGATTGTACTGTACCTACTTAGGAATGCGACTTCGTAACGTGAGCGCATTGTCGATGTCAGCAAATTTGTGTATCAAGGCACGAACTTGTGCAGCTTTTAAGATTGTTTTGAATTGTAAAGTTTTGAATTGAAGATTACCTTTATGGATAAAATTTTTAATGTTAAAAATTTTTGAAAAAGGGGAGGATTGATGTGGTGACACAGTTTAAGATATAGTACGCGGCGCAAACGCGTATTGTTAATTCAGCAAATTACAGCGGCTAAGCCGAGCCCTCAGTGTCCCACCTCAGTCACTCCAGCAACCTCCCTTAAGAAACACATAGCCTAATTAAGGTTTATAGATTATCGTAAATGTCAGTTTATGTATCCGTGTTTCGTGTGTATTGAATAGACTATATATCGCACAAAATATCTTTTATTCAACCAACCCACAGTAGCTTATATAGACTTGTAACATTAATATCCTCATCGTAACTTTCGTCAATATCAGAACCTTCCTTTTTATCTCTTCTACTCATGATGAATAATTAACAGAATAGACGCAGAAATAAAAACCTCCAATAACAAGTTAAACGAGTAAGGAAATGCAACAATAACAAAAATTCTAAATGCCTACAGAACACAGAATAGGCGGGAGAAAAATAGTTACTATTAAGCGTGTTACAAAACAGTTAGCGGTGCGGTCAGAGATTATTAAATAGTACGCTTGAGTTCTACGTTTGCGATACAATTCTCTGTATGAAGGTAGGAGCGAGCCGGGCGGGGCCGACCTAGCAGCGATGAACAGACAAAATAATTATTGTCGTTCGGAATTATTGCGGGTAGTTTAGTGAACGTATGCCGAGTTTAGACCTTTCTAGAAGAGTTCAATAAGTAGGTATTACCTGTGTTACGAATTGCGATGCGTGAAATGAAATAACAGGTAGCAATAACTTGCAGATTACTTGGATTCCTAGACTGAATTAGCGAAGCGGGTGCGAATAAACTATAAAATCTATAAGTTGGCCTAGCGAGAATGATTGCGGTTGAGAATAAATATATCTAGGACAACTCAGATAATTATAATCAGTTAGGAATAACGTAAAAGTTATCTACCTAGCGGGAGAGTGTGAGAATGAGTGTGACACGACTTGGATTTTGAAATATTTGTTCTAACGGACCGAGGTAGGCTCGCGTCCGGGCGGGCTTTAATACATTGAACAATAAAGAGACGGATAGATTTAAAGATTAAAAAATCTAAAACATCCGTGCTCGTAGGACCAAAATTTATGGTGGTTATTTGTAGTAGCTGGTTCTTTACTAAACCACTCATAAATCACAGGATGATTCGGGATATTTTAAGTGGACTGTATCTGCGGTTTTAATAGGATTACGCAAGTATTTCCAGGAAGAGAAAAGCCTGCTGTCGTAGGGATGATGTGAGGACATACAGTAGACAGCAGTTCTTATGGAAATAGGCTTGGACACATGCACTAACCTGCCTTCGTGGCGTCGGGGCGTCGGCGATGGCTGCTGCAGCGTCAGAGTCTTTTCACAACACCGAGAAACACTTGCAACGGGGAGGTTCTTCAAAATCACTCAAAGTTAGGTGTACACACGTTAGATTTAGGTTATTTCATCAATATTTAGAACAAGGGTAATTTAATTGCGCGGTGGATGTCGTTAGCGTGATCCGGCGCGCGAGCGCAACTCAAGACTGTTCATTCTCTTCATACGAAGCCATCGGCCATCGTTAGAGCAGGATGGCGCGATTCGACATGTGCATGCGGGATAGGATAGGAGAGAGGGGTGGATGAATAAGGATGGAAATACTTGCATTACCTAAAACCTGGATTCAATATCCACCAACCACAGTTGGGTACAAAAGTGTACGTTGTGTTTTTGTTCGTTTTCATAAATAAAAAAACAAAGTTAGAGGTAATAAATATTGAGTTATGATTTTTTCAATTAAAAGATTAAAAAAACAAACACTGTATAATAATAATGGCTTAATACCATTATTATTATCAAGCAGAACTTTCTCCCTGTTTTAGATATTTTCTGATCGTATATTTGTTTATTTTGCATTTTATAACAGTTTTCTTCGCGACTGTGCATGCGCAAAAGTTCGCAGAGCCTATGTTCAGAACTGCCAAGAAAATTTTGTCCTTACTGTACGTACTTAGCTGTTGATATTTGTAGATGCAATTTTTATGAGACACCTAATAAATTAAAAATTTACAAGTAGGTACCTAGCGATTCCGTATTATAAACTCGACTTTCTAATGCCTTTGGTTTTCCAGGGACCACTATATTGCTTATAATTATCATCATCATCAACCTATATCAGTCCACAGCTGGACATAGGTATCGCCTCATCATCATCATCAGCCTATATTAGTCCACTGCTGGACATAGGCCTCCCCTAATGAGCGCCATAGCGCCCTGTCTTCAGCTTGCCGCATCCAGCATCTGCCAGCAGTCCTTCGCAGATCGTCATCCCACCTGGCCGGAGGGCGTCCTACACTACGTTTGCTGAGTCGCGGTCTCCACTCAAGAACACGTTTACCCCAACGGTTGTCGGTTCGTCGCGCGATATGGCCGGCCCACTGCCACTTCAACTTGCTTATTCTTTGAGCTATGTCGATAACTTTGGTTCTCTGTCGGATGTATTCATTACGAATCCTATCCTTCAGAGAAACTCCGAGCATAGCTCTTTCCATAGCTCGCTGAGCGACTTTAAACTGGTGGACCAGCCCTACCGTGAGTGTCCACGTCTCAGCTCCGTAGGTCATTACGGGTAGGACGCACTGATTGAAAATTTTTGTTTGACACATTGCGGTATGGATGACGAGAAGACTCGACGTAGTTTTCCAGGTATCGCCTATTGAGCGCCAAAGCACCCTATCTTCAGATTGCCGCATCTAGCATCCGCCTGCAGTCTTTTGTTTATAAATCGGTAGTACCAAAAGACTAGACATGGTAGAAGCGAGTTATACAGGGTGTCCCAGAAGTCGACGTCAAGCCGCGAGCGGATGACAGGCCGAGTCGAAATAGTGAAAAAAAAAAATAAAAAAAAATGTAAGTTTTGTTTTTTTTTAATTATAGGTATTTATTAAATTTCGGCAAAATCTTCGGCAAAGAATAATGGAAGCAGTTGAGTTCGTTAATAACGGACGATTCGCCCGTCTGATACTCCGATCTTTTCTAAAAAGATGTAGAGCATGTATTGCGGCTCAAGGAAAGCAGTTTGAACATTTGTTAGAAGTCTTATGTAATAAATAATAAATAAGTCTTATGTAATAAATAAATCTTTGAACCCAAAAATTGATGTTTAATTTAAAACTTAAAACAGTTAATTCGAACATCCACTGCAAACAAAACTATCTTACTCGTAGATAGGTTACGGACGTGGTTTGGACGTTCGGCTTTATTAAGAAAAAAAATGCAAACTGGATTTCTTTACATAAAAAAAACAAAGAAACTTGCTAGATTACTAGCAAGAGTTATACCATTTTGGAATCCTTATTAAATGCGCCAACTTTTAAAGGTACTTGCCAAACTGGCGTAGTACATTTTTTTTTCAGTACAGGCAGTTAAAGTGGGCCAAAGATTTCACTTTTAATACTTAGTTGGGCAAATAGTGTCATTTTCTTCCAAGGTGGGGCAATAAGCTTAAAATTTTAGGCAAAATTTTACAGAAGCATTATTCAGGATTACATAATTAAAAAAATAATTTAAAAAGTTAAAAATTGTAGGAATGGGAGTAAAAACACTATCACAGGGTGTAGATTTTGCCGAAATTTAATAAATACCTATAATTTAAAAAAAACAAAACTTAGATTATTTTCAATTTTTTTTTGTCACTATTTCGACTCGGCCTGTCTCCCGCTCCCGGCTTGACGTCGACTTCTGGGACACCCTGTATAACTAGACAAAATACATAAAAGGAAGTTCCCATATTTAATGGTTAAATAAATAAATAAATATGTTTGACAATCTACACAGCACCATCTAGCCCCAAAGGCTACTCAAAGCTTGTGTTATGGGTACTTCATAACTGATATATTTAATACATTATATAAACAGATAGATATTTTTCTATTATATATAGAAACACCCAGACCAACAGAATAAATTTCTGCAGATCGTACACAAATTTGTTCCGAGGCGGGAATCGAACTCGCAATCTCCTGCACCGCAAGCGGACCTTTGCACAACGCGCCGCATCGGTCGTCGAATATAGCCCAGGTCTAAGGCGGCCCCTAAACGGTCAATTATATTGCCCAATATTGCAAATTGTGCAATAATATTGAACGTTTAGGGTTAATTTTGAAGATTGCGCAATGATTGACCGAAAGTTTGAGCGAGGTTTATTTTTATTGTACAATATTTTTCCATTGCATCGTGTAGTCAGTATTGTGCAATATTTGGTGAACACGGGATCAATGCTATTCTCGGACTGAACACGAAAACATTGTGCAGTTCGTATTATTGTGCAATAAAATTGCTCGTTTGGATTCATAGCGCCTTTCAATCTTATTGTACAAAAAGAGTATTGTACAATGTTATTGTAGGTCTAGGGGCCGCCTAATATGAATATAATGAATAGGAATGGAACATAATTTAATCATCTTGTAGTCATAGACCTTTCGGCTAAATGAAGAAGAACAATATTATATGCGCTCGACTCCTTTTAGTTAGAAATGTGACGTCATTGGTCATAGTCAAAGAATGTGACAGCATCAACTGCTCTATGATAATCACTAAATTAGCAAACATTTAGCAAATTATGGATTTTTATAACTTCCTTGTATTTTATTTTTATGAAATCTTAATGTGATATGGGATCTGAGAGCAATTCCAATGCCACGATCTCTCATCTTGTGCTCATGGCCACGTCAGCCGTCGGGCTTAGCAAAACCAGTAATGTAGGCCAAAACTTTACATATCCGGGCATGCACGCCAATTACTTTATCCATGGGGCTTTGGGATTCCTACACTATCAAAGTGAGTTGACCATCCTTGCTTGTAATATTATGAATGAGAAAGTTTAGAATAATTTTCGCTTTAAAGTCTCCACACACGGAAGCCGAAGGCGGAGCGGAGGCGAAGGCGTGCCGGTTTTTCCTATGGCACCGCGCCGCCACCGACTGCGGTGTGTGTGTAGGCTTTCAAATGGTTCAATAAGATACAACTCGCACGCCTTCCGCCGTAACGTTATGTATGGTATGGAACCAGCCGCACTGCAAAACTTTTATATAAAAACAGTTTTTCAGTTTATCCGTTACGAACATACAAATCTTTGCTCTTCGTCATAACAACTTACAACTACATTCACATAGGCATACTTTTACGTTTTTTTGTACAAAACTGGACCTGTATTTTACATACGTAAACTTTTTCAGGTACGGTGGATGCAAATTTCTCAGCAGCCTACGGAATCAGCTTACTAGCTACTCGTTATATGTCCCTGCCCAGCTTAATGGCAGACCTCTGGAGGAGAGAAAAGGCCCTCAGCGCACTCCACCTCGTGTCTGGAGTTCTACCCTTCGCAATGGCCGTCGCTGCGAAGGACAACGCCCAATTAGGGCAGTGGTGTATCACCTGTAACTTTATCTCTTTAGTTTTCTATGCCTTCGATCAGAACCGAGAGTGGGGTTGGTACGCCGCTGGGAGCGCGTTCATCACGTTCTTTTTGGTCCGTCAGTCGAGTCACTTGAATGTATTGTATCCGGTGGGACTGGCTCTTTTGGAGTACTGTGTGTACAGAATGCCCACCAATGCGCCCTCCGGTGCAAACAGTGGAGGGGGCAGGCAACCCGCTGGTAGGGCTCCCGCCAGAGGAGCCGCGAGGAAATGATGGAGGGAAACCCCACCTCGATGTTTGGATGAAACACGACGTTGAAAATTTAAAATCAAAGGTAGGTTACGGACTCATATTTTTTAATAAGTGAGCGCTTTTTTTCTCGATTTTCGTATCATAAAAGTTTTTGGTAGCTATGATAACATTATAACCCGAATAGGTTACACAAATTTGGATTATCATGTTATCAATCTAGTTGTTGATGAGAATTGTCTAGATTAATTTATATAAGACGTTGTTTATTATACGTATTGGAGAAAAAATATTTTTATTCCCAACTGTACACAATCCTGAATTACCCCTAGGTAGTGTAGGTATGTATCCAAACTTCGCTCTACAAGTAATTAATTTTTCGTTCGGTTTTTTTTAGATATTTATTAAAAACCTCAAGAAAAATTTTAAATGCTTGCCACCGAAAAAGTCTTTACGTTGTAGTCTTATTTATTTTCAAAATTAATTTCGTTTACATAACTAAAGTAAACTAAAACTAAAATAAACTAAACGTTATTCTGAAGCAACATCATCATCAACCTGTAGCCCACTGCTGGGCATAGGCCTCCCCTAATAAGCGCCATAGCGGATAGCAATAACACACTAATATTACTAATACGAAATTTTCGATGGATGGATATTTGTGTACTTACGCCGAAACTACTGCCATAACTATCTTGCTTAAATTTTTGAATACCTACACATAGTTTTAGGCCTGGAATAAAATATAGGATACTTTTCATCAATTATCACGCGGGTGAAGCCGCGGGGCGCGTAGTCATCCACATCTTTATTTCTATATGCTTACAAAATAAGCACTTAGACAAGTAACATTTTAAGCTATAGGTAAATAATTACATTATATAAATAGATTTCAATCGTTTGTAATCGAATATAGATAGTCATCGGGCGTAAGAGTCGACCCTAATTATAGTTAGTCATGCGGCGGCGTAAAGAGTTGCCCCTCTTTACGCCGCCGCCGGCGCCGTGCTTATCGGCGCGCGTTCATATATTTTCCTGCGCGGGTTACCAAGCGCCGCTTATAAGTTTCCAGCTTTCTTTCTGTATACGGCCATATACGGCCTAAAGCTAGGTTCATATTGCTGTGTTGGGGTGTGTTGTGGCGCGACAGAACGCTGATTAGTAGCTTGTGTTGGGGTGTGGCGCGATCTGTCGCTAATGTGAATCTAGTCATACTAAATCTATGAGACCGATAGCGTTCTGTCGCGCCACAACACACCCCGACACAGCAATATGAACCTAGCTTTACACTTGACCGATGTGGCGCGGTGGGCGAAGGTCCGCCTGCGACGCAGGAGGTTGCGGGTTCGATTCCCGCCTCGGAACAAATCTGTGTACGATCTGCAGAAATTTGTTCCGTTTGTCGGGGTGTTTCTCTTAAAAAATATCTATCTAGATACTTATGTAATGTTTTGTATAGGTAAGTATCTGTCATTTAGTACCTAATTAAAAAAGTTAGTCATAAAAAAATATATGAATCACACAAGCTCGACTTATCTTGGGGCTAGATTATGCTGTGTGGACTGTCCGGAATTATTATTATTAAACTAACAGGACATTGCCCGCTAAATAAACACTTAGGTACTCACCATCGGAGCGACGGACAGTCCTCTTTGCAGTGGATGCATCAGCGACGACTAAACAGCTGCCCACGTACTCCTGGAATGCAAGGGAGTAACAGCACATCGAACTGAAATCCTCAACTTGCCGAGGTCACTCCGTGGAACCAGTCCTGGATTTGTAAACAGGCCGTACAGGCCGCGGCCTAGGGGCGGCGGCGTCCTAGGGGGGCGGCAGATTTCAGAGGACGGTCACTCGATTGCGGACAATCAAATTGTATGTGTACAGGGGGGGGGGGGGTGCGCAGCGGCTCAGTACATGGGGCGGCGGGACAAAGTGGCCTACACTCATGAAAAATATAAATCCGTCACTGCGTGGAACCTGTGAAGATCCCAGGAAGATTCTGCGGTTCGTGACGGAGTTATGCTGGCTTTGATATCAGAATCTAAATGCGGAAACAAGACTAGTGCAACCTTAAAGTAAATGAAGCTCTTACCTATACCTATATTAACACCTCAACTGCGACCAATCGACCTGCGTGAAGAGCAAAATATCGTCGCAGGCAAGCAAATTCCTCGTGGAGCAAATTACTCATGATGCGGCATGTTAGAAAACAATCTAACATCGACCAATTTTCGACATGTATCATGCATGCCTACTACAATTGTATGGGCCTCAGTGTGGCCCTTGTATGTAGATGTATGTTGTTAAGTTCTAGGTAGTTCACCTATACACCACACTATGTAGTTACACTATTTTCTTTATAGAGTTTTAGCCAGTTAAGTTGGTTGAGCACGTAAACACAAGAGTCACAAGTTAAAGTCAGTTTATTCAGTTAAATTACAAGGTTTAGGTGGCAAATCTTCCCTTGTATGTCACTCCGTGATAGTAGGTCACGTACTGAGTTGAATATAATTTATGTGAAGTAAGTAAATGCAGCGCGTGCGACTCAGAGTACCTAAATCGCCGCGTGCACAAAAATGACGATGTATGGTGAAACCGTACATGTTGGCAACCCCAAAAGAAAGTAAAGAATAGTTAAAAGTAAATGACATACAAGAAAAGATCTGTCAGTACAAAGCAAAGAACAGTTTTACACTTTCACTTATAGTAGATTGTCTTTAATGTCATCCTGGACGTTTTGTAATGGCAATGATAGTCCTTTTGGTAAGCTTCCAGAGATGAAATTTAGCTGTTTCACCAAGTTCACTGGGGTGAGTAAATGAACATCCATGTGTCCTTTGTACACATTGGTGAGTGTATCAAAAAGCAATTCTTGCATTTCTCTCAAGTTTTTGAGGAGTAGGTAAGTAGCCAGAGATGCGGAATTGAAGTATAGTTGTCCTAGTTGTCGTCCTGGTTTTGTGTAGTTTTAATTTCTAGAGGGAGGGGTGAAAGTTTCACGATGGGACGCTTGAGAATGCCAGTTTGTGTTTTTAGTGTAGTTACTCTGACAAGTCCGTCGGAACCGGGATGGAGCTGTGTGACTCGCCCCATGGCCCATTTTCCGGGAGGCAAGTTATCCTCCTTTATCAGCACGATGTCACCTTCCTTGATGTTTTTCATAGGTTTGTTCCATTTGCTGCGACTTTGTAATTGAGTTAAGTATTCGTTGGACCAGCTTTTCCAGAACTGTTGTACCATATTTTCAGTTAATTGCCATCGTCGGCGTATGTCAATAGTTTTCACGTCGCTGTAGTCGGAAAGGGGTAAAGTCAGTAGCGGGCCCCCGGTAAGAAAGTGTCCTGGAGTTAAGTAGTTGTAAAACTCATCCGGGTCCTCTGTAAGTGGGCATAAGGGCCGCGAGTTCATGCAGGCTTCAATCTTCGTAAGTACTGTAGTAAACTCTTCGTATGTGAGTTTTTGGTCACCCAGCACACGTCGTAAGTGGTGTTTCAACGACTTTACAGCCGCCTCCCAGAGGCCGCCTGCGCTTGGCCACGCTGGAGCGTTGAAATGCCATTCAACTTCAAGTTTTCCGATCTCGGTGAAGAACTCTGGCGATAAAACCTGTCTGAATTCTTCAAACTCTTTGCGTAACACCTTGGCGGCACCGATGAAGTTGGTACCGCAGTCAGAGTAGACGTGTTTTGGTGAGCCGCGCCGCGCGCACATCCTTTGAAATGCCGCGATGAAAGTTTCAGTGCTGAGGTCGGACACGAGTTCAATATGTACAGCTTTCGTTGCCATACATACGAAGATTGCAATGTAGCCCTTAGACGTCTTCACGCCTCTTCCTTTGTTTAGTTTGACTTCTACATTCCCGGTGAAGTCGACACCAGAATGTGTGAATGGCCTTGAAATCGTCGTTCTTTGTGAAGGTAAGTCGCTTTGAAGTTGGTACATTTCAGTTGGCTTGTGACGGTGACACGTGATACAGTAACGAAGTCTCGTTTTCACTGCTCTGTTGCCGCCGACAATCCAGTAACGCTGCCGTATGTAAGCTAACGTTAATCGAGCACCTCCGTGTAGAACTCTGGAATGCGCCTGTTCTGTAAGTAGTTGCGTTAATCTTCCGTTTTTTGACAAAATCATAGGATTTTTCATTTCAAATGGTAAGTTAGAGTTGTTGAGGCGGCCACCAACTCGAATGATGCCATGTTCATCTAGATACGGGTTTAGTTTGTATATAGAACTTTTGTTAGACACCGTTTCCTTTTTCATAAGTGTTTTGTATTCTTGTTCGAACTCCAAGCGTTGCGTAATTTTCACAATAAATTCATTCGCTGCATTCAGTTCGCTAGTAGTTAGGTAGTTAGTATCGCATTTCACGCGATTTAGTACGTTTGCACTGAAGCGCCGTATCCATGCTGTCACACGTGTTATGTGGGTTAATGAACTACTTTTGTTAATGAGTTCAGTTATAAAATGTGTCTCTTGATTTTTCGTTAGGGCTGTCAGCGCCGGCTTGAGTCCAGTGTTTGTTGTATGAAGACACATGTTTTTCGGGACCGTCTCTTTTTCCACAGTCTGTAAAAAATCAGGTCCGTTCCACCAAAGGTTGAAGTGGAGCAGTTTGGTAGGGTACATTCCTCGTGACGCGCAGTCTGCTGGGTTTAGTTCTGACTTCACATAGTGCCAGTTTTCAGAAGGGATGACATGTTTGATCTTGCTAACCCTATTGGCAACGTATCTCTCCCATCTCGAGATGTCTCCCTGCAGCCATGCGATCACAACTTGGGAGTCGCTCCAAGCTTGTAAAGTTATGTTATGGCTTTTGAAGGCTTCTATGGCCTTTTCAGCTAGTTGTGATAGTAGAAGAGCGCCGCAGAGTTCCATACGGGGCAGTGTGATTTTCTTCGCAAGCGGGGCAACCCTAGTCTTCGCGGCGAGTAAAGTTATTGTAGGTAAGCCTTCGTTGTAAACACGACTGTAGATAACGCACGAGTAGGCTTTTTCGCTTAAACTATTCATATCCTTTTTAAGTTTTAACCATTCTTGTTGTATCTCGGTCGGTAAAGTTTCATCCCAAGCTAGTTTACTTGTCCAGACTCTTTGAAACAGTAGTTTAGCAGTCACAGTTATTGGCGCTAACCATCCCAGAGGGTCATATAGTTTAGAGATCTCAGATAAAAGATGGCGTTTAGTTAGTTGTTGCCGAGTTTTTTCTTCTAAGTGCCAGTAGAAAGTGAATGTGTCGTTTGTGGTGTTCCAACCGAGTCCAAGGGTCTTTTTTGTGTCTTCGTGTTTGAAGTCGAAAATTTGTTCTGTTGAAATTTGATCTTTACTCAAGTTTTGTAGTAAAGAAGGATCATTGGCTGACCATTTCCGTAAATTCATGCCGCCGCCTTTTAGTAAGTTGATTAGCGACGACTGTAGTTGTTGAGCTTCGGAGATAGTGTTGTGACCGCCGATTAAATCGTCAACATAAAACTCGTTTTGTAGTGTTTCAGCAGCATCTGGATACTTGTCTCCGTCGTCGATGGCCAGCTGCTTCAAAGTTCTCATGGCGAGCCATGGTGCGCTTTTCGTTCCGTAAGTTACGGTGCGTAAGACATAATCTCTGAGTTTCTCTGAGGGCGAGTTTCGCCAGACGATTTTCTGTAGATTTTGTTGTTCATCTGCGATCCATATACAGCGGTACATCTTTTCTATGTCCGCAGTGTAGGCATATTTATAGGACCGCCATTTCAGGATGAGAGATTGTATGTCCTTTTGCATGTTAGCGCCTTTCTCTTGTAAGTGATTGTAGACGTGTGCGCCGCGCCGACCCGCCGCCGCCGCCGGCAAATTTTCCACGCCGCCGCCGCCGATCAGCCAGTCGGCGTGAATTCGGCGTGAAACGTTACCTTTTAGACGCTTTAAAAACTCCGTAATTTTATTGATTATTATTACATTTGTCAAATGGCATGGCGGTTTCAAAAGGCGCCGCGAATACAGACAGATTATCGTCATCATCAGCCTATATTAATCCACTACTGGACATAGGCCTCCCCTAATGAGCGCCATAGCGCCCTGTCTTCAGCTTGACGCATCTAGCATCTGCCAGCAGTCTTTCGCCGATTGTCATCCCACCTGGCCGGAGAGCCATATACTACGTTGTCGCATACGCTACGCCATGTCGCGGTCTCCACTCAAGAACACGTTTACCCCAACGGTTGTCGGTTCTTCGCGAGATATAGCCGGCCCACTGCTACTTCAGCTTGCTTATTCTTTGAGCATTGTCGATAACTTTGGTTCCCTGTCGGTTGTATTCATTATGAATCCTATTCTTCAGAGAGACTCCGAGCATAGCACTTTCCATAGCTCGCTGAGCGACTTTGGTGGACCAGCCTTACCGTAAATGTCCGTGGTGTGAGATGCAATTGCCGTTTATTTTTATGCCCTTACCTTTCCAGTCCAGCGTCTTAAACATATCTTCCAATGCGCTCATGAACAGTTTCTGGGATATGACATCCCCCTGTCTCACTCCTCTGCGCAATTGGATGGGTTTAGACTGCTGGTCCTGTACTTGGACACTCACAATGGCGGCTTCGTAGAGACATCTCAGCACCTCGATATAACGATAGTCTAATAACGATTCCAGAACAGCCCAAGTTTCGACTGAGTCAATGGACTTCTCATATTCCACAAAAGCGAGACACAGGGGCTGATTATTCTCTTCGGACTTCTGTATAATCGGCCGCATTGTGCGAATATGGTCTATGGTGCCATATCCTCTGCAAAACCCTGCCTTTTTCGGTGGCTGATACTCGTCGAGTCTCCTGGCGAGACGATTCGTGACCACTCGCGAAAACAGCTTATAGACGTGGCTCAGGAGTTCGTCTTGACTGAAATCTGGCAGTTCGTCGGTATAGTGGCGTGTCAGGGTGGCTTTGGAAGCATGGTCATCTCGTCGGGAATTAGGGTCATGTGCAGTGTACAAACGGCCATAGAAATCTTCTATTTCGGCTGAGATCTCCGGTTTCAACAAAACGGTCCTCCCGTCGTGCGTTTTAAGCGTCGTCAGGTGGCTCCTGCCAAGCTGCTGAGTGAATACTTTGGACCCTCGGTTTCGCTCTATCGCCTTTTCAATGAACGAGGCGTGTGTTGGGGCTCCGAAAGTACGCGCCGTACCTACCATCTTCGCGATTCGCTTGTTCAGGTCTGACCTCTCTGACGAAGGCACTTGGTTGGTTTCCCGTCTTTTTGTAATAAGATCCAGTCTTGATCCAGTCTCAACCGAGAGGTTGGACTTCCTACCATTACCTTATAGTTGTGCATGACAATTTTACTTTGTGTAAAGATGTGTTTAATTCTAAGTAGTTAGGTAATTTTTCTTGTTACATGTAATTTTTAGTAAATGTATAAAAATTAAGCATTTTTAGATGAATAATAACAGATCCTAAACAAATACTATACGCGCCGAATTCACGCCGAAATCACGCCGCCGCCGCCGATTTCAGGCCGGCGTCCGCCGCCGATCATTTCAACGTCGGCGCACATGTCTAAGTGATTGAGACTAAGGCCGCTCGTTGTTTTTTGAGAGGCGTTGAATACAACTCTCAATTTTGTAGTTGATGAATGCTCTCGTAGTACGCCGTGATGGGGTAGGTAGCATTCTGGTTTTGTGGAAAGTGAAGGCGCTGGGGCCATATGATTGAGTTCTGAGTACTCTTTTATAAAGTCTCGATACATGAGAGCGAGTTTCGCATTCCTTTCGAGACGTTTTTCGAGTTGTATGAATTGTGAGATGGCAATAGATCGAGAATTTCCTATCTTGTTTTCGTAGTTGGGAATGAAAGGAATTTTTACAATGTATTTTCCATCTGAGGCTCGCCGTACTGTTTTGGAGTAATGTTCCTCGCACTGGTCGTCTTTGGAGATGTCTTTGATGTCCTGGATGATGTCCTCGTGCTCCCAGAACTTGCTGATGCTGTTGAGGTCAACTAGAACGGCATGGCAGTTGAACTTTTGCGTTTTGCCACACAGAATCCAGCCCAGGTGTGTTTGTTGTGCAGTAGGTGCTTGTTGGTTTCCCTTCAGGACTCCTTCAAGGATAACATTCGAGTAAATGTCAGCTCCAAGTAGTAAATCGACAGGACGTGATTTGTTGAAGTCAGGATCGGCGAGCTTTAAGTTTTCAATGTGCGGCCAGTTTGGCTTTTTAAAAGATGAGTTAGGTAAGTTATTTGTAAGTTTTTTCAGTATAAGCGCTTGAGTTTCAAACGTGTAGTCGGAATGTATCGACTTGCAGTTAAGTTGAAGACGTCCCTTGCAGTCTCCTGACAGCGCCCCGACTCCCGATATGGTGGCGTTCATCCGTTTCCTCGGCAGTCGAAGTAGTTGAGCGGCTTGTTCAGTGATCAAGTTCACTTGTGAACCTTGATCCAAAAGGGCACGAAGTGTGACGTAAGTTCCGCTTGCGGATTTTATCTGAAGTTGAACTGTAGTTAATAGTATTTCTAAGTCGTTAGTAGCGAGATGATTGGTGCTTTGTTGAGTTGATGATGATGATGTTGTTGCTGTAGTTTCAGCCTTATTATAGTGTAACATAGTATGATGTTTCTTTTTGCATTCTTTGCATGTTTTTGCGGACGAGCATTCAGCGTCGCCGTGGCTATATAAGCAGTTTTTACATAAATGCAGTTTTGAAACAATATTATTTCGTTGAGTTTTATCCATGTCGATGAACTTTGGACATTGCATCAGTACATGTTTTTCTTCACAGTGAGGGCACTCACCGAAAGAAGTGTGTAAAGTTTTAGTTTGATGATATTTTTTAGATTCGTAGTTATGTTTGTTAGTAGATTGTTTATTGTAAGATGACTTATCCGATGCAGATGATTGTTTAGGAATTTCCTTTTTTGCATTTTTCATGCCTTCGTAGGCCATGAATTTGCCTTCCAGGAAGAAAAGAAACTGATCTAGGCGTGGTAGTTCTCTATGATCTTGTAGCTCTTTCATGTAGTCGGTGTAAGTAGTGACGTCTAGTTTTTGTGACATTAAGATGGACGATGAGTGGGTCCCAAGTAGTTGTGTTTATTCCGATGTTTGACAATCCATTCATACATTCCATGATGACATCATGCAGCTTTTTCAGAGACTGGCTATCAGGTTGGCTGATAACCGGCGAGTTAAGCATAGTATTGACGAAGGAGGTGAACTGAAGACGATGGTTGTCGAAGCGCTGAGAAAGTATATCCCAGCATGAGTTGTAGTTTTCAGCACTGATGCTGAGATGCTGTACCAGTCGCTCAGCTTCTCCGCGCAATCTTGTCTTGAGATGTTGCATTTTTTGAGCCTTGTTGATCATCGGATTTTTGTGAATGGTTTCCAAGAAGAGATCTTTGAACGAAATCCATTTGGTGTAGTTCCCGGAAAACTCAGGAACCTCAATCTTAGGCGCCGATTGTTGGTAGTGGACTGTCGACCAAATTTTAGCGTTGATGTTTCTTTTCAGTTCGTCGTACTTGTCTTCGATTGAGACGAACGCATCGTAGTAGGTGTCGTCGGGGCCCTTCATTACAGCCTCCAATTCCCAGTGAAGTTTGTCGATGACGTCCCACTTCGACTTCAAAATGGAAAGGTGATCTTCCAGCTCCCATTTCTCGGTCACAGTTTTCAAGTCGATTTTATACATGGCACGGTCGAGAGCCTTGAAGTTACACTTCTGCCGCGTAAGTAGAGTTTTTATATTTTCATCTGTATTTTCATCCATGGTACTGCTCAGATCAAATGATACAGTAGGACGATCGCGTAGTTGTAGTAACAAACTATTCATATCCTTTTTAGTTTTAAGATATAGTTGCATCGTTTTTGTATAAATGTCATCGGTGAAGTAATTATGCGTCTTTTCTTCGATAGTTTCGATAAGTGTCGCATGACGTCTCTCGAAATCCTGCCAGTGTTGTTCAAGGGTCTCGAGACGCGTAGTTAAGTAATCTATCGTTTTTCTCGACTGACTATCTTTCGCGTAGTTAGAACATACAGACTTGATTTTATTGAAGCATTCTTCTTGTGTTTTCAATATCTCCATGTTGAAAGATTAGTTGGAAGAAACAAGTTAAGTTAGTTAGTAGTTAGATAGATCCTTTGTGTAGGACCGAAAGTAAGTTCTTAGCCCTGACACGTAGTTGACGGTGACAGAGATAAGTAGAGTAAGCTTCTGGCTCTGGCACGTAGTAGACGGTAGCAGAGGAGAGCTGCGTTGGTTCACGACGCGAAGGCAACAGAGTTTCCGTGGACTTCTAGTCGTTGTAGGTATTAAGCTTTTTGCACCTAAATGACAATATGTACGCCTTCTCAATCTAACTGGTGATTCCCGCTGGTGGGAGGCCAATCAAACCGATTCGCTATCGCCAAAAAATACAAAAAGCATAAATACCTCGTTTCCTCGTAGGATCAGTTGTATCCTTGATGAGGGTGAAGCCGAAGGACCAAAATGTATGGGCCTCAGTGTGGCCCTTGTATGTAGATGTATGTTGTTAAGTTCTAGGTAGTTCACCTATACACCACACTATGTAGTTACACAGTTTTAGTTATAATGTTTTAGCCAGATTGTTGGTTGAGCACGTGAAACACAAGAGTCACAAGTTAAAGTTAGTTTATTCAGTTAAATTACAAGGTTTAGGTGGCAAATCTTCCCTTGTATGTCACTCCGTGGTAGTAGGTCACGAACTGAGTTGAATATAATTTATGTGAAGTAAGTAAATGCAGCGCGTGCGACTCAGAGTACCTAAATCGCCGCGTGCACAAAAATGACGATGTATGGTGAAACCGTACAACAATCAAATTAAATAACAGGCGGTCTGAGATCCCTACAGCGTATGATAAAAATGATTAGGCCTAGCGCCACCATTTATCATATACATAGATAGATAGATAGAAAGATAGATAGAAAATTCTTTATTGCACACTTAAAGGTATTTTACAAAACATAAACAATTTACAAAATGTGTAACAATAGGCGGTCTTATCGCTCAAGAGCGATCTGTACCAGACAACCGTGGATGGATAAGAGTGTTGGATTGGACATGGGGATCCGTGTGCATTTTAATGATTAAATAAATACCTACTTATATTACATAAACTACTACATAAAATAATTATACATATATTATATTAAATACATAATATATTATATCAATACTTATACAATATACCTACATACATAAATATCTACTTTTTATTGAGGATTTTTTACATAATTACATTATACAAAGGAATTTCCAAAATCCACACGTACAGTTTGTTAAACCTATCCTAAGCTTTTTTTAATAGCATCTTAAGTAGTTTAATTTGGTCGAAGAGATACGAAAACGAGTTTGGTGGGCTCCAATAGCAACTTCGTATCTCTTCCCTAACTAGAAAAAATAAAACTACTACAGATGCATTACATAAAGCATACGATAGATTTAATAAACTGAGTGTGTGAATTTTGGGAATTCTTTGTCTAACGTAATTATATGATAAAACTAGCGATCCGCCCCGGCTCCGCACGGTTTTATTATACGTATAAACCTTCCTTTTGAATTCTATCTATTAAAAAAAACTGCATCAAAATGCGTTGCGTAGTTTTAAAGGTTTAAGCATTCAAAGGGATATAGGGACAGAAAAAGCGACTTTGTTTTATACTACGTAGTGATAAGTGGTTGCGCTAGTTTAGCTCCTGTTTGTAAAGTGTTTATTGATTTTCTCTTCGCTTCAACCTTTTGTTAAGGGCCCCTTGTTCGAAGACTTAGGCCAGGAACATTTTTCGAAGCCCACGGGCGAAGCCGCACCGCTCGCGGGTTTGTGGTGTTTAGGCATCATTAATAGGAAAATAACACTACAACATCCACCTCAGCGATTTGTACTAGAAAAATGATTTATCTAAAGTTTGGTGTAAAGATAAGGTCAATAAGTTTATTATTTTAGGCACAGCATTGAAAATGGTTTTTAAAAAGAGGCAACTTTGGTATTTTTTCTATCGAGCGAAGTTCATCTGATTGTTTAAATGTAAGCGAATTGCACTCTGTAAGATCTTCAACTGAAACATATATTTTTTTCAGAAATTTACGTCAATTTTTGACTGATTCATGTTGATTTTAAAAACAGCATTTGCGGGATACGGGGCCCTTAAGCAGACGGCACGCGCAGTCGGTGTTCTCGCGGTGGTCTCGAGTACGATCATAAAAACATACCTATTCGAGTGTTTCTGTTCGCAGTTTCTTTAGACTGAACACCACAGACGGTTTTCAGGTGAAGGAGCAAACGTAGCATCACAGATTAGATAATACGTTACTTCGGTACCACTTAGAAACATTCGGAGCTAATTTATTGTAGTTTCAGTAGTTTTCAAACCGAATTAAGTTCTGCAGATGATACGCATAGTACCTAACTACTTAGGTACATAATCTGTAATTTGATACAAGATTTTCATACCAATAAACCACGTTACCTACTACACGCGGTTTATATGAAAACCTTATTTCAAATTAGGCACTGTTTTCAAACCAATATATAATTAGCCTAACGACGATGGCCACACCTTCGTTACTTTATAAAAGCTGAAAGTTTCTCTGTGGCTGTCTCCAACACAGGTGAGAACGACCCCCGATAGTAAAAATATATAAAATAGTAACTTTAAATTCGTTAAATCGTCTAATTTTTGTATATTTTCTTTTGTAGATATTAGGGCATGTAAAAACCGGGCTGTTTTAAAAACCGGTTAATTCGGTTTTTATGATTTTAAAACCGGTGAAAACGGTTTTTTCGGTGATATCGGTTATTTTTCTACAAGACGAATTAAAACAATAAAATCTGTATTAAAATGTACTTATATTTATCTAAGGACTAATAATTACTAATTAATTTGACTTAAATCACATTTTTTATAATTAAAACATATAATGTTGTCGATAGTAACAGAAATGAGTAACAGAAAACCTACAGTATTTTTTTATACCACCAAGGTAGCAAACAGCATGCGGCCCGCCTGATGGAAAAAGGTTACCGCAGCCTATGGACGCCTGCATATCAGAGACATTATACGCGCGTTGCCTACCCTTGTAAATGTCTTAAAAGACTCTTTTTTTCACCCTTGGGACACAACCTGCGTGTTGATAAGATAATGGTTTTATTTTTAAGTTGTTAACCCTTTAGAAGTAAGTATATTGTATTTCCTTTATTAGAGTATCGTAATGTGTGTGTGTGTGTGTGATATAAATAAATTCTTATTCTTTTTGAAGATCCCCATGTCGTAGTCCTGGGAGAAAAACTCAGCAGTGAGATCATTCCACAACCTGAAGAATAATCTTACTGCGTACGCAAGAGGAAATTCCTCATAAACCTGATATCTCTGCCGATGGCGAAGCGGTATATTAAGATTATTACTGTACCAACAAATCTTTAACATCTCAGTCCACTCATTCAACATTATTATTTATTTATTAAAACGGCTATCAACCCTAACATTTAATAAAAAATACAACATCACACCTTAAGTTATTAATAATAGTCATTTAGAACATTATGTTAATTTACTTAAACATACCTTAAGCTAGAGATTACTTACTTACTTAATCCTGTGGCTCAGCGACCCAAAGTGGATCTTGGCCTCCGATACAAGACTTCTCCAGGCATCTCGGTTCTGAGCTGTCTCTCGCCAGCTATAAGCGTCGAGTTCGCGGAGATCGGCTTCCACTTCGTCAATCCAGCGATACCTAGGGCGGCCGGCCGACTGGCCTACGCCCCGAAGCTATTACCATATACATATATTATATACGCCTTCTTGACAGCCCGATCATCTTCCATTCTCTCTAAGTGACCTAGCCAGTGGAGACGAGCGCTCTTAAACTCGCCTATGATGTTGGGTTCGGCATAAAGATCCTCCAGCTCCTGGTTATTCCGGATTCGCAATGTTCCATCTGTTCGTCTGGTCGGACCAAAGATCTTACGCAGCACCTTACGCTCAGCCACGACGAGTTTGTTTTCTTTTTTCAGCGTCAACGTCCAGGCTTCGCACCCGTAGATCAGAATAGGTCGTATAACAGTTTTATATATTCGGATTTTGGTGCTTCGACTATGAAGTCTGGACTTCAACACTTATGAAGCGCTGCACTGCACCGCAAGGTGTTCTGGATGCGAATGTTGATTTCATCTTCCCTAGAACCTGTATCTGTTATAGTGCATAACAGATATTTGAAGCTTGCAACACCCTTATACACCACCTGGCCCGCATCTAAGTCTTTACGTTTAACTCGGGTGTTTTTGTAGAGCTTCATGTGGACGTATTCAGTTTTATCGTGGTTGATTGCAAGCCCTACAGTTCTAGCCCTTCTTTCTAACTCCGTAAGCTAGAGATTGATTAAAATAAATGAACGCTAGAGTTCATTTATTTCAATCAATCTGTCAATCGACTATATTTCTTATCAATCGTTAATACCGTTCCTTTATGTCTTTAAAACATTTTAAATCCTTTCTCCTGCTTCTTTCAATATTTATCTTCAATAATCTCTATCTGGTGGGATTTATATATGACAATCTTAAAATATTATAAAATAGTTAGATGGATCGTAATATTATATGCATACACTGCATAATAACACTAGTTTTCTTTATGACCCAATTTTAATACAGATGAGGGACAAATTCTTGAATTTGAAGAAACAAATAATAACCGAAAAAACCGGTTTTCCTGACCAAAAAACCCGGTTAAAAACCGAGGTAAAATCATCCATTTGCCGGACACTTTTGACAGTTGCTACCCCCTGCCAGACACCCCTAAACTAGTACCTCAAAAGCTAGACAGTTTAATTTACATCTTGCTTAGAGGTCCTATGGGTCATGGGTCCCCAAGTTAGTTCGTAGCGTAGTTCTTACCTGTATTGGAGACAGTCACAGAGAAACTTTTAGCTATTATAAAATGACGAAGGTCTGGCCGTCGTCGGCTCTTGCTCTAAATGTGATGTGATATGACCGACGTGAAACCAATGGACCTAAAATTAACCTACTCTCAATAGCAAATAAAACCGGTGTACCTACTTCTTTGGAACTTTAACTTTAACTTTAACTGCGCCTACAAAAAGTGCGTTACATATGGAATTTAATAGGTACAATTTTATGTAGGTAGATATCTACTTACCTACATGGAGTTAGTGTTTCATTTATGTGAACTGCTTTTATGTTCTTTGACAATTAAGAAAAACCAATAATATTGGAAATATGAGTTGACGGTACCTAAGAATATTTGTACCAGCATGAAACACATTTTCTGTAGTTTTTGATAAAATTGAGTCCAAGGAAGCGGGTGGTAGGTAGCCCGATTTATCTATTATCTAAGGGCTCCCACTCAAAACTGCGATCTCGCATTGCATCGCAAATATCTGCGAACTCGCACGATGCATCGCAAGAAAGTCCGATCTCATTAGCATCGCACATTCCTGCGATATGGTATGTTTGTCCTACCAAACTGTTTGCCGCACAAAATCGTATCGCAGAAATTCGCATCGCAATTTCCTGTGACATCGCATCACATCGCAGTTTTGTGTTGGAGCCCTAAATCAAAGTCGAGAACTCAAGAACTGAACCGATTATTTTCATCTAAATTTATTGGTTTCGTCTTCGTTTTGAAATGCAGAATAATCAGGTTCCGAGCAAATAACGAGGCACAGCTAATCAGTACATGACGACCGATGTGGCGCGGTGGGCGAAGGTCCGCCTGCGACGCAGGAGGTTGCGGGTTCGATTCCCGCCTCGGAACAAATTTGTGTACGATCTGCAGAAATTTGTTCCGTTGGTCTGGTTGTTTTCTATGTATAATAAAAAATATCTATCTATGTAATGTATTGTATTAAGTATGTCAGTCATCTAGTACCCATAACACAAGCTCTGCTTAGCTTGGGGCTAGATGATGCTGTGTGGACTGTCCGGAATTATTATTATTATTATTATAGTCTAAAACAAAGTAGCTTTCTCTGTCCCTGTCCCTTTGTATGCTTAAATCTTTGAAACTACGCGACGGATTTTGATGCGTTTTTCTAATAGATAAGTGATTCAAGAGGACGGTTTATACATATAATAAAAGCGTGCTAAGCCGGGGCGGGTTGCTAGTTAACCAATAAAACGAATGATAAACTTTCTATAGGTTTATTTCCATTGAAAACAAATGACCTATTCACTGGACACAGGTAACTGACATCTATTGAGTGAATAATAACCATTTTGGAATGTAACACTAGTTACTGCATATTGCTTTCATATTTACACAAACACGAACTGTGAATATCACATAAATTATATATTTTCAATTCATTTAATTTGTGCACAACGTTTTTCCGGAGATACAAAAACAAAAAAAACATTTTATTTATGTACTTCATCAACATTTTATAATTTTCGGATAAATATGTACAGAAGACAACGTTAGCGAAACGGCTAAAATACCTAACCATAGAACGCGTAATATAATTTTGCTTGATCGTTATACATTATAATAAAATCTAATAACAACTTACTATTAAAATATGTTTATCTTACAATAGCGTGGTCCGATAAACCAACTGGTTATAAATAATCGAACTACTGAATGTTGAGGAGAGTTGGTTTATTGGACCACATTGTACAGAAGGCCTAGAGTTATTGTCGGCCATAGGCAGGTAAATATGGACATCACTAGATAACTACCAATTCACCAATAATTGAAGCTACAGTACATTTAGTAATACGCTGCCTATATTACAAGTTAGTACAAGATAAGTCTAAGGTTCAGTTTATTTACTAAGGCGTTTTGTTCGTAGTTCAATCGGACAAAACCTTAGAAAGTACAGTAGGCGTACTAACCTGACAAACGATACACTTGGGCCCATTTGTACCAGAACTTTGACCTTATGTAACTCGAGGTTAACTATCTCAATGTTAATTTTTGACTCTCACTCCATATTTCACCAATAGAAAATATCCCATAATGGACTTTTGACATTAATGGCCCAGATGTAGTTGACTTAAGCCCTCCCACTACGACTAGTAAAAACTTTCCAAATTTTACATAGTTTAACTCCTAACCGTTGATGGTACAATACATAAATGAGTGTTTAACTACAAAGTAGTTTTTAACTCTGAGTTAACCAAGCCTGGCGCAAGTGGGCCGTATTATTCTTAAAGTTGTCTGCCAAGCGATAATATAGAAAATTAGCCCTTTTGAGCGCCAAATGTCGACGAGACGAGAAGTTTTTAACTCTTCTGCGTCGTACCTTTTGTCGATCTCTTCGGTAGGTCCCATTTGTGCTATGGAACAGGACGTAACAATTTGAGAAAATATTGTCCCTATTTGTACTATAGAACTACATACTAGCTTTTGCTTCTGTATTTATTTGTGTTTGAATGCACAGAACTAAATGGGAATCGCTTTTACCAAATTCTTCCATGATGTGTCCAGTTTACATATCAATTTCAAGATGTTTATATATATACTTAGTTTGTTTGGAACAATTTGAGACAAAAAATACAAAACGTTCTATAGCACAAATAGAGACAATATTTTCACAAATTGTTATATTACGTCATATTCAATAGAAAAGGACCTACCGGATCTCTATAGGGGCTAATATCCAAGATGAATGGTTTATTATCTAGTGAGTTTAGTTGGTTTAGTGGCGCGAGTCTCGCGGGTAGAACTCGGCGAGCGTGGAGGCCGGGATACGCTTCAACATCTCCTTGGGGAAGATACGCAGCAGCTGCCAACCGATGTCCAGGGATTCGAAGACTGTGCGGTTCTCGTAGTTACCCTGGGGATATCATTATTGAGTTATTGAATGCTTGAATGAAAACTCTTTATTATACTTAAACCTACCATAAAATAAAGAAAATAATACATAAAATACTACAAACTAAGACTAAGTACAAAGGGCGGTCTTATCGCTAAAAGCGATCTCTTCCAGGCAACCTTTGGATGGACTGGATATAAAATTAAATTTATTAGTTAGAACCAATAACGTATGTGGGTTATAAGTGGTATAATATCTTTATTAACAAAGAAAATTAAAATCAAGGAATAGAAAAAATTACAACTAGTATTTACAATTGAAACCATTGGGCTAACTGCAGACGGTTGCAAACAGTCTAAAGGTAGCTCAATTGATCCATGTCAATACCAGTCGGAAGCTAATGAATAAATGTTATTCTATTCTAAGACGGTTGCAAACAGTCTAAAGGTAGCTCAATTGATCCATGTCAATACCAGTCGGAAGCTAATGAATAAATGTTATTCTATTCTAAGACGGTTGCAAACAGTCTAAAGGTAGCTCAATTGATCCATGTCAATACCAGTCGGAAGCTAATGAATAAATGTTATTCTATTCTAAGACGGTTGCAAACAGTCTAAAGGTAGCTCAATTGATCCATGTCAATACCAGTCGGAAGCTAATGAATAAATGTTATTCTATTCTAAGACGGTTGCAAACAGTCTAAAGGTAGCTCAATTGATCCATGTCAATACCAGTCGGAAGCTAATGAATAAATGTTATTCTATTCTATTCTATAAATAAGTGTACATACCTGCGTAATGAAGTTCTTCTCGAACTTGGTGAGGAACTCCAGGTAGAGCAGATCGTCGGGGGTCAGTGCCTCCTCTCCAACGACGGCCTTCATGGCTTGCACGTCCTTGCCGATGGCGTAGCACGCGTACTGGAAACAAATAAGGGAAATAAGTAAATAAAATAAAAAGTTTCTTTATTCAGACTTTTGTCCACACACAATTAAAGAACATTTGGTAAATTTCTTTAATTGTGTAAAAATCATTTGGTAAGTTAAGTTATGTTAGTTTCACACGCGTCTTTGCGCCATTTCTATGTACTATTTTTACGGTGGAAGCATTTATTGGTTAATGTATTATTTTTAAGTCTTTTGTAATTTTTATTCTTATAACTGTTTGTTTCCTTCATAAAAACAAAACAAATACGCCGTGTGGTGCCGGCTTAGAATTTGCAGTACCCCGACTCTTCCCGCGGGTGTCGTAAGAGGCGACTAAGGGATATCCACCGAGGGGCGGGCAGCAGCGCCTCCTGTAGAACAATTCCCCAACCCGCATGCCCAGCGTGGGGATTATGGACATTACTCCCATAAGACGAATGCCAATGAGGCGCTTATCTTGGGAAGGCCTGCGTCCAGCAGTGGACCAGTAAAGGTAGTAAAAAGTGTAGATGTAGGTATATATTAATAACTAAAACACAATAAGGCACAGTTGTTATTTGAAGCAGTCATTCAACAGTCTCAACTCTCAACCCATGGAGTCTAGAGTCAGGACTCTGTTGAGACTGCATGATGGGCGAGGCAAACTTGCTGCCCACAACCTGCAGGATGATAAAGAACCTCTTGCATAAACATCGACCCTCTTGTTGTAAATGCAAGTTTAAGGGCGATTGTGCACTACAAGGAATTTTACTGTCCGAACATCCGATTTTTTACGGTCCGAAGTGGCATGAAAAAAACGGATGATTGGCTTGTGCACTTGTCCGTCTTTACTCGGATGATACGCCTCAATTTGAGGGAAGGGCCAACGAAACGCACAGCGTCCTCCTTCCCCGCGCCCGCCCCGCCCGCTCATGAAAACGGGCGTAGTGCACAAGCATAAACACGTTTCTCATTGCTGTCATTTCGGACCGGAAAAACCGTTCCGGAATGGGGAAAAGTAAAATATCGGACGGTAAAATTACGTACAGTGCACAAACTAGTATATAAATTATATGGCGTGCCATATCGGACCGTAAAAAATCGGACTGCCGGACAGTAAAATTCCTTGTAGTGCACAATCGCCCTAATGGTATGAGATCCGACTGCAAGAATAGCCCGCTCATCGTTTTTTGCTTTAAACCAAATTTTCATGTTTATTTGTAAGAAGGAGAATATATATATACCTGGTTGTCTATCAAAATTTGGTCGCAAGTATTTTAAATTAATATTTTTCATATTTAACAGCTGGCAAGCCTTATTTGCGGCCGGATTTTATTAGACAATCATAAATAAAAACTAAAAGTAAATACAAGTTTAGGCATCTTCTTCCTTGTATAAGCATCTTCTCTTTTGTATAAGCTGTTGGGCTTTTTAATGTTAAAAATTTAATAAAAATTGGTCTTGTTTCGATTCACTCAAAACACGGTACAAATAAACTATGGAGTGAATAATTAACACATATTTTTTATTTTTACACAATAACCCCTAGGGAGGTGCAATAAATTTCTGAAATTTGTACGAAAATAAAAACTCTGGTTCGCGGGCGAAGCCGCGGGGCGCATCTAGTTATATTTAAGTTAGTAAATAAATAAAAATGATCTATCGAGCGTCACGTGATCAACTCACCAGCTGGTTGGATATTGTATAAGCTGTTGGGCTTTATAATGTTAAAAATTTAATAAAAATTGGTCTTGTTTCGATTCACTCAAAACACGCTACAAATAAACTATGGAGTGAATAATTAACATATTTTTTATTTTTACACAATAACCCCTAGGGAGGTGCAATAAATTTCTGAAATTTGTACGAAAATAAAAACTCTGGTTCGGACTTCTGGAACCGGGGCGCATCTAGTTGTATTTAAGTTAGTAAATAAATAAAAATGATCTATCGAGCGTCACGTGATCAAACTCACCAGCTGGTTGGAGACGTCGGAGTGATCCTTGCGCGTCATTCCCTCGCCGATGGCGGACTTCATAAGACGCGACAGAGAGGGCAGCACGTTCACTGGAGGGTAGATCTGTCTGTTGTGAAGTTGACGGTCAACGTAGATCTGGAAATAAAAGAACGGTTAGTTTTTATGGTGGATCTGGGACGTTGTGGATGATAGTAGGACTGGTCATTGTGGCAATCAGACCGCTATTAGCGAAGGACTGGTCATTGTGGCGATCAAACCGCCTGGTTACGGGTAGCGGAGGACACCAGTCCTCCGCTAATCCTGCACTACCCGCATCCAGCGGTTAAATCGTCACAATGACCTGTCCTCCTCTACCCGCAGCGGTTAGATCGCCGCAATGACCACATTGTAGCGATCTAACCGCTGCGGTTAGCGGAGCACTGGTCGTTGTAGCGATCTAACCGCTGCAGGTAGCGCAGGACCGGTCATTGTGACGATCAGAAGACCGCTATTAGCGCAGGACCAGTCATTGTAGCGATCAAACCGATGCGGGTAGAGGAGGACCGGTCATTGTGGCAATCAAGCCGCCTGGATGCGGGTAGTGCAGGATTGTTCAGTGTGGCGATCAGAAGACCACTATTAGCGAAGGACCGGTCATTGTTCATTGGTCATTTCATTTCATTTATTTATTGTTTGTGAATCAGGTAGTTTACAGTCAGTTTATAGGACTTATTTTAGAACTCTGAATTCTGCCACTAGGGCGTACAAACATTCATTATACATATTTAATTGCAATCAACAATCTACAGTAAGGACAAATTTTCTTGGCAGTTCTGAACTACGTGCGGAAGGCTGCGCAGCAACACTTTTTAGGAACCAAATGGTGGCATGAGTAGGGTGCGCGGGGCGGTGGTCTAGGCTAGAGACGCACCTTACATAAAAACAATCAATCCTTTACATTACACGATCGAATTCCGTAATCGATTAGTTTCATTTTGAACTCATTCATTTTAGGGTATAGAAGATTATTTAAGTAGCTAAATTTACTAATTAAGTGAATTTACTCATTTAAAAAGGATTAAAAATAAAATGTTTGGTAAAACTATGTTTTCTATTTTAAAAAACAATATTTAGTTACTTAAATTTTAGAAATCTATTAAATACTATTTGAGTAACGACTGTTTGAGAACATTTAAAACCTCATTATAAAATCGAATAGAAACATTTTTTATCACTTAATTTCAATCGATTTAAATAATAATCGATTAAACAACACCCACAAGTACGCACATTGCACATCTCTTTTATCTTGACTTTTGTTAACTTCGATCTTTATCGGCAATACTCGGTACGAGGTATTTGTCTCTGTCACACGCCAGCATTGGTTTGGTGTTTGTGACGCTATCTCTGTCTTGACCACAGTTGTGTACAGAAGTGTTCGTTGTGTTTTTGTTCGTTTTTATAAATAAAAAAACAAAGTTAGAGTATAAATATTGAGATATGATACAATTTAAAGATTAAAAAAAACAAACACTGAATAATAATAATGGCTTAGTGCCATTATTATTATAAATCAGCTCCTTCTCCCTGTATTAGATATTTTCTGATCGTATATTCGTTTATCTGGCAATAAAAGTTTTCTTCGCGACTGTGCATGCGCAAAAGTTCGCAGAGCCTATGTTCAGAACTGCCAAGAAAATTTGTCCTTACTGTATGTCATTTTTTTTTTTTTAGAATTCATGCATTATTCATGTTCAATTCATGCATTGTGGCGATCTTCAAGGAGGCATATATCCATCGTCTTAACGCGGTTTTTTTTAATAGAAAGTGATTCAAGAGGAATTTTTGTATGTATAATACACCCGTAAAAAGCCGGGCCTCGGATCTCTATAATGTTACCTGTCCCTCAGTAATGTAGCCCGTCAGATCGGGGATGGGGTGAGTGATGTCGTCGTTGGGCATGGTGAGGATAGGGATCTGGGTGATGGATCCGTTGCGCCCCTCCACGCGCCCGGCGCGCTCGTAGATCGTAGCCAGATCCGTGTACATGTAACCTGAAATAATGGGCAAATTATTTATAACATTCAGGGTGACTACTAACTACTACTAATATACTAATAATAATACTGGATCAAGGGTCAGATCCAAAAAGCGGTTCTCCTGGATTCGGCGCGTATTGTCAGGAAGTTCCTCTGTCTGCAACCCTAGTCACCGGCTGCTTGAGCCTAGCTTCGCGACCTGTGATCCACCGTTTTGATATATTTTTACTGTAGATTAGTTTAATAATATTTTTGTATTTTCTATAGTAAAAAAATTATTTTATAACGAGTATTAAAATAAATAAAGTATAATACAAATATACTACTACTAATATCAACAGATTTAAAAAACAATTGAAGAACTTTTTATTGAAAAAATGCTTTTACAGTCTAGAAGAATATTTTGTAATGTAAATGTATATTCCTTGTTTTTTTTTCCTGTTTTAGTTTTATCTTAAGTTTTTACTTTGTGATTGTACATACCTACCTACTTATTAGACACTTAACATCTAGATTTAAGATTAATATAATAATAAGATTGCTGTGCCCTTGCAGGGTTCATGTTGTACCTGTATTATTTTAAGATCTTATGTAACACATGTATGCAATAAAATATTGAGTATTGAGTATTGACAAATCTAAATTGAGCTGTACTGCGTATGTTTGGTCAATAGAAACAGCGTAGCCTCACACAGCGCAGCACAGCATGGTTAGTTTGTCATCATCATCATCAGCCTATATTTGTCCACTGCTGAACATAAACATTCTTTAAGAAGCAGCCCCAAAGGAAGTGGACATGGCGAAGTCCCGTCCCGACACTGTGACTAAAAATGAGATCGACTTCATCATGACGGATAGCAAGCACATATTCAGAGATGTCTCAGTGATCAACAGGTTCAATACCGGATCTGATCACCGACTGCTCCGAGGCACTCTGAATATCAACTTAAAGCTTGAAAGAAACCGTCTGATGAAGTCCACGCTCCGGCCTAATTCAATCCAAATCATGGCGGGCACCGAGAAGTTTCAGCAGCTTCTCGGGGATAGATTTGTTGCTCTGGAACCCACTGATGACGCTGACGAGAACCTACACAATCTGGTCGAAACGTTGAGGGATGAGGGCATTAAATTCTGCAGAAAACTAGGTACTGGCAGGAAGTCCAAACTCTCGGATGAGACTCTGGATCTGATGACAAGAAGACGGGAAACCACCCAAGTGACTTCGTCAGAGAGGTCAGACCTGAACAAGCGAATCGCGAAGATGGTACGGCGCGACCTTCGGAGCTCCAACACACGCCTCATTGAAGAGGCGATAGAGCGCAACCGAGGGTCCAAAGTATTCACTCAGCAGCTTGGCAGGAGCCACCTGACGAAGCTTAAAACGCACGATGGGAGGACCGTTTTGTCGAAGCCGGAGATCTTGGCCGAGATAGAGGATTTCTATGGCCGTTTGTACACTGCACATGCCCCTCGTTCCCGGCGAGATGACCATGATTCCAGAGCCACCCTGACACGCCACTATACCGACGAACTGCCAGATATCAGTCAAGATGAAATCGTGTTAGCTCTGAGGCAGCTTAAAAATGGAAAAGCCCCGGGTGAGGACGGTATTACTTCAGGGCTTCTGAAGGCAGGAGGAGCTCCCGTTATACAGGAGCTACAGAGCCTCTTTAATGCCGTCCTTCACAGTGGGAGAACTCCTAAGGCGTGGAGCGGGGGTTTGGTGGTGCTCTTTTTTAAGAAGGGCGATAAAACCCTCCTTAAAAACTATAGACCCATCACACTCCTGAGCCACGTCTATAAGCTGTTCTCGCGAGTGGTCACGAATCGTCTCGCCAGGAGACTCGACGAGTTTCAGCCACCGGAACAGGCCGGGTTCCGCGGAGGATATGGCACCATAGACCACATTCACACAGTGCGGCAGATTATACAGAAGTCCGAAGAGTATAATCAGCCCCTGTGTCTCGCCTTTGTGGACTATGAGAAAGCCTTTGACTCTGTCGAAACCTGGGCTGTTCTGGAATCCTTACAGCGATGCCAAGTAGACTATCGTTATATCGAGGTGCTGAGATGTCTTTACGATGCCGCTACTATGAGTGTCCAAGTACAGGACCAGCAGTCTAAACCCATCCAATTGCGCAGAGGAGTGAGACAGGGGGATGTCATATCCCCGAAACTGTTCACGAGCGCATTGGAAGATATGTTTAAGACGCTGGACTGGAAAGGTAAGGGCATAAACATAAATATATAGGCATAAACGGCAACTACATCTCACACCTACGATTCGCTGATGACATAGTCTTAATGGCGGAGTCGCTAGAGGAGCTGACCCACATGCTGGACGGCCTAGCCTCAGCCTCACGACGCATCGGTCTTGGCATGAATTTGGATAAAACCAAAGTCATGACCAATAACCACATTAATCCAGGACCGATCGTCGTAGAAGGCCACCTTCTCGAAATTGTTTCCGAGTACACTTACCTTGGGCAGATTGTGCAGTTAGGTAAAAACAATTTTGAAAAGGAGGCCAAGAGGAGGATTCAGCTGGGCTGGGCAGCGTTTGGAAAACTACGTCGAGTCTTCTCGTCATCCATACCGCAATGTTTGAAAACGAAAGTTTTCAATCAGTGCGTCCTACCCGTAATGACCTACGGAGCTGAGACGTGGACACTTACAGTAGGGCTGGTCCACCAGTTCAAAGTCGCTCAGCGAGCTATGGAAAGAGCTATGCTCGGAGTTTCTCTGAAGGATAGGATTCGTAATGAAAACATCCGACAGAGAACCAAAGTTATCGACATAGCTCAAAGAAGGCCTCCCCTTATGAGCGCCATAGCGCCCTGTCTTCAGCTTGCCGCATCCAGCATCTGCCAGCAGTCTTTCGCAGATCGTCATCCCATCTCGCCGGAGGGCGTCCTACACTACGTTTGCCGAGTCGCGGTCTCCACTCAAGAACACGTTTACCCCAACGGTTGTCGGTTCTTCGCGCGATATGGCCGGCCCACTGCTACTTCAACTTGCTAATTCTTTGAATAGCATAATGACAGTTTTTATTTTATTTGAATATGTTACCTGGGAAACCACGTCGTCCGGGCACCTCCTCGCGAGCCGCCGAGACCTCACGCAGCGCCTCCGCGTAAGACGACATGTCCGTTAGGATTACCAGCACGTGTTTCTGTTACAACACACACTAATATTAGATTGAAAGTCGTCACACACATTATAGCCGTGGCTAAGGCGTGTGAGTTGTATCCTATTGAATCATATGAAAGCCTACACACACACTGCACGGTGGCGGCGCGGTGTCATAGGAAAAACCGGCACGCCTTCGCCTCCGCTCCGCCTCCGGCTTCTGTGTGTATGGCTTATGTGTGTATAAACATCTATAACCCTTTATAACCTAACCTTTAAAGCAGTGGCTTTAAAGGTTAGGTTAGTTATAATGATTAACCTCGAAAAGGCGACTTGGGTAAATCAAGACTAACAACTTTTGTTCTACGATTTATTCTAATTCAATATTTTTTTACGCCATAAAAAAAAATAGTAAGCAAATTTCCAGTTCTAATCTTCTTAGCTCTGTCTAGGCGTCACAGATTGATACATGTCGGTTTGGTACATGACCTATATGTCGTATACACATCTAGCAAAGAAGGGGTAGCGGTGAGGCGAGCGAGGGGTTGATAGAAATACACGCCAACCTAAAAATAAATTAAAACTGGAGATGTATTTCGTTTTGGCACAAGTCATAGAACATGTTAGTCTTGATTCACCCAAGTCGCTTTAAAGAGGTTAATCATTAGATACCTACATATAACACTGTATTTATTTATGTATAAAAGTGTAAGGTCTAAAGACGAAAAATTAAAGGTAGCAATGAGAACAAGTTTCTGAACAAAATAGAAAATAAATTAAAATAGAAAATAGATTAAAATAACAATGCAATCCTAAATAAATTATAAAAAGAAGTCTCATATTTGATAATTATTTATAGCTTCAAATGATCGTAGGTTTAAAATTGGACCGATTTATACAAAAATGATCCAACCCACAACATTGTCAGTTGTGGGTTGGATCATTTTAGCATAAATCATTCCAATTTTAAACCGTAACCGTTTTAAGGCGTAAGTGCTTATTATACATACCTCGCACTGGTAGGCCAGGAACTCGGCTGAGGTGAGAGCTAGACGCGGGGTGATGATTCTCTCGATGGTGGGGTCGTTGGCCAGGTTCAAGAACAGGCATACATTCTCCATGGAACCATTCTCTTCAAAGTCCTGACAATTACACGGAATAAATAGTTAGATTGGAAGCTGGTTATTCGTTTTTTGTCAAAAAGATCATATTGTTTGTGTTGCTATTGCTTGTTTTGTATCACTACATAGTATAAAACAAAGTCGCTTTTTCTGTCCCTATGTCCCTTTGACTGCTTAAATCTTTAAAACTGGCAACGGATTTTGATGCGTTTTTTTTAGTGATTCAAGAGGAAGTTTTACACGTATAATAAAACCGTGAGAAGCCGGGACGGGTCGCTAGTAAAGAATAAATAATAATGTGTTATCTGCTTGGATCACAAGGACTACGTAGAGAAATTCGAAGTTGGTTATTAATTTTTGTAAAAAACATCATATTATTTTGGTTGTATTGCTATTGCTTGTTTTTTATCCATTTGTTGGACGCTTAACACAAATTACAGACTTAAAACACATTTTATGAAAATAAAAAACAAACATTTAACATTAATACAAAGACACAAAATATTTTCAAATAAAAAAGAAAGTGATTGTGCTGTATCACAGCAGCAAAACGTCTCGACTCAGCATTAATGCCTTTTCACTAAAGAGTGGGAGGTGGATAATAAAATAAATAATGTATTTACCTGCTTGAAGAATCTGGCGGTTTCCATGTTGACACCCATAGCGGCGAACACAATGGCGAAGTTGTCTTCATGGTCGTCCAATACAGACTTGCCGGGGACCTAAGGATTTAAAACACATTATTATTATATAAATAATATTGAACAAATAACTGACTGACGCACGGCCAAAGCCGCTGGTCCTAGAGACTTGAAAGGAGTGTTTATTCCTTTTTAGGTGTCCCAATACCATAAGAATAAGAACAGACTAGAAAGGAAACTTCGCCCCGAACGCGCTCAAGGTCACAATATTAGCGTACGCGATTCTGCACGTTAAACGTGCAGTAGGGCTGTCACAGCTGGCGACGCCGCACGCGGATTTTAATATTTGTGTAGGTTAGGTACCAACCTCTATAATATGACGTCATGGTCAAGTTATTGTGGTGTGATCGGTTGTAACAATAAAAGATAATGCATATTATATGATAATACATACCCTATGTAAGTAATATTTTCTAAATATTATTGTGTTTTAGTAGGTTCCTATCTAACTAATTAGGTAGGTACCTAATCAAAGGAACGTGAACATCGTTCGTTGACCTTTTCTCACTCGCCTCGCTTCGCGACGACGGCGCGGCGCGGCGGGGCGCGGCGGTACAATGCAGTAGCAACCCTGGCAAAACGCCTGGACGACAGAGGGGCGTAACGAGATGAAGGGGGAAGTAGGTATATAAATGGCAGCGTTTGGGACTAGATCAAAGAAGAGTCCTTTCTACGTAGTTATTATTTATTCTTATGCCAATACTCAAAAAGGAATAAACTGTGTATTAAGAACAGAATTTCGAAAATTCGCATCCCAAGGGTTAAAAAATGGAGTTAAATGTGAAGCAAAATGCTCTATATTCAGCAGTAGACCGAAATTTGACATGCAGGTTCCCCTTACTAAATAAATGTTACAGCATTTTCTGATGTTTTTTTTTAAATTGTGCAAAAATGCAAGGTTAAAAATCATTTCTATTTTTAATCATCTTACGTGTCGAAAAAAGTATCTTAAATGCTGTTGTATAAAATTGATGATTTACGTTTGATAGCATCACTATATAGGAATGTTATTCAGAAAACAGAATGAGAAAATTCTTTGTATTGTAAATATGGCACTAAAGCGAGTCTAATTTTTTTCAAATTTTTCGAAAATGTCCAGTAACTCGAAAACTCGCAACAAATTGTCAATTTCCGAACAGTCACAATCCCCCAACGACCGTGGGTAAAGGATTATCCACTCATTACGCCACAACCTGTATAATTTCACGTACATTGTATGTTTATGTTGCAATCAAGTTTTGATATGATTTATGTAACTTCATATAAGAAAGTGATTGCGATGGGTTTTGTACTTCAAATTAGTAAAATAAATATACAATTGAAACAACTGAGCTGCAGACGATTGCAAACACTTTCAAAATGGTAGTTCTACAATAGTCTATAATAGTCCTACCATTTTTAAGAGGATGGCAAGAGGCCCGACGGTATGACACTAGTCCCATGGGAGTTGGGGAGGCCCATTGTGTGGGACGCTACATGCGTCGACACACTTGCACCTTCCCATCTTTCAAGGACATCCACTAGGGCTGGTGCGGCGGCAGATCTGATCGAGGATCTCAAGAGGCGCAAATATGCAGGTCTCGACAGAAACTATGCATTTGCTCCCCTTGGAGTCGAGACCCTAGGTCCGTGGGATACTGAGGATCTTCGGTTTTTTAAAAAATGTCTGAGCGTCTGGTCGTTGCGACGCGTGACCCGAGAGCTGGTGAGTATCTGGCTCAGCGCATCAGCATTGCCATACAGCGTGGTAATGCCGTGGTAAGCCAGTGTCTTGGGGACGCTTCCGACATGGATCAATTGAGCTAGCGCCTTTAGGCTGTTTGCAACCGTCTGCAGTTAGCTCAATGGTTTCAATTGTATATACTAGTTGTTATTTTTTTCTATTCCTTGATTGTAATTTTCGTTCTTAATAATTGTATTGTGTGAATATACCATACCTTGACAAGACCGGCTTGCCTGCAGATCTGGGCGGCGATCTCGTTGTGAGGCAGACCGGCGGCCGAGAAAATGGGGATCTTCTGGCCTCGGGCGATGGAGTTCATCACATCGATGGCGGAGATACCTGCACAATTATAGTGGTTTACTTTTACAAAGGGTTTGAAATTATCACGATTAATATCCTTCTTGATAATTATCAATTTGTTTGAAAAGTTTCTTAAAATAGTGTAAGTTTTGGAACTGTATTCTTTTAACTTCGGAGGAGGGCGATCTTTGACACAGTTTTTTAAACTCCTGCAGATGGTATCGTTTCCATTTTTAACCATGAAACTATTGTTATTGTTCCATAATAAACGATTTATATATTTAAACTTTTCAGTTCATATTTCTGATATTTTGGCTATCTACCTATCACCATTTAAATTAGAAGAATAAAATAAACATATGTCACAATCAAGGAAATCTCTTATAAAGCTTTAATTTTGATTGAATTCGTGTTCTGATACACCAATACAATACGAAAAATGTAAGGGGATATTTAAATGTTTCTGATTATATTTATCAAAGATAATTATCAACATAATATATGTATCTTGCTAATTATCGCTTTAAACCCCGCTTTTACATCCTGTTCGTTAAAATAAAATTTTAAAAATTTACTGAATATTAACTGAACTGAATTGCCTCAGATAAAAGTAATAATAATAGTTCGTTTGTATTAATATCGACGCAGAAAAAAATGCTGAATTTAAATATGTAAAAAACTCATTTTCGACCAAAGTGTCGCTTCAACTGAAAGTTGGAAAAAGTTAACTCTTGGTTACTGTTTAAAGCCATTTTATCACACTTGTGTCATAATAGCTTCTAGTCTAGTGTATCTGCAATGCAGCTATGATCTAACACGCACAATATTGCCGCTTGAAAAAGATTTGGCATTCCGCCACATAAAGCCTCCGCTGTGGGCTACTTTGCGAATATGGCTTATCTTTACATAGTAAAGTACTAACTTAGATGTATAATAAGTTTAATGTAGTCGTTAGTTATCCCTTAATAAATAAATAAAATAAAGGAGTTTTTCTTACAAGCCATCAGTTTATGGTCCTTTTATAGTCCATTTTAAATGTGACTTTGAAGAAACGGATTTGTTTGTATTATGGTAAAAGTTAATTTTAGTTTTAAAGTTGGATACTCGTTTGGACAAAATAAATACTTTATTATGTTGATTGTATCTAAATGCTTAATTGTTTGTCTTTTACCGGTGGATGTCATTAAAAGTAGTTTGTATGATGAAAGTAAGAAAGGCCTTCGTTCGCCGTCGGCTGTGCTCAGTCGACGGCTTTCGCTGGGGTTCACATGCGTTCGTTTAGTGGGGTGGACACAACAAGGAAAGAGAGTCAAAATTCAAAATTCTAAGTGCTTTATTTAGTTAATATACCTTATGCCGCGTACAGATTGCTGTAACGTAACATGCAATGTATCACGCAATGAAAGAATTTGCCGTCCACTCTGTCGCAATGTATCATGCAATGTAACAGAAATCACACAGTGTGGACGCCTCGCGCGCACGAACCGAGCACACTACGAGCACGAACAGAGCATTTCAACTCGTGCTCGCCGCGATCCGCCATATGTCGGTTTTTTCGCCGAACACAAAGGGGCGCGCAGTGTGCGCGGAGCGCCAGTGTGGACGGGTTGTTTACTCGAACGCGCGCGAACGTTAGAAGAATGGAAGAAAACACAGCTACAGTAGAGCCGTTTATGTTACGTTTTTTTTTCACATGATTGATGATAATCATTGAAGCATCGACAGTCATCGTAGCCAGTAATAATTGTATAATAAATTCTCTCCGCGTGTTCTCGGCAGACTGAGCTATGTTCGCCGCGCGCATGCCGGAAAAGATGCGAACACCTACGTGCTCAGTTCGCGCGCGCGCTGCGTCCACACTTGTGAAATGCTCCTTTCATGTTACATTGCATGTTACGTTACAGCAATCTGTACGCGGCTTTACAGGACACTTGGACACGTCATAAAATACATGTTAAAAAATAATTGAAATTAAGAAATAAAGTGCTCACTTTGATTATTGTTCACTTCGGTCTATATCGGTAAAGTAAAGAAGCGAACAAGAAACCTTTACCTTGAAAGGTTGTTAGTTTTAGAGTTGGAGCAAAACTCGTCGCAAGCTTTTTTATCATCTAAATAATCAGATATTTTATAGTAAGCCTTTTTACAAAGAATAGTTTTGATAATTTGTTTGAATTTATTTACCGATAATTTTTGCAACTCACTTGGAGTTTTGTTGTAGAAGCGTATACATTGCCCTTTGAAAGATACATTAACTTTGTTTAATCTAGTTGTGGGCAAAGCGAGTTTATTCTTATTTCTAGTATTTACATTATAAGAGTGAATGTGCGGTACCGATCGTCGAATCCTATTCGTACGCTTTCGCTCGCTTTCGTTCGCGTCGCCAATGCCTTAAAGGTCTCCACACACTGAAGCCGGAGGCGGAGCGGAGGCGAAGGCGTGCGAGTTGTATTCTATCGAATTATATGAAAGCCTACACACACACCGCAGGCGGTGGTGGCGCGGTGCCATAGAAAAATCCGGCACGCCTTCGCCTCCGGCTTCAGTGTGTGGAGACTTTAAGTGCCTTAAGGGCTAGAATGACATAACGTACCAGTCTGAATCATCTCCTCTGGGTAGATACGCGACCAGGGGTTGATTGGCTGTCCATCAATGTCCAGGTAGTCTTCAGCCAGAATGGGGGGTCCCTTGTCGATGGGCTTTCCGGATCCGTTGAATACACGACCTGGAAAACAACAGACGAATTAATTATCACTACATAGTATAAAACAAAGTCGCTTTTTCTGTCCTTATATCCCTATATCATTATGTCCCTTTGAATGTTTAAATCTTTAAAACTACGTAACGAATTTTGATGCGGTTTTTTTAATAGATGGAGTGATTCAAGACAAAGGTTTATATGTACAATAATACTGTGCGAAGCCGGGACGGGTCGCTAGTGATGGATATTTCTAGATTCTTGTATTTTTTATCCAATTAATAGGCTATTAGTTATAATTACTACATAGTATAAAACAAAGTCGCTTTCATTGTCCCTATGTCCCTTTGGATGCTTAAATCTTTTAAACTACGCAACGGATTTTGATGCGGTTTTTTTAATAGATGGAGTGATTCAAGAGGATGGTTTATACATATAATGAAACCGTGCGAAGCAGGGGCGGGTCGCTAGTTTTGTACTAAACAAGATATAGTTGATTTACCCAACATGTCTTCAGAGACGGGCGTGCGCAGAATATCTCCAGTGAACTCGCAGAGAGTGTTCTTGGCGTCGATACCCGATGTGCCTTCGAACACCTGGACCACAGCTTTGGACCCGCTAACTTCCAACACCTGGGTGAAGATTACAGGCAATTAATACTAATGATTGTAATAGATCATTTATTTCAGGCAACAATAGTTAAGTACAGGGTATTAAATACTTAAAACTAAGGCCCATATGAAATATATACCTTAGTCTAACATACATACTTAATATAAACTTATTTACTAGCACGTAGTGTCGGCGACGTGTGACACGCGATATGTGCTGCGGCGGGTAATCGTCCGCGAAAACGCCGGAACAGCACATTGTTTCTTTCATTGTTGAATTCTTCCTTGGTAAAGGTCGATATCTTCTCAGTTGGAATACGCACCACAAATGATTTAAAATCATTGTGATGCGACTCCAACTGGTCGACCCTCACCAAGATGTTGGTCTTCATACTCTAAGATCGAATTAAGACATTGTAATATTGTTGACTTGCGGTAGGGCTGGTGCACTAGTTCAAAGTCGCTAAGCGAGCTATGGAAAGAGCTATGTGAGGAGTTTCTCTGAAGGATAGGATTCGTGATCATCCGACAGAGAACCAAAGTAGTCGACATATCTCAAAGAATAAGCAAGCTGAAGTGGCAGTGGGCCGGCCATATCTGTCGAAGAACTGAAAACAGTTGGGGTAAACGTGTTCGTAGTGTAGGACGCCCTCGAGCCAGGTGGGATGACGATTTGCGCGAAAGACTGCTGGCAGATGCTGGATGCGGCAAGCTGAAGACAGGGCACTATGGTGCTCATTAGGGGAGGCCTATGTCCAAGCAGTGGACTGATGATGATGACACTGTACTGTTGAATTTCGACGACCGATGTGGCGGGGCGAAGGTCTACCTGCGATACAGAAGGTTGCGGTTTCGATTCCCGCCTTGGGATAAATGTTTGTAAGATCATTCTTTGTTACTATAAAATATCAAAATCGGACCACAATTGACTGAGTAATCCACAAATATACAAAGAACCAATCATAGAACTAACTTTTTGACATCATCTGGTCGCGACTTCGCTCGCGTTACAGTAAGGACAAAGTTTCTTGGCAGTTCTGAACATAGGCTCTGCGAACTTTTGTGCATGCACAGCAAAGAAAACTGTTATTGCCATATAAACAAATATACGATCAGAAAATATCTAATACAGGGAGAAAATACTGATTAATAATAATAATGGCATTAAGCCATTATTATTATTCAGTGTTTGTTTTTTTTAATCTTTAAATTGTATCATATCTCAATATTTATCTTATAACTTTGTTTTATTATTTGAAAAAATGAACAAAAACACAACAAACACTTCGTCGCAATCGTAGAAAAGAGGCGGATCTGATTTTTGGCTATTTTCGTTTTATTCTATTAATCGGCTAAGAATTTCCTAGAAAATCTATCACTTTGATTTTTTTTTCAATATTTGTTTTATTTGCGAAGATATTCAGTAGAATAAAGACGGTTTTGAAACTAGGATCACAGTAAAATGACGTATGAATTGATGCGCCACTTTAAGGCGCTGACTTCTGCCCCCGCCACCCTCCCTCGCGCGACGGATCGTACGTACCGGCAGTGTTCTATGCAGAGCTAGGGCAGTTGGTAGAATAACAGCACTATTCTTTCCTAAATTTGTTACTAAAGCTTAATTTTTAATTGACGATAAAATAACATAGTTATGTCGTCAAAACAAATATTTGTTTCGCTGAAAAGAAAAAAAACTAGTGAAACTGCTAAAGAAACGGAAATATAAAATAATTTTATGTTTACTAGTAAGTGCGACCAGCATAAAAAATCGGGAAAGCCCGTAAGCACTGCACCAGGTATGAATTTACTGTATTTATTATTCACTTTTAGGTGCCTTGTATTAATTTATAGCTAACTTTTGAAGTAAACTATAGTTTTATTAGCCCATCCGCGGAACAATAGCGGTATGCCACTTCCAACGTTCTACTTGGGAGTTAGAATAAATAATTTTTATGTACCCTGAAAATAGTTTTATTGTTATTGTGATCAAGTTTATAAGTTCATACAATGAAGATACATCTTTTTTAATCGTTGCAATTTTTGGTGTCGTAAAATACAGTGCGGCATTTTTTCACGGACTCTAGATGGCAAATAGTAGGCGTTTGGTACAATCCGCCTTTTTATTACGGATAAGGGCCAGTCGTATATACATAACCGTCTATATACTTGGGAGAGATTTTTAAAACCGTCGTTTTAATTACAATTTTTCCTTATTATTTTCGCAGTTGAGCTTAAAAGCTTTTTAAATTAAACTGTAATACATTTTCTTTTAATAGTTGGTACACTTTCTTATAAATTACCTATGAATTTATTAAAAAAAAATTGCTGAGGAACGTTGTTCGTCACCCAAACCACCAGGAGCCGAATCAATTTAACCTAAGCAAAGTATGCGTGATGTATGAGTGATGTTTCTTTTCAGAAAATCAATGACAATGACGATGATTTATTGGCGCGACTACAGAATTAGACTATCAAATCAAATCTTATGCAGCAGCTCTTGTGATAAGCCCTTTTGTCCCGAAAACTAAAATATTTGATATTTTAACTTCCGTCGCATCACCTATCGCTGCTGAAAATCCCCGAATTATGCCGCTGAACACCAATGTCTGCCAAACAGGAACAGGTATTAGCCCTGTTACGAGTTTATTAAAGATAATTTTATGTCTACCATTTTCTATTACTCGATTCACCGATGCCATTGACTCCAATTTATAATGAATTAACTGACTGTTTTATTTTTTATACTCCAGAAGAGTGGAAGTTACTAATTCAATGGGCTAAAACTTACAATCCGTATGAAGGTAGAGAAGTTATTTAAAATTAGTGTTTAAAGAGACTCAGACTTTAAAGAGCTGCTGCAGAACAAAATAGGACATAAATCACGGTGACTGAAACACTCGCATCGAATAAAATAGTAGAATGAAAAATTTATTAAAGAATGTGATAATGTTTGAGAAAATCGAGCCAATATCAAAACACGGTACAAATACATTATAACCCACTTTTGACAGTAGTCCCATGATAGTTGGGGAGGCTCATTGTGTGGAATGATACATGCGTCGACAAACATGCACCTTCCCATCTTCCAAGGACATCCACTAGGGCTGGTGTGGCGGCTAATTTGGCTGAGGACCTCAATATGTAGGTCTCGACGGAACCTACGCATTTGTTGCCTTTGGAATCGATTCCCTAGGTCCGTGGGGTACCGAGGCTCTCCGGGTTTTTTAAAATATCTGAGCGTCTGATTGATGACGCGTGACCCGAGAGCTGGTAAATATCTGTCGTAGCGCATCAGCATTGCCATACAGCGTGGTATTGCAGCCAGTGTCTTGGGGACGCTTCAGACTAGTATTGACGAGAGATCGATTGAGTTACCATTAGACTGTTTGCAACCGTCTGCTGATTTATTTCAATTGTACATACTATTTATAATGTTTCCTATTTATTGATTGTAATTATCGTCGTTAAAGGTGATTTAGTAATATTTGAACCCATGATTGTATGACTTTACTTTGAAACTGGAATAATACCTGCCATGTTTTTTTTTAACAAAATAAACATTACTTGAATGATGCTGATTAAATGCCTACTACCTAATGTCCTACTTTGTTAAGAAAGGCTCTTAAAATAGTTCGATAAATAAGTAGGCAGGTGCCTATTTTGATACCAATTTTAACTTTCAAGACTGCCTTAAACTTTTAGCATTTATGACATTTACATTCATTCATTTTATATTTCAGACATTCATAATAAAACTGGCTGTAGGTAGAGTTGAAACCACTTTAGATGTCAACTAGATAATTTAACACTATTAAAAAAAAATATCCGTGAGTACCTCCTGTTTTTATATTTGGGTGTAAAACACTTAAATATAATACTTTTATAATATAGAAAGTTGTTGTCTCATTCCATGTCATCACATACGCCAAATTATTCGATTGCATTTCCCCAATACAACGACGGATAATACACTGCGCCTTAATTATGGAATCATAGCTCCGTATTAAAACGTTGCAATAATACATTCGTCACTTGAGTGTCCGCAGTGTACTGACGCATGTGACTTTTTACAAAAATTAGACATAATAAAGATTAAATACGTAGATCATATTGTAAAAGACTATACAAAAAGCAATTGGTGAAAATTTTACGCTGATCGGACAAGCCGTTTCCAAAATATGACAAAAATTCCAATTTAAACTCTTTAAAATGCTCTCCTGTAAAGTTGGTAAAATGCACATCCGTCTCTTTGCTACGATTGCGACGACTTTTGTACGCAACTGTGGTCAAGACAGAGATAGCGTCACAAACACCAAACCAATGCTGACGTGTGACAGAGACAAAAACCTCGTACCGAGTATTGCCGATAAAGATCGAAGTTAACAAAAGTCAAGATAAAAGAGTTGTGCAATGTGCACTCGTGGGTGTTGTTTAATCGATAATTATTTAAATCGATTGAAATTAAGTGATAAAAAATGTTTATATTCGATTTTATAATGAGGTTTTAAATGTTCTTAAACAGTCGTTACTCAAATAGTATTTAATAGATTTCTAAAATTTAAGTAAATCATGTCTTTTAAAATAGAAAACATAGTTTTACCAAACATTTTTTTTAATCCTTTATAAATAATAATTAATTAATGAGTAAATTCACTTTATTAGTAAATTTAGCTACTTAAATAATCTTCTATACCCTAAAATGAATGAGTTCAAAATGAAACTAATCGATTATGAAATTCGATCGATTATAGGATTGATTGTTTTTCTGTAAGGTGCGTCTCTAGCCTAGACCACCGCCCCGCGCACCCTACTCATGCTACCTTTTGGTTCCTAAAAAGTGTTGCTGCGCAGCCTTCCGCGCGTAGTTCAGAACTGCCAAGAAACTTTGTCCTTACTGTACTTTTATGGAAATGCTTCAAGGCTATTTCTATCTAATGTTCCCTGATTTATGGGATGAAAGTAGACTATGTGTTATTCCAGATCTAAAACTACGTTTTTTCAATTTCAGCTAGATCAGTACAGTAGTTTTTGCATGAAAGAGGAGTAAACATTCATCCATATCATACATCTATACAAACTTGTACTCTTGTATCCGCATTTGGACCCAGTTCTGTCTTTTGTGTAGATTTGAATTTTTGATATTCAGGATAAATATAGCCTAACACCCATATCTTTAGACAATTTCTGAATTATTCCTTCACTCAAACTCGCCTGAGAAAATATCGAGCATTCCTTCAAAACATACTCGAGTCCGGTATGCTTAGTCGCTAATTTTGTTCTTTATCAACCCCACTGAACTAAGGTTGAATCGGTTGAAATAGGTAATTTTAGGCTTCGTCATCGTAAATGTAATCAAGATATTCTTCAAAATCCATTAAATTATTCACAACAAACTCTTCGAGGAGCGTTCAAGGTAGGTCGCGACGTACCTTGAGATGACAGATTATCTCACCACTCGTAGAAGGAATTTTTTGAAGGTAAATTCGAGAGGAGGAATTTTTTACAACCAAGATATGGGGGTAAGAATGTGTTATTCCAGACAATAATCTATCTCTCAAATTTCATCCATATCCGTTCAGTAGTTTTTGCGTGAAAGAGTAACAAACATCCCACCATACTTACAAACATTCGTGTTTATAATATTAGTAAGATTACCTGTCCTGAGCGTAGGGTGCCATCGGCAAGTCTTAGCTGGACGATCTCGTTGAACTTGGGGAACTTCACCTCATCGAGGATGACCAGGGGTCCGTTGACACCAGACACAGTCTTGTAAGCTGTTGGACAAATAAGTTGTAAAATTACTATCGTGTCCCTGAATGTTTTTGTTTTAAAATTTAAATAAAACTATCTTTATTTAGTATAATCTAACTTTATTTAGTACATAAGTAAATAAATATGTTTAGATTAGTTAAGTACATTAATTATGTGCCACAATGTCCACGAGAGCTACTGCCGACAAACTGTTACACAGTTTGGCAGAAACGTTGTAATGCAATGCAAGTACTGTTTTTTTGAAAAATAAATAAATACAAAAAAAAATATTAAATAAAATACCAAGATATCTTTCTATGTAATGTATTGTATAGTCGGTACCCCGAGGCAAACTACGGCCGCCACCTACTTTGTCTTATTATTACGTGGAATTTTAAAAATATCAAATAGTGTAAGTATATGATACGAGTGACAAAAATGTATATATTTCCACCCATAAAAGCCGAACTTATGGCGAGGAAAATCCAGCTATAGATTGGAATAAATTCGGCTGATGAGTGACGTGATATTGTGTGTTTTTATTAAGAGGCAAAGGCGTGCGGGTTGTATCCTATTGGTGCCGCACCGCCACCGCCACCGGTGTATGTGTAGTCTTTCATATGATTCAATAGGATACAATTCTCTCGCTTTCGCCTTCGCTCGCACGGCTTTTGTTGTGACGGCTTTTAGTTATTGTGAGTTAATAATATTATACACACAAAATTAAGTCATCAATCAGCATCATCAGCAGAATTTATTCCACTCCACAGCTGGATTTTCCTCTAAATTTGCCGTACCTACGTCGAATCCTGTACCTGCTTGTACGAGCGATATATAATATTGAATATGGTTTTACTGATTTGCTATGCTATATAAAACACTATAAAAAGTAAAAAACATACTCAAACGCGGCTTCGAAATAAAATCCCTGGTCACAGCGAGAATATTCAGACGACGCATTTCCCCACGCGCCGAGGCCATTTTTATATTTATACAAATACGATTTTATCTGAACAAATATCAAATAGCCCAAAAAGCTTGGAAATAGTTTACACAATTATTATTAGTTAGAATTATTTGTTAGGTTATGTTTAATAGGAATTATTTTGCAAATAGCTCTTCTCTTCAAAAACAACTTGTATACTTTTCTGCAAAATTACATGCTGTCTTCAGCACCTAATTTTTCCTCTATGCTTTTCCCATTCTCTTTGGCTTTTCCATGTGTCAAGAATAATGTAATCTCTTATCATTTCCAATGATTTGACTTAAGGGAGTTTTTGAAAAAAGAAAAACCCTGGTACAAACTCCCAATTATATGTCTGTATGAAAGAAGGTCATAATCTATAGGTATAAAGAGGTATAGAAACCTTCATGGTTAGCGGATAACTAATTTGAAAATAGAATTTAAACATATGAAAAAAAAGTATGAAAATTGTGAAAATACAAAGTGTTAATGATTTTGTAATTTGACTTTTGAATTGATATAGCCATTGAGGTGCTTACAAGGCAAGACCAATGTCCAGTTATGGACTAATATAGACTGTAGGTTGTGGACTAATATGACAGTGGCTTCTACAGACCATAAAAATATAAAGTATAGCTGAATATGAATTAAATATTCACAAAATGTTGATGGTGGTTATCTACATATAGTTGAGTTTTCTTTACTTGTTGCTGAGTTTTTGGTGGATTTGATTGATTATCTAAACTGTAACATAGTTAAAAACTTAATTGATTTTTATATATTGAAAAAAAAAAATCTCTTCACCACTACAATAGTATTGTGTCAAAATGACAGTGTTAAACTCTTTTTGGTTGTCTACTAGCACAAACTTTTTGAGTTTCATTCATAGCTATGGCGATTATGTTTATGACTACCAATTTGACTATTAATTAGTCTCTTTAAGCGCAAAAAATAGTAGAATACCAAATGCAAAAACGTCATTTTAGCCATCTAGATAGTATGACACTATTGAGACCTTTGTTTTGAAATAAGTGGAACAATAACTAACAATTTCTGTAGGTATGTTATTGGAATAAAAATATTGAAATATTATTAAAATATTTGGATCAAGATAGTCCATTTATAACATTATTGCAACAAGTTAAAAAATGACTACCTTTTATCTTCACAGATGTAAAGCTACTTACATATTTATATTTCCTCATTAGTTATAGATAAGTATTCATAATCTAAAAAAGAAATTTAAGAAAACACATACAAATGAAATAACTATACAAGTTTTAAAAAAATAAGAATAGTTTTAATTCAATATATAAATTGATTTTATGTAGTTAAGATGTTTTTGAAACACTTGTGTAATGGGACAAAAATCATCAAATTACAAAAACATGATGATGTTGGTATTTTCAAAAAGAAATGAGGGTAGTTTGTAAATATGGCCATTCTAACCAGAAAAATCAGATAATTTGCTAATTAAACTATTGAAAATTTATCACTATTCTAATAATTAGTTACCTATTCTAATAACGTCACACTACTTGGGTGGGTGGGACATAACTAAATTACTCTATCATAGGTATTTTCCCAATTTAATTAAGTAGTTACCCAAGACTGTTTGTAACCATCTGCAGTTAGCTCAATTGTTTCAATTCTATATACTTACCAGTTTTTAATTAGTTTCTATTCCTAAATTGTAATTTTCGTTGTTCATAAAGTATTGTATTTATTATATTGATAATGTGTCAGTTTTAAAAGTCTTAACATCAACATACTTAATTGAAATTCCATGAATCATCTTCCATGATTTCAACATTTAGGAACATTTTTAAAAATTAAAGTGGTAATTTTTCAAGATGTATCAGCACAGTGCAAAAAGGAATTTATGAATTTTATTGAGAAGATAAGATTGGTTAGAGTGGGTAGTTACATTCCTTACTTCACCTAGAATTTGCTAGAACAGTATACTAACACAATAACACAATATTCTATATTCTTTATTATTTTAGGTGTCAAAAGACACCTAAAATAATAAAGAATATAGAATATTTAGGATTCTAATTTCTAGATGTCCGATCACACCCAATATGACCAATTATCTATGGGTTTCGAACACTGTTGTGTGTGTTAGTATACTGTTCTAGCAAATTCTAGGTACTGGAGATGAATAAATAGAGAAAACCTAGAATTTACACATTCAAGCTTCAAGCCTTAGCTAATAAGGCTAATAAGGTTTCTACGTAATTCATTCTGTAGTAGGTACGCATTACATTGAATAGAAATCAACCTTCAGCCTTCAAAAATTTACTATGTAACTCAATCAAGAATCAAATTATAGTAACTCAATCAAGAATCAAATTATAGTAACTCAATCAAGAATCAAATAAAAGCTATCGATTTATCTACATAAAACAAATGAATCGTTCGGTGCAGGTAAAATGCAACCAAAAAGGCTTAAAACAAGAAGTGCGTGCCAAAATCGATATTACATGAGACGATTAGACCAAATCTATGACGTTACTCCAGACAGGCAAATCAGGTGTTCACTTCAGGATACTCACTCAGACGTGGCTTGGAGATGAAGTCCCGGGATACAGCTAGGACATGCTCCCTGCTGGCTTGAGCTGCGGAGAGGGTCTTTGCCATTTTGGAAATTTCACTTTTTTGGCAGGCCGTTCAATAAAATACCGAACTACGCTACCTCCTCGCCCGAAAACTGACGAATGGAAGTTTTGTCTATGCCACTTCACGTGCTGTCACGTGACTATCATCACAAGATAAATAGTTGCCAGCACTATGGTAATAAAAGATTTCAACACTCCTGCATTTTGTTTGCAATTGGTGCATTTTGTTTTTCACTAGGTAATTAAAAAATTACATTTGAATGAACCCATATCTAAATATTATCATAGCTGAAGACCTCTCCTTCAAAGCTTAGTATTTAAGTAGGTGATGAGTTTCAGGAGACCATAATCTCATACACAGAGCACACGATTTTTGTTTCGTGATTCCCTTAGCTCTGCAAATGTACTTTAAAAGAACCACTCGCTACGCTACTGTTGACTTGAAACTACTTTGCTAGCTTGGAATTTACTATCAGCACGTTCAATAAAAATAGTTTTCTTACTGTAAAATGCGATACATTTATGCTTTTCATGGAAAGTTGAAATGATCGTTAGCCATAATCAGACGAGTGACAAAATCAATAAATTCAACATTAATTTTTGGCAGCAAGCATAAAATACACGTAACAATTTAATATCAACACTTCAACTTTACTAATGAAAAACAGTGAGCAAATACCGAGTATATGGTCATATACTTACGAGTCAGATCATTTTTTTTTTATTTATTGGTAAAAGGGAAAGGTCAGGTGGCAGGGAAAACCTTAATGTAATGTCCAAAGAACTGGATAAACAAAAGCGTTCTATGTAATAAATATGGAGCCCATACCCAGTCCTGAATAGGTCTAGGTATAGGCCGCGGCCTAGGGGCGGCGGCGTCCTAGGGGGGCGGCAGCAGATTTCAGAGGACGGCCACTCGATTGCAGACAATCAAATTGTATGTCTACCGGGGGGGGGGGGGGGTGCGCAGCTAATAATGAACGGCTTAGTACATGGGGCGGCGGAAAAAAGTGGCCTACACTCGTAAAAAATATAAATCCGGCACTGCCCATACCCATACATACTAGTAACACGGGTAATTACGGCTTTAAATGATGATGATGATGAAAAAGTCTGTGAGGACTAATGCATTTTAGTGTGGTAACATTTTTTCTTATTTTTTTTGTCTAGTTTGTCTATGGCTGAGTTTTATTTGGATTTTTTTTGACAATTGTACTTAGTGTAAAATTACTTGTAAGTCAATGTTGTCATTTTCACTGTCAAATCCATCATTGTTGTCAAATGCCTTTCGATAATTCGTAATTATTGCATAACTGTGTATACACTTATATACGCAAAAATACGGATTATAAAGAAGCCCCAAGAGAAGAAGAAAGAGAGGCAGCTCTTAACATATTTATTATAAAAATCTAAGGTAAAAATCATCATCAACCATCGCTATAAATGTTTGAGTTATAAATATTTTAACGTTCTTTTTGAAGAATTCGAGGTCGCGGGTTCGATTCAGAACAAAGTTTGAGAAAGAACTGGAAATTTGCAAATATTATTATAATTTAATTTTCTATGGGGGGGAAAAAATCATTGAACTAGAAAAAATCGTAGAACAAAAGTTATTAGTCTTGATTTACCCAAGTCGCCTTTTCGAGGTTAATCATTAAACACCTATAACCCTGTACATATATAAGAACAAGCTATATTTTTGAAGACAATGCCCAGCCCAAACCAAAAGAAAGGTCTCTGGAGCGTAAGCGTAGCGGTACTTTCAACTACACAGACACCCGGTCGGTTCAGAAGGGATTTTTGGAAATGCTACCTCTAAAGGGGTGAAAAAGGGGTTTGAAGTTCTCTTTAATTAATTGTCCGTTCTGCTTAAAAATTAAAGATCAATCTAAAAAAATGCCTAAATTTATTATATAGGTGTTTCAGGAATTTTCATGTCTCTTGGGTAAAATGGGTTATTAAAGTTTGAGATTCGTGGTTTGGCTCCGTAGTGAAATATCTGTAACTTTTTAATTTAGTATGTTTAATAAACTGAAATTGACAGACCTGGCAAGCCTTGCTCCCTAATCTCCCTAACTAGCGGGCCCTGAATAACGTGTAGTGTAATACCGCTTTAAGAAAATCTGTATTTATATTGGTATATTTGCCCTGCAAAAGTCAATATATTTCCGTATTTTCTGGTCGGTATTTTCGCCAAAAATAATCTGGTCACACTGATCAGTCAAGTCAAGTCAGTCAGTCCAAAGTCAATCGGGCAGACAGATTTTCTTATTGCTTTTTCCGCGAAAAAAATTGTGTGTGTATTTTTTGGTCTATCAACGTTTAAATCGGCCGACTTGCCTGACAATCAGACATATAAATAAACAAATAACTTACAAACGTTCAAAATGTCCATGTTTTTGTGTTTGCCTCGAGTGCGACATGTTTTTGCGAGGATAAATACTGTGTTACCTTCCAATACATACTTTACATATTCCCCGGAGCTGTCGATGCCCATACCCAATAAGGAACCAGAAACTATGACTGCCAAAGCAGTGTTTGAAAAATGTTTGAAGTCCGGTAAGTTATCGTAGTTATCTGATAAAATCTAGGAAGTAGGCACCTACTTGTGTGCGATTTTCTCGTTTGTTACCTACAAATCTCGCTAAGTTCCCTACCTGTCTTGAATACACAGTAGGAACAAGGTAGGTACAATAACTATTATTTATTTGGAAGCTCTAGTCAAAGAATGATCAGTCATAAACAAAATAACAACCATCAAACAAAATAGGTAGGTACCAATAACTATAAAAATTCCAACAATTTGGAAAGATTCAACTAAATATGCACAAGTGTATATAATATCTGTCAAGTTATTGTCCAATAGACCACTATGTGATACATTATTCATTTTTGAGGTCAACAATTAGTATTAACTCTAAAATTTATACATATTTTAAGAGAATGGACTATTAAAACAAAACCTGCATATTTGACACTCCCCTGGCCTTAGTTTGATATCCATGTTTATAAGTTTTGGACCTTGATACTTTTTGTGTGATAATAGACATCTCTAGGTACTTTGTAAGCGGATAGAGCAAGGTTCAAAGTCCAAAACTGTAAATGTATTTTATCACAATTGATTGTGTACCTACTCCAAGATCATAAATGCATGCAATTTAGCACATTGTTTTTGAATAGTAATGGCTCTAATTATTAAACTTACCTATTACTTTATTATCCACTCATTGTTCAGTGACTTTCAATTTCATGGCTTATCTACTTGAATCTTTCTCGCAATTTTTTTAGGTCTTGGGTAAATATAGTTGATATTCTAGATGCAACACTATTATGACTATGAAATCAATTAAAACACATTACTGTGAATTAGACATATATTACAGCTAGGGAGCTGAATAACAGTGAATAAAAGTGAGGGAAGGTGTAAATAAAATTATAGGTAATGACAAATCAACCAATTATCAATCTACCTACATAAACCCACTTTAAAATAACTACAAGGAAGAATAGATTGAATAGATGATAACATAACAAACACAAAAATAAAAGTTTATTTCGTCATTAACTTCTCCATCAGATATCCAACAGTGTGTGTGGAGACCATAAAAATCAGAGGGCATTTCTTTCTACACTATGTAAATTATGTGAGACAACCTATTTAGCCGATGCACTAACAAATATTAAACCAAAATTAGATGTTCAAACTAGATTTCTTTTAATAGTGCATACCACACAAATTCTTTACCTATTAAAAACAATTGATTTTTAAGGATAAGTTATTATAATCCTTGAATGTCATTTTTATTACTTACTTAATGGTGTTGATTCTGTTGTTTTAGGAATCCTAACTAAAATCTTAAAATTTCTTAGTTAGATTGACTTAAAATTTATGGTATTCTGTTGCAAATCTTAAAAATACCTAATTTAAAACGTGTTTGACAATCGTAAAATCTCTCTAAGTTTAGTAGTTGGTGTTGCTGTAAGCAAAATAAATATGTTTTCTAAAATGTTGCATGTAACTTTTCTGTACATGCCCTGAATGTTTTTATTCACAAATTACATTAAATTCTAGGTTTTCGTAGTATAATCTTTGAGCATTCTGCTTGTAAATTTTAATCATGACCTCCATGAGGTGCCTCCTAAAATTAAGTTAGACGTCTAATCTTAGCTAAAAATGTGATGCACAGAATACGGTTTTAGCAATTTTAGCTAATTTGAGTTGTTTTACATCTGTCATCCTAATTTTAAATCTGTCAGTCTAATTTTTAAAACACAGAATAGCATTCGTGGATTTGACGTTTCTAAATCTTAAAATTAGCTAATTTTAGCTAGGTCTAAAACAAGAGAATTGACACCATTATCTAATCAAAATCCTAAAAAACAAGTTTCAAGCTTCTAACTCCAAAAATAATGAAGCTTCCTACAAATTTACATCACCTCTGAAATCCAATTATACAACTCTGTACCAGATTTCATTTATGTATTTTATTTTTGTAGTTTAGTGTAACAGAGTTACATTCTCATTTATAATATGAGTAGGGATTAATAATTGTTTTCTCTATCAATATGTGTTTCTTAAGTTCTAAACAAGGGTAATATCACTACATAGTATAAAATAAAGTCGCTTTCTCTGTCCCTATGTCATCGTGTCCCTTTGAACGCTTAAATCTTTAAAAATACGCAACGGATTTTGATGCGGTTTTTTTTAATAGATAGAGGGATTCAAGGGGAAGGTTTATACGTATAATAAAACCGTGCGAAGCCGGGGCGGGTCGCTAGTATTCTATAATATTTTGACTACAGTAGTTTTTTCCGGGGTTTATCAATTACTGTTTAAAGGCTTCCTTCATCTCTTTCCATGTGTTTCTATATTGAGTTGTCCTTGACCAACTAGGCAACTAAATACCTTGTTAAAATATAAGTTAATATAGAAAATTACAATCAATGAATAGAAATAAATTACAACTATCCAGTAACTATACAGTATCCCAAACTAAGTGTGAATTGCAAAATATTTTCCATACTAAAATTATTATTATAATAACATATCAAATCAAATTTAATTACAGCTAAAGCTAAAATTACCTAACAGATTGGGCTGAAATTTTGCATAGATGTAGGTCCGAACCAGAAATAAAACACAGGCTTTTAATCCCATAAACCAGTTACGATGGAATAAAATAAACTTTTAAAGTTTCCATACAAACAATGAATGCGAATCAGTGTTCAAAAAATAGTACAATTTAAACCCAAAAGTATGAAGTCTTGTAATCTTAGGCAAACAGTTGGCTGGGTTCCCAATTTACTAAACTGACCTGACTCATTCTCTGTTCAAATATAAATTCCTAACACAATAAAATAACTGAGTTTGTATCTCTCTATGTATCATTGTATATCTCCAGAAGAACCGACAACCGTCGGGGTAAACGTGTTCTTGAGTGGAGACCGCGACTCGGCAAACTTAGTGTAGGACCCTCCGGCCAGGTGGGATGACGATCTGTGAAAGACTGCCGCAAGATGCTGGTTGCGTCAAGCTGAAGACAGGGCGCTATGGCGCTCACTAGGGGAGACCTATGTCCAGCTGTGGACTAATATAGGTAATAATGTGATCTAATATAGGATGATGATGATGACTGTATATCTAACCAGCCCATAGCATGTGCGTTTTACGGGCTGAACAGCTGATCATAAACGCCTTTGATTAACTAGCTAAGGCAGCTGAGTTTGTATGTCTCTATATACATATCACTGTTTATCTAATCAGCCCATAGATGTGCTTGTTACTTACAGGCTGATATGACAACTGCTGAGCATAAATTTGATTAACTAGTATGAAATATCTTTATTAACAACGAAAATTACAAGCAAAGGAATAGAAAAATAAATTAATTAATTAACTAGTTGTATTCAGGTAAGATTAAAAGGGGATATAATTATATACCTAAACTAGCGACCCCCCCCGCCTTCGCACGGTTTTATTATACGTAAAAACCTTCCTCTTGAATCACTCTATCTATTAAAAAAACCGCATCAAAATCCGTTGCGTTGTTTTAAAGATTTAAGCAGTCAAAGGGACACGATGACATAGGGACAGAGAAAGCGACTTTATTTTATACTATGTAGTGATACACCTTGTATTTTAAATGGTCACATAATTTCCATGAGATAAATAGTCGAACAAGAAAACTAGCATCAAAACATTTGCTAGTTGATATTTGAATTAAAATATTATGATTTCGAAAGTATATATCGGTCTGTTTGTATTTTAGGCTTTTACGCCTGACCTACTGATCAGATTTACATGAAACTTAGTACAGAGATAGTCTAGAGCTGCGGTCAGCAACAGGTGAATTGAACCTCGCACCGCCGAAAATGTTCTCAAATATACATAATATAATTTTAATTACATTTTTATACAGGGTGTCCCATAATGAGTGGATAACCTGAAAGTTGCTTATGCGCCAAGTCAAGGCCAATCAGAAACATTTTTTATTTTTTTTCTAACTTGACCCGTTCGGAAAATATTTAATATTTTGTAAATTTGGAAAAATTTGTACCTTTGTTCACATTTTTGGACTTTGTGCCTACAATTTTAATAATTTTTTAATTTTTATTTTTGGAATTTACTAAAGAAAAACAGCTTTTTTGAGCACCGTTAGAAATATTTTGGTAACTAGGACCAGTAATTTTCAAGGCAGGTTTAAAGTAGAATATTTTAATTTTTCATATTTTTATGCAAAGTTTGAGCTGCTGTGGTAATAAAAAAAGATAAGGAAACCTAATATGCCAGGTACTTTAAAAACATGTCCATTTCAAGAGCATCCTAAAATAATAATAAACGTTGAAATTTTGTAGGGTAAAAAACTGAGATATTGCTACTTTTGTGCCAAAAGGGGCCAAAGCTACTAAAAATAATATTGAACCAACACATCAATAAAATATCCTTTTCGCCTTACTCGTTCTAAAATGATTACTTTGCTTCTTAAAAATAGTGAGGAAAATCTATTTTTGCTGATTCATGCTGGAAAATAGGAAATATTTTGATAAATTATAAACAATAATCTAGCCGAAAGTAAAGAGATTTTGTGTTATGAGTACGAATTTGGTGGTATAAATTTGGAAAGAAGATTCCAACTGCATTCAAACTACAGAATGACGGGTGTCCAGTACATTAAGCCGTTCAGAAACGGCGTTATTTAGATTCAGCGTATCCAAACAGATGGGTTACGCGTGGTGGCGCTTCCCAGTGGTTTCTTTTACTGGGTCAACTTGAAGGAACTGGTGTACAAAAAACCTATTCCCTAAATACTATAACTTAATTTAATTTCATTTATTATAACTTAATATAACTTCGACGTCGAGTCTAAAACGATGCGGAAAAAATTAACCCATATTAGTCCACTGCTGGGCATAAGTCTCCCCTAATGAGCGCCATAGCGCCCTGTCTTCAGCTTGACGTATCCAGCATCTGCCAGCAGGCTTTCGCAGATCGTCATCCTACCTAGCCGGAGGTCGTTCTACACTACGTTTGCCAAGTTGCGGTCTCCACTGAAGAACACGTTTACCCCAACGGTTGTCGGTTCTTCATGAGATATAGCCGACCCACTGCCACTTCAGCTTGCTAATTCTTTGAGCTATTTCGATAACTTTGGTTCTCTGTCGGATGTATTCATTACGAATCCTATCCTTCAGAGAAACTCCAAGCATAGCTCTTTCCATAGCTCGCTGAGCGACTTTAAACTGGTGGAGCAGCCCTACCGTGAGTGTCCACGTCTCAGCTCCGTAGGTCATCAGGGGTAGGACGCACTGATTGACAACTTTCGTTTTCAAACATTGCTGTATGGATGATGAGATTTCACTCACTGTTTTTAAGTAGGAAAGTAACCGTTTTAGAACGAGAATGGCGAAAAAGATATTTTTTTGATGTGTTGGTTCAATATTATTTTTAGTAGCTTTGGCCCCTTTTGGCACAAAAGTAGCAATATCTCAGTTTTTTACCCTACAAAATTTCAACGTTTATTATCATTTTAGGATGCTCTTGAAATGGACATGTTTTTAAAGTACCTGGCATCTTAGGTTTCCTTATCTTTTTTTTTAACCACAGCAGCTCAAACTTTGCATAAAAATATGAAAAATTAAAATTTTCTAATTTAAACCTGCCTTGAAATTACTGGTCCTAGTTACCAAAATATTTCTTACGGTGTTCAAAAAAGCTGTTTTTCTTTAGTATATTCCAAAAATAAAATTTTAAAAATTATTAGTATTGTAGGCACAAAGTCCAAAAATGTGAACAAAGGTACAAATTTTTCCAAATTTACAAAATATTAAATATTTTCCGAACGGGTCAAGTTAGAAAAAAAATAAAAACTGTTTCTGATTGGCCTTGACTTGGTGCATAAGCACCTTTCAGGTTATCCACTCATTATGGGACACCCTGTATAACTATACTGCGATTCAAAATAATAATATATAAATAAAATGTTTCTTTATTCAGACGACATAAGTCTATTTTGTTAGAGACACTTAAAAACTAAAGGGATACTTAATACTAAAAAGGGATTCTGTCCTCTGAGTGAGCTGATACATCAAAGGACAGTCGTATCTGATCGATATAGCATTTAGGATGCTGTTGCTGCCGCGGGTTCTGCTGAGCAGTGAGGCTGTTTTTTTGCGCCAGATGGCATCAAACGAATCCGTGCGCGCCTCAGCGAACATACCCGAGGCACTGCAGAATCGCGGCAAAAACAAATATTTTTTGCATACAATCGAGATTTTAAATCAAAGGAATATTGATGGAACATTATTTTACGATTCTGGTATCATCAAAGCAAGCTGCAAAAGCTCCAAACAATTCGTGGTTTGACAGTTTTCTTTCATTCATCATAGCATTGGTCTCTCATTCGTTATCGAAACCGAAGATGCTTCTTTTTCGCTGTGCTTGAGCAATTATGCGTTGTTGTATTTTTGTTTTAGTTTTTAGTCGTTAGCTTGCTGTTACCCTGCTGTTGTCTGTTATACTTATCAATATTAGTTAAGTTGTCATTGATAAATGTCATTGTTTACAAAAAATATTTATGATTCTTAATATAGTCATAGTATAGCCCTATATTCCTACCTATTATTCGACGTGGTTTTCAAACCACGGAGAATATACCTAATCAATCTTAGATAAAAGTGATACTTAATGTAGGGTAACGAAGATTTTAAATCACGGTCGGGGTAACTCCCGCACAGTACCTATCGCATTCGCGAAATTGAAATGTGATAAAGCGTGCTGCGTGCTGCTTTTTGTCAAAGACATTTTAAAAAAAGTATCCGCGATATTATGTTTTGCAAGTTCTATCTTTGAAAAATATATTTCAACTAGCAACCCGCCCCGAACTCGCGCGGTTTTATTATAAGTATATAAACCTTTTTCTTGGATCACTCTATTTATTAAAAAAAAACGCATCAAAATCCGTTGCGTAGTTTTAAAGATTTAAGCATTCAAAGGGACATAAGGACAGAAAAAGCGACTTTGTTTTATAGAGGTACTATGTAGTGAAGTGATTGCAAGACTCGTACTTAAATATTAATTTCGCAACAATACTGAAAAAAAATAAACAGGAGAACGCTAAAGAAAAATAGCTAAGTATCATCGTAAAATTTCTGTCAGAAGCAGAACTAAGGAATGAATTGGGAAAAAGATATTTCCTTGCATATCAAAAGAGATGAACGTTTGTATGGAAATATGTAAGTTAAGGTTTATGTGACTGCCCAATGTCAGTTTTCCAACCTGAAGCATGATTTATTATTATTTTCCCTTTCTGCACAATCTGCCAGTATGTGCCATTTTGTACCTATGTTCTCAATGTTTAAAACAACATATTTTAATTCAGGTAGAAGTTTCATCAAACGACAGAAAAGTTTCGCTTGTGTTTAAATTCAATACTCTTACTGCCTTTGACGTCATCACTAGCTATCAATTTTTTTATTGGACGTAAACAGGTTTAAAGGTCGTCTTCTAAATGAAAATAAGACGCCTTATGAATAAGAAAACTATAAAAAAATGGTCTTAAATCATACACAGAAGAAAAATCTTTTCGGCCTCTTTGGGCCTTCATTGCAGTTACAAATACAATAAATATTTAATTTATGTACTGGTCAATAGATACAGAATCATCTAGCTCCAAGCTAAGCAGAGCTGGTGTTGGTGGCTGTGGTTATGCGTAGGTTACAAATATAAATTAAATACAGGGTGGAGAAGGCACAGTTTTGAGAATGGACAGTAAGGGCAGGTACCTTAACCGTTAATATAGAAAGAGAAAAACGTTCATTGGAGACTCCTTATCTGTCTTTGATATTCTGAACTGCATTCACAGAATTTAGAAAAAAAATTACAGTCGGCAAGAAAAGTTATTTTTTATAAAATTAAACCAGTCAATCCTGTTTCATATAGGGATCAAAAGTCTCTACAGGACCGTTTGAGTACTACAAATGTCAGAAATTATGAAAGATTTTTTCATACATTTGAAATACAGTAGAGCCTCGCTAATCCGGACAGGCAAAAATCACGGCTTTAGCGGATTACCGAGGCGTCCGGATTATAGTCTGCAATATGAATTTTCATCTATCTATACTTATAATAAAACTGTAACAGGTCCAATTCTGTACATTGAAGATATTTTGAAAATTTTTTTTGGAGGGCACTCTATTATCGATACTCAAGCCAAAACTGTAATTTTTTTTATTCATGTCTGTCTGTCTGTCTGTCTGTCTGTCTGTCTGTCTGTCTGTCTGTATCGTAAACGCGCATCACGCCGAAACTACTTGATGGATTGAAATGAAACTCGGCATGATTATAGGTCATACTACGAGGAAGGACATAGGATACTTTTTATCCCGGAATTCAGTAAGGTTCTCATGGGAGAGGGTATGAAAGTAAAATTCCTTTACCGCGCATCACGCCGAAACTGCTGAATGAGTTGGAATGAAACTCGGGACGATTTGAGTTCATACTACAAGGAAGGACATGGGATACTTTTTATCCCGGAATTCGGTAAGGTTCCCCTGGGAGAGAGGGTGAAAGAAAAATTCTTTAACCATGCATCACGACGGAAGTGAATGAATTCGAATGGAACTCGGGACGATTGGACATGGGATACATTTTATCCCGGAATTCAGTTTGGTTCCCCTGGGCTATACGGGTTTTCAAAAATTTCTCACAGCTTTTGAACGACGCGTACGTACGCGTCTTTCAGATGCTGTGAGAAATTTTTGAAAACCCGTATAGCCCAGGGGAACCAAACTGAATTGAACTGATAAACGCGTAAGTTTGTAAGTATGAATGGATAGATGGATGGACAGATTGATAGATGGATGGATGTTTGTTACTCTTTCACACAAAAACTGGTGAACGGTACTGGATGAAATTTGGCAAAGAGATAGATTATAAGCTGGAATAACACATAGGCTTTATTTTATCCCGATAATCTCACGGGAAAAGGAATTACGCAAGTAAAATCGCGAGTACTCGAAATACTAATCATGCGCAGACGAAGTCGCGGGCACCAGCTAGTAGGTAATAAAACTAAAACTTGTTTAGATAATCATAATTTCATGTCATCTTTCTTTTCATACAACATGAATTTAAATATGTAAGTCTCTGTATTATAAAGTTTGTAATACGCTGCGTAGTGCTTAAAGGGGTATTACACTACACTTATTCAGGGACCCTAACCCTAACTAAGAGTGGTGTAATAAGATTTAGGGTCCCTAAGGGACGGACCCGGACCCGGACGATATTCAGGGCCCGGTAGTCATGGTCCCTGAATAAGTGTTGTGTAATACCCCTTTTAAGGCCTTCAATTTTCTATTCAAAAGCGTGGTCTGATGTTTTTTTAAACCGCGCCCCCGTGAACATCGTTTCGGCCGCGCGTCCGTGTCCGGATTACCGGGATCACCGAATTAGCCGGGGTCCGGACTAGCGAGGCTCTACTGTAATTCACTTTGTTTAATTTTATTTTAATCAGGCAAAGCCAGCTAAGCTGGTTGAAGGCTTCTCTCCATTTCTCCTTATCTTGCCTTGTTTTATTCAATAATTTATGTAGTACTACTTCCTTTAAATGGCGAATAACTTGACAGCGAAAAGAGATGGAAACATTACTAATACACAGTTTACTTAAAAAGAAAGGGAAGAAACACAAGATGGAAAAAAAAAATGGCCTTTGTTTTGGAGATACCTAACATAATTTTTTTTTATCAATACCGTGGATATTTATAATAAAGTTTTCAAATCGCGTAAGTTTAAAAAAACTTATTATATTTTTTTATGATTTTTTCCATAACAATTATGTTGCGTATCCGATCAAGGTTCGAAAATACACATTGTATTTAACATTATGTACTTGCAAAACCTGTAGCTGGTTTTATTCTGAAACCAGTCTTGAAGATACAAGCAAAAGATCGGTTGCGTCAGAGATTAAAACTAGGTCAGATGAAGTGCAAAGAGACTTTGCACTTCAAGTTAATTAAACGACAGAAAAATACTGTTCAATAACAACAATGTTTTTCGTTTCATCAGTAAATCAATAACTTTATTTCTTTAGGATTACAAAATAAGCACTTAGACAAGTCAAATTTTAAACTATAGGTAAATAATTATCAAAATAATATAAGAAATAAGGTGATAATTGATTTTCTCTTCGCTTCAATCTTTTGTCCACTAAAGGAAGAAGTGAAAAATATAGGATAGTTTCATAGTAGGTAGCCATACCATACCAATATCATCATTATCAAGCTTTATTAGTCCACTGCTGGTTAAATTCTGTCTTGAACGTAAACACTGATAAATAATTGATGTCATGTTTATAAACATGCGATGGGTTGTTGGCTTGTTATCAGAGGTCATTGACATTGAACCTAGAGATTGAGGGTGTGGTCATCAGTCTACGTCAATCTTCTAAATTTTGGCTGGCATGTCTTGTCATCAATAATAATAATGCTGGACAATCAACACAGCACCATCTAGCCCCAAAGAAAGCTATTCAAAGCTTGTGTTATGGGTACTTTATAACTGATAAATGTGGCATAGATATATAGCTAATCCAGTATGAATGGAAGGCCTTTTTTTCAACCTTCAAAGCTCTATATATAAGGTATTTCTAACAAGTGTATATGGGGAGCACGCAAGTGAATCGTTTATTTTCGAGAAAAGATGTTTTCAGTTTTTTATAGAGTATTTTTTCAATTATACCTACCTATGTGCCAACCCTAATTGTACTCAACGTAAACAACACAAATCTTAGTGACGTCCAACATACCTAATAAACTCAACTCGGCTCATAAATAGGTAGAACTTATGAATGCAAACTCTAAACGAAAAAATATTTAATGTCCTTTAGTTCCTTTAGACCTATTGATGTTTATATGATAAAATTATTGCGTTACATCCTTATGTTGTAGGTACAAATCCATTTTCCTTTACAGCTGCTATTAAAGATGTTTTTCCTCGCGATTCAATGCGATTTTTTTCTTTTTATTGAAAGTTTTATTTTGTTTTTTTTTTTCTTTTTTTTTTAATGTTTTTTTTTCATCCAGATATGACAGTTTTCGTCCAAGGAGCGGCTGCGACGCCCGTGCCCCTCGTCTTTGCGATGACCGATGTCGGCAAGGCTGCAAACTTGAAAGGCATCAGGGTTGTCCATATGCACACGGAGAAAGAAGCACCTTATACAGATCCTAGTTGTAAAGATGTCTTTAGGTGAGTGTGCTGAAGGTTAGGGTGGAGTTTCTTTTCATTTAATTTTAAATCAACTTAATAATTCCAGCAAAAATGTGACCTAGATCTTTTTCTCTCGACATCGACTCGAATCTAAGTTTAATAAACTTTTCTTCAATCAGTAGGTAGCTAAGCAATACTGGCAATCAAACAAATTTATTTTTATTTAGTAATGTGCCCTTACAAATCTTATTATGTTTACGAGTGTGAATGACCCATATAGTGTTGATCTATTTAGGAACCTACAATTTAACTTTCACCGTGCTAACTAATGCTTTGTTTCTTGTTACATTTAAATGTGTAGCTATTTGTGGAAACCTATGGTCACCTTAGTGCTAAATACTGTGTTTATTTAGATAATATTGAACCGATATTTCACCTCAAATAAATAAAATAAAAATAGAGACAACAGTAAAAACTTTAAAAATATCACTGAAAAAATTTAAAATGGGACCAAATTTGAAGTAGTCTTTCGAATAAATAAATAATTATCAAAATCGGATTGCTCTGTAAGAGGGTATGCGTGGTTATACATAAAATCAAAATCAAAGTGCTTCATTTCCTTTAGACATTACAGGACTCAGACACGTCATAAAATACAGGTTAAAAAATAATTAAAATTATGAAATAAAGTGCTCACTTTGAAATTTGTTCACTTCAGTCTAAGGTAAAGAAGCGAACAAGAAACCCTTACCGTGTTAGGGTGTTAGTTTTAGAGTTGGAGCAAAACTCGATACCGTTTTTTCCTCCATATATTACTTGAGTGACATCTGATTTATATCTCATAAAACCTTTTTACCTTTTTGTACCTTTAATCCACTGACCTCTATATATACAAGTACGCTGTATGTAGATAGAGGTCAGTGCTTTAATCGCACAAGTTCGAAAAAATACCTACAAAATCTATGCCTAATCTATACTATCTTCTGATTGTGGGACGAATATGCAGATTTTTATCCTCAAGGATTTTTCTGAATTACATAAAACCTTTTTTGATGCCAATATTTGTTATTCCAGGGCTAGAACTACAACTATTCAAAATTACAGCCGAATCCGTTCAGTAGTTTTGCGTGAAAGAGGAACAAACATCCATACATTCATACAAACTTTCGCATTTATAATTTTAGTAAGGATTTGCTACTTGTTTCTGTTTACGTTGCGGTTTACAAAGTTTCTGCGTTATCAGTCAGTCAGTTACTTTATTATAATAAATACTAGCGACCCGCCCCGGCTTCGCACGGTTTTATTAGGTATATATAAAACTTAAAGCATTCAAAGAGATATAGGGACATAGGGACAGAAAAAGCGACTTTGTTTTATACTATGTAGTGATTGATTACTCAAAGAACCACAGGCAACAGGACGTAGCTACTCTGCTAATTTACAATTGAGATCGGAGTACACCAACGCAGGGTGATCGAATGTCGGTCGACGTAACGAGGCGTGTGTCGTAGGTAGGTATTTGTATGGGTGTAGGGATTGGCATAAGAAAAAAAAAACTGTTGACACTTTTTGTCTATTCTTATGGGTTTGGTTAACCCGGAACGTAGGTACTTGATCTTAGGGTTAACCCATTGACACTAAGAGCCTGTTTCACAATAATAATTATTATCAAGTAAGTTCCTGTTAAATTTACTGACAGATATTAGTGGACCTGTCTCTTTTGAATTAAAGTTGACAGTAAGCGACGACAATACTGTTATCCATCGAGTAAATTAACAGGAACTTACTTTTCGATCGTGAAACAAGCCCATAAACATATACGTCTTATACCTATGATGGGTCAGTCTAAAATCAGAGCTGTTTTCTAAGTACATATGTTTAGTATACGATCTCGGAGTCTTTAAATCAAGAGTGAATAAGTTCCTTCTAGGAAAGCGTGCTACATCTTAGGCCACATCTTCACTTACGTGAGATAATGGCCAAACGCTCGACCATTATCAATAAGTATGTCAAAATGCGTATTGTAGAGTCCGTTTCATGAAAAAAGTCCCTCGGCAACTGGTGGAACTAAATTTGACAGATTGCCATAATAATATGCTTGCTGGCTTCATTCGGTAGCACTACTACAGCGCCGCGTTCTTTCGTGAAAATCACTCTACAATAATGCGTAAACGTTAAGATGCGTTTTTGAAATTAGTCAAAAAGCGTGTTGGTCATTATGCGTCAGAGAACGAATAAAAAAATATTATGATTATATTGAATTAGAAAATCAGTCTCAGCTTATATAAGCTCAGTATTCTGTCTCAGTATTGAGTGAGACAGATTTTTGTAATTATTTGAACCTATTTGTATTCAAAACAAATGCAATATAACAGAGTAAGACAATCATTATAAAATCTCCATACAATTAAGCTGCTATCTTATTTTAATTCCAAACTTGTTTATTGGGTATTATTATAGAATTAAATATAAAAATATTATGCTGTGTCATATCAGTTATCCCAGGTGGTGTCAATTTCATAAATTGACCGATCCTGTCCATCCAAAGGTTGCCTGGAAGAGATGTTAGTGATAAGGCCGCCGATTGTGCCACTTTAGATGTAATTAGGAATTAAGCTGCTCTGTAACATATTCTGATGGGGCAATAAAGAAATTACCTAATCTATTATTCGACGACCGATGTGGCGCGGCGGGCGAAAGTCCGCCTGCGACGCAGGAGGTTGGGTGTTCCATTCCCGTCTCGGGACAAATGATTGTACGACAAATATTTGTTTCGCTGTTCTGGGTGTTTTCTATGTTTCATAAAAATATTTATCTTTGTCATGGATTGTATTAAGTACTAGCGACCCGCCCCGGCTTCGCACGGTTTTATTATACGTATAAACCTTCCCCTTGAATCATTCTATCTATTAAAAAACCGCATTAAAATCCGTTGCGTAGTTTTAAAGATTTAAGCATTCAAAGGGACATTAGGATATAGGGACATAGGGACAGAAAAAGCGACTTTGTTTTATACTATGTAGTGATATCAGTCATCTAGTACCCAGAACAAAAGCTCTACTTAGCTTGTGGCTAGATTTATTTATTTAATTCGGATTGCCATCAGCTTAACTAATTACAATAGAATTTAAAATAGACACAGAAAGTTAATAATAGACATTCACTAATAAAATCATATTATAATAGACTAGCGACTCGCCCCGGCTTCGCACGGTTGTATTATAAGTATATAAACCTTCCTCTTGAATCACTCTATCTATTAAAAAAACTGCATCAAAATCCGTTGCGTAGTTTTAAAGATTTAAGCGTTCAAAGGGACATAGGGACACAGAAAGCGACTTTGTTTTATACTATGTAGTGATAAGTGTGAACACAACTGTGTATTTTTTTCGCCGACAATATTAATATATTGATTTAGATGATGCTGTGTGGATTGTCCAGCATTATTTATCCATTATTTATCTTTAATCAGGTCCTGTTCCTTGTTCATGGGAGGGAACGTGCGCAAGGGGGTGGCTGAAGGCAGGTCCGACGCTATCCCCATCTTCCTTCAAGATATCCCCAAGCTGTTCCAAAGAGGAATTATCGTTCCCGATATCGCTCTTATCCAGGTATGTGATAGGACTCTTAAAGGCTTTCACTGGAATCAGAATCAATTGTTTATTTGCAGTATACTAATTAAAGAAAAATAAAAAAAATTACAATTGAATGTTCGTCCCTATCCTTACGCTTACAAACTTTCTTATACTTACTATATAACCGTGAAAGTTTGTACAGATGATTGGATGTTTGTTCCTCTTTCACGCAAAAACTGCTGAACGTACCGGGCTGGAATTTTGAATAGAAGTAGTTCTAGCCCTGGAATGCTACTATTCATCCCATAAATCAGTTCCCATGGGATGGGATAGAAACAGCCTTTAGATGATTCTATAGAAACAACGCGTGCGAATCCGCGGGCAGATACTAGTAATAAATAAATAATTTTAAACAATGCTTGATCACGATATGTTGAATGCAGGGCTTAATACCGGTACTTTTACGGTAGTAACGGTACTTTCATTTCGTTAAATTTGAGTATCGATACTTTTGAAGTACCGGTACTTTGCCTAAAAGTACCGAAATAAAATAAATAAAATACCGATACTTTAGTACCGGTACCAATAAAAGTACCGGTACCCCACTAAGTTCAATTATACCGGTTCTCAAAAAGTACCGATATAATTTGTATCGATACCAAAGAAGTACCCGTACCATGTCAAGGACAGTCGGACCGGTATTTATAAATACCGGTATTCCAAGCCCTGGTTGAATGTCTTTTGCAGGTTTCACCTGTCGATAACCATGGATACTGCAGTCTTGGCACATCTGTCGACTGCGTACGCTCAGCGCTGGTCAAATCGAAAATCATTATCGGTAAGATTAAATATTAAAGGTCTATCTTCAATCTTACTATTTAATAAACTAGCGACCCGCCCCGGCTTCGCACGGTTTTATTATACGTATAAAACTTCCTCTTGAATCACTCTATCTATTTAAAAAAAAACGCATCAAAATCCGTTGTGTAGTTTTAAAGATTTAAGCATACAAAGGGACATAGGGACAGAGAAAGCGACTTTGTTTTATACTATGTATTTTAATAAATGTGAAAGTGTGTGTGAATGTTTGTTATAAATTATCTCAGTAAATATTAAAGTTATTTAAATGAAATTTGGTATCTATTTTTTTGTCAAAAATTTAATTTCTATTTGAAACCTGGTTCTTTTCTCAATAACTATTAGTTATGTATATGATATGCTCTATAAGGAAAAAGTGAGATAACAATATGAACAGCTGAATATAGGAAATTGGACTGGGATTTATAATAAAACAGGGATAAAACAAATAGGAATAATATAACTTAAAAGCTACCAAAATATTTATCAATAAACAATTCGAATTATTTAAGTATAACTCGCAAGCCAAAATCTAATCATCCTTAGTAAGTATACTCGCTTATAGAAAAGAATTTCAAAATGAACTTGCAATAAAATGAATAAACTCGGGTCATTGCCCAAAAGTTCAATTGTAGGTCGTTTAAAAATTCATATGTATAACGCGTTCACCCTTGTCTGGATGTGTTATTCTTTTTTAAACAACGGCCATAAATAATGAGTCATTAAATTTTTTTAGTGTTATGCGAATAACATTACGCATTTTTTAAGTATTTGAAGTAAAGTCCGAGTACAGAAGAGCCAGTGTATATTATCTTATTCATTTTCATCATCAGTAGCTAACATAATATTAGTCCACTGCTGGACATAGGCCTCCCCTAATGAGCGCCATAGCGCACTGTCTTCAGCTTGACGCATCCAGCATCTGCCAGCAGTTTTTCGCAGATTATCTATTCCGTTAAAAAAGGAATTTTCAAAAATCAAAAGATCTATAAAAAATAAATAATACTTCTGCAGAAGTATTAAAAAAAGCTTATAATTGATATCATAAACTACATGTTTGATTTATAAACATACTACTTCCCTCAGCCCAAATAAACCCGAACATGCCGCGTACCTTCGGCGACGCCGTCATCCACGCGTCTCACATCGACTACCATCCTGTATAAACATAGTATTATTTCCCTCAGCTCAAATAAACCCGAACATGCCGCGTACCTTCGGCGACGCCATTATCAACGCGTCTCACATCGACTACCACCCTGTATAAACATACTACTACTTCCCTCAGCCCAAATAAACCCGAACATGCCGCGTACCTTCGGCGACACCATCAGCACTATAAATATTTTATTCAAAAACTTATAGAACGATAAAACAAGAGGAACACTTATCTAAATATAGCTAGTTTAACAATTAAGCCTGAACTAGGTAGTCCTGTGTTTCAGGCGAAAAAGTGCTTAAATCAAACATTGATTAGTAATTAACTATGATATTTTACAAAGTAATATTACAGACGTGTATAAAACTATAAGAACTTGATTTACAGTTGAATAAAACTATGTATGTATATCACTATTTTAACTAGTTTGTATAAACATAGTATTTTACCACACTGTATTTTTTTTTCGTTTATTCGGAGAACAATCAGTTGTACAAACAGGAAAATTAATCTTAAAAATAACTCTTAACCATTAAAATGTCGTCGCATATAAAACATACTATTACTTCCCTCAGCCCAAATAAACCCGAAGATGCCGCGTACCTTTGGCGACGCCATTATCCACGCGTCTCACATCGACTACCACCCTGTATAAACATACTACTACTTCCCTCAGCCCAAATAAACCCGAAGATGCCGCGTACCTTCGGCGACGCCATTATCCACGCGTCTCACATCGACTACGCGGTCTGCGACGACACGCCTCTACCCGAGCACGGCGCGGGCGCGCAGCGCAGCAAGGAGGAACAGATGATCGGCAAGCTGGTGGGGGACAATCTGGTGGAGGATGGAGCCACCCTTCAGATGGGTACGGGACTTTGTATTACACATTATAATTAGGTCTGTCAGCCACGCGTCACATCGACTACGCGGTCTGCGACGACACGCCTCTACCCGAGCTGACAATCTGACAGTTATAGTATTAAATTTGATTTCTGATTGATTTTTGATTTTGATTATTAGATCCTATAGTATTAAATTTGACTTGTCTAAGTACTTATTTTGTAAGCCTAAAGAAATAAAGATATTGATTTCTGACAATCTGGTGGAGGATGGAGCCACTTCAGATGGGTACGGGACTTTCTACATTATAATTTGTATTCGGCGATGTCGTCAGTTACAATCTGTGAGATTGTGGTCAAACGAAAGTGTATTGCTGATAAAAAAACACTTTAGAAATCGGAAATCTAGTACTTTACTAATGACAATGCTGACAACTCAGACAAGTCAAATTCACTAAAATTAACTAAAAACCGCATCAAAACCCGTTGCGTAGTTTTAAAGATTTAAGCGTACAAAGGGACATATGGACAGAGAAAGCGACTTTGTTTTATACTATGTAGTGATTATAATTTAAAAATTGCGCTGCATGCATATGAACACTGCATGCAGCAAAGGCTGAATTTACTCCTTGTCTTAGTCTTAGTTTTTATTTAAATTCGTATGGTAAGTTTCTTTTTAACTATGTAATTCTAAGACAATAAGTACTTTTTCTTTCTTTTTTTCATTATTTTTGAATATCCCAGGTATCGGCAGTATCCCGGACGCTGTGCTCGCCGAGCTCACTAACCACAAGGACCTGGGGATTCACTCCGAGATGTTCAGCGTCGGGGTCATCGACCTCATCAAGCGCGGATGTGTTACCAACAACCAGTAAGTGGGACATCGTCATATCATCAACCTATATTATAGCCTGTACCTAGCCGTTAGTTTCCGTAAAATCTAACTATCTTACTTCTTACTATGATAATAAATGGGAAAGTCTGTGTGAATGTTTGTTAAAAATAATCTTGTTATTTAAATGAAGTTTGGTAAAACGTAGAAAATTAGAAACTAGAATAGGACATAGGCTATTAAAATTTGGAAATTTTAACCTCTCTTGAGGGGAATATTAGTAAGGATAGGTTGATGACGATGAAGACGCAAGGTAGTGCTAGTTTTAAATATATTTTCATTACTCATACTCGGAAAGTAGGTCTAAACATGCCTAAAGAGCAGCGGGTTGAAAGTGATACTTTTCAGCCCTAGGGAGAATAGTTTTCAACTGACAGCTATCACGATAGTATTGAACCATGATAATGGCAGAATGAGAAAATATAGGCTGAAGTTAAAAAAAAATCGGGTTAGCAGCTATTCACTGAAGTCAAAACATACGAAAGACAAGGTAGTATGGCTTTTTCGCTTTCGCCTGTCCTAGATGGACTCATATAATAACAAAAAATTAGCGGCTATTTGATAAATTTGTTTTCTCATGTTTTTATTTATATTTCCTTGTATTCGTAATGAAAAGCACAGTGTTTACCTCGGGTGAAAGTAACTTATTTAGTCCCTCGAACTATCGGCGCCCTCGCTACACTCGGGCGCTCGGGACTAAATAAGTTACTTTCAACCCTTGGGTGACAATGTACTATTGTTTTTTCAGGAAGAAAACGCACAAAGGCCGCATCGTGGGAAGTTTCCTCGTCGGAAATAAGGAATTATATGATTATGTGGACAATAATCCTTTTATTGGTAAGATTTGATTGACAGTAATATAATAATACTAGCGACCCTCCCCGGCTTCGCACGGTTTTATTATACGTATAAACCTTCCTCTTGAATCACTATCTAATAAAAAAAACCGGATCAAAATCCGTTGCGTAGTTTTAAAGATTTAAGCATACAAAGGGACATAGGGACAGAGAAAGCTTCTTTGTTTTATACTATGTATTATGTCGTGATAATGCTGGACAATCCACACAGCACCATCTAGCCTCAAAGTATGCTACTCAAAGCTTGTGTTATGGGAACTAGATCCTACTAATATTATAAACGCGAAAGTTTTTAAGTATGGATGGATGGATGTTTGTTACTCTTTCACGCAAAAACTACTGAACGGATTAGTATGAAATTTGGCACAGAGGTAGATTATAGTCTGGAATAGAACTACGCGGAAGAGATCGCCAGTCGCTGCTAGTATACAATCTAGTATAGTTTGATGACCGATGTGGCGCAGTGGGCGAAGGTCCGCGTGAGATGCTGGAAGTTGCGGGTTCGATTCCCGCCTTGGGATATATGTGTGATGATTTGCAAGTGTTCTGGGTTTCTGGGTGTTTTCTATGTATAATAAAAATATCTATTTATGTAATTTATTGTATTAAGTATATCAGTCATCTAGTGCCCATAACACAATCACTGCTTAGCTTGGGGCTAGATGATGATGTGTGAGATGTCCAGCCTTATTTATTTATTTATACAAACAATTAATAAGATATCCTCTGTTAAAGTTCCGTGTGACGTCACGCCATGTGACATTTAATAGCATGGCGTGACGTCACAAGTTTCCAAATCCAACTTCAATGCGCTAAAACTTGGTCATTTTCTGTTTGATTGACAAAAGTAAAAATACGTGTCCAATATTTCTTTAAAATCTATCTCACTAAATATAATAAAACTGTTGATTTATTTAAATATAATAAAATTGAGCTACCTTTAGACTGTTTGCATCCGTCTGCAGTTAGCTCAATGGTTTCAATTGTATATACTAGCTGTAATTTTTTCTATTCCTTGATTATTTTCGTTGTTAATAAAGTTATATAAAACTGTTTTAACCCAGGAAACAACTATACCTATTATCTAAATATTTTTCAGAAATGCTGGTGATAGATTACGTGAACAACACTCACGTGGTATCGCAGCAGACAAAAATGACCGCTATTAACTCGTGCCTAGAGATCGATTTGACGGGGCAAGTGTGCTCGGATTCTATCGGTGAGTTTATTATCACTAAAGTCATTGAATACGGGATATTTACCATGATTTGTTTTCTTTTGACTCTTCTTTATGTAAGTTTATTATCTCTCGGAGCTTTAAAATACCTTATTTCTTTCCTAAATAATAATTTTTATTTTCAAATTTGATGGTTTTCAATTAGATTTTTTTTTATATGTATCTTTTGGTTTGTTAATAAATAGTAAGCTTAAAAGATGTTAAATTTTAGTCGCGATTTCGTTGCAAAAAATAAATAAATTCAAATTTGTTATGGTGGGTCCAAACTAAGCGAACAAAAGCGAGTGTAGGCTGACAAATGAACGCGAACGAACCAGTGTTGACATCATGGCCGTAGCCAAGTTCGCTAGGGTTCTAGTGGTTTCTATTTTGCTTCTTCCACTAGTGGACAAAAAATTGAAGCAAAGGGGAAATCAGTTATCACTTTATTTCTTAGATTATTTTGATAATTATGTACCTATAGTTTAAATTTGACTTGTCTAAGTGCTTATTTTGTAAGCCTAAAGAAATAAAGATATTGATTTACTGATTTACTGTTCACATACCGTTTAGTGTAGACACAATAGCAAAAGTGAGTGAACGAACGTTACCGATCTTCGAATCCCACTCGTTGGTGGTTTGATATTTTTTTAATGGTGGGTCCAACACCCACCATTATAAAAATGTGTTGGACCCATGGTTTGGGTGTTGGACCCACCATTATAAAAATGTGTTGGACCTATGGTATGGGTGTTGGACCCACCATTATAAAAATGTGTTGGACCCATGGTATGGGTGTTGGACCCACCATTATAAAAATGTGTTGGACCCATGGTATGGGTGTTGGACCCACAATTATAAAAATATCAGGATCTCCTGTGAGCTTTGTGGAGTGAAGAAGATGTACTTGATTCATGGTAGATGATCTTGAGGTGAACGGAGCTAGTCTTTATCACACATTAAAACGCATTTTGATTTTCAAATCTTACTATCTTACTATTATAATAAATGGGAAAGTCTGTGTGAATGTTTGTTATAGGTAATCTCCATAACTACTTAAGTTATTTAGATGAAATTTGGTACGTAGATAGTTTAGGACCAAGGTAAATTTTGGAAATATTAACCTCTGAGGGGGTTAAATAGAGTGCTAATGTTTGTATGGAAAATTATTATTCCTTCGTTTGATTCACTCAAAACTCGGTATAAATAAATCCTGAAGTATTAAAATAGTCCTTTAAAATTTAAAAAAACAGTAAACATTTTCGAAAATAAATGTCGTTATTAGTGTTTGTTCAAAATATAATTTCCAAAGATTTCATGTTTGTTTATTCTTTTTTATATCGTCAGGTACCCGCATGTACTCCGGTTTCGGAGGACAAGTCGACTTCATCCGAGGCGCGGCCGAGGCACTCGACGGCCGAGGCAAGCCTATCATAGCCATTGTCTCACAGACCAAGAAAGGAATCAGCAAGATCGTACCTATTCTTAAACCTGGTAAGTATCTATCGTTGCTTATTCCTACGAATGGACTACATCCGAGGCGCTAACGACCCAGGTAAACCCATCACAGCTATTGTCTCACAGACCAAGAAGGGAATCAGCAAGATCGTACCTATTCTTAAACCTGGTAAGTATCTATTCTTACGTTTTCATACGAATGGACTGATGGCCAAGGCAAGCCTATCATAGCCATTGTCTCACAGACCAAGAAAGGAATCAGCAAGATCGTACCTATTCTTAAACCTGGTAAGAATCTATCGTTGCTTATTCCTACGAATGGACTACATCCGAGGCACTAACGACCGAGGTAAACCCATCACAGCTATTGTCTCACAGACCAAGAGGAGAATCAGCAAGATCGTACCTATTCTTAAACCTGGTAAGTATCTATTCTTACGTTTTCATACGAATGGACTGATGGCCAAGGCAAACCCATCATAGCCATTGTCTCACACACAGACCAAGAAGGGAATTAGCAAGATCGTACCTATTCTTAAACCTGGTAAGTAAGTATCTATCGTTGCTTATTCCTACGAATGGACTACATCCGAGGCACTAACGGCCGAGGCAAGCCCATCATAGCCATTGTCTCACAGACCAAGAAACTGTACCACAGTTTGGCAGAAATGCTATAAATGTAATGTAATGTATGAAAATAGATAAAATACAAAAATAAGGGAATCAGCAAAATCGTACCTATGCTTAAACCTAGTAAGTAGCTATTCTTACGTATATGAATGGTATATATTCTATTTTTATAGGCCTTTAGGAGTCCTTACCATAACTATTTTTATTATTTACTAGCGACCCGCCCGGCTTCGCTCGGTTGTATTATAAGTATATAAAACTTCCTCTTGAATCACTCTATCTATTAAAAAAAAACGCATCAAAATCCGTTGCGTAGTTTTAAAGATTTAAGCATTCAAAGGGACATAAGGATATAGGGACATAGGGACAGGAAAAAGCGACTTTGTTTTATACTATGTAGTGATTTATTTAGAACTACCAACAGAAGATACACAATAAACACGATAAATTAGAGAGAACAAAAATGTATAACCAGTCGTGATCTCCCAATTACAGGTAGTTACATCAAGCACATAAAATATAATGAGTCGAACTATACCATCAGTATTAACATTAGGAACAGTTATCTATTACCCAAAGCACAAGTTCTGCTTAGCTTAGGGCCAGATGATGCTAGATGTTGAATTTCCAGCATTATTTATTATTATTCATATATTTTTTCCTCCAGGCGCCGGAGTAGTAACAACCAGAGCTCACGTCCACTACGTGGTCACGGAGCAAGGCATCGCCTATCTCTTCGGGAAGACGCTTCGCCAACGCGCCTATGAACTCATCAAGATCGCCCATCCGAGCCACAGGGAAAGTCTCGAGAAAGCTGCATTTGAACGACTCAAGTGCATGCCTGCCCCTTAAAAACTTGACTTGTAAGCCTGTTCATACCTACGCAGTATTCTATACCTAAAGCGGTAGCGGTAGAAATATAGAAACGTTTATTTATATATCCAACCCAGTCCTAAAACGTAAAAGATAAAGAACTTTCATAAAAACAGTTATTGAGTCACAAAACGTTCCCATCATCTTCATCAGCCTATATTAGTCCACTGCTGGACATAGGCCTCCCCTAATGAGCGCCATAGCGTCCTGTCTTCAGCTTGCCGCATCCAATATGAATAGGTTTTAATAAGAAAAATACTAATAAAGAAATTTAGTATTTACAATTTATTAAAACTGCGGTTGCGATAAATCCAGAGGTAGCGCATGTAAATGATAGCAATCAGAAATCTATAACTTTATATTTCTTTAGGCTTACAAAATCATCATCATCATCAACCTATATTAGTCCACTGCTGGACTGCCTCCCCCAATGAGCGCCATAGCGCCCTGGCTTACAAAATAAGACAAGTCAAATTGGAACTTTAAATAATTATAAAATTTATGTACGAAATATGGAGTTATTTGAAGACGAAATCAATCAACACCTTATTTCTTTATTTATTTTAATAATTATTTATAGATCAAAATTAGACTCTAGTATTTAGTAAGCCTAAAAAAAGAAAGCTTTTGATTTCGGATTTCGTCGCGTATTTTAATATTTATTAGAGAATTTTAGAAACAGATTAGTTACCAAATAAACTAATATTGTTATAATAAAAATTAATGTTTTTTTCGTGTTAAAACTTAAAAACTTTACATTTGATTACCGCATATCCCCAAGTTTACGCTACCTCTCTTAGTAGCGAATATTGCGTAGTTTTGAACAAGTTTTAACTCTTCTTAACGTTTTCCAAGTTATCTGTGAATCGGAGAGTATGGGTAAATAATAATGTAATAATAATAATAACTGGGTGTTTATGTGTTGATTTTGTTAAGACATCGCGTCAGTTATAAATATCTCACGACTGACTTTAGATACAAGTATATTCCAACGCCAGATGTCAGTCTTCAAAATTCCTAAAAAATACATAGTGTATTAAATATACTTATTATACTCAGTATATTTAAGGCGATTTGAAGACTCTGAAAAAGGGCCAGTCTTGCTCTTAATATCAAAGTCAATTTAGTGTATTTCCAAAAAATGCTACGTTAATTCGTGTTAAATTATATCCTCCAAACGTTAAAATTTGTGTCTAATCGAAATTTACATCTGGCTTGACTTTATTGCTGGCAACATTGTCTGGTTTACCATTTTTCTACCATTATCCAGGTCATGGAAATTTCTTAGTCATGGAATGGAGGTGTGTGTAACAATAAATGTATGAGCAGTAAATATTTTATATTATGTTATCATGATGCCATTGTTTATTGTGGTTGTGTCCCACTTCACAGATAACTTGGAAGTAAAAAGTGCATTTCACGAAAAAAGTCGCTGTAAACCGCTAGCAGTAGATAAAGTAGCCAAAATATTTGTAGTTGAAAATAGATTCCTCGTGAATTCTTTCGTGAAACGTACTCCAGTAGTTTTGCTCCGTATTTCACTTGCGGCCTAGTTTTAGAATGCAACAAAACCCAGGTTTTCATATAGTCATCATGTTATTATAGACATACATAAGTATCTTAGGTCCTCATAGAAATTATAGTCAATATAACCTGTGAAACCTAATACAGTAAAGCAGTAAAAATCATAGGAATTCGCTAAGACTTACACATAAGCCTGAGTTTTGATGGAAACGCGAAAGAAACTTCGTAATATTATTATTATACCTATAATTAATTGTAATAGCGACATCCTAAGTAAATCCAATTGTTAATCAGTATATACAAAGGTTGTTTAGGTGTAGTTCTTTCGTATGTTGACCAAAACGTCGACAGTTTCTACCTATAAGTTAAAATGCCTATTCGACCTAAAAGTTAGTTCCAACTTGTCGTCAATCGGATGCGTATATTATTCGGATGGAGCGTTCACATTTACGGTTAATAATCGGTTCTCAGCCACAGTCAAAACTGGTACAATGTTTATGACTATATACTCGAAGCGACTCTACATGATGGATGTAGAAAAAGTTTTGGTTATGAATTATTTAAATTTGTTCCGTTGGTCTGGGTGTTTTCTATGTATAATAAAAAAAACTATCTATGTAATGTATTGTATTAAGTATATCAGTCATCTAGTACCCATAACACAAGCTCTGCTTAGCTTGGGGCTAGATGATGCTGTGTGGACTGTCCGAAATTATTTATCTATTTATTTATATAAACTTATATATATTAAACTAGTTTTCGGCCCCGAAATCCGACCAATGTGAACAGCTCTATACTTATACTCTATAATTATAAGCGAGCAAGATCCGACACGATTTTTTTCACAACGTAGAGCGATAACAAACTGCCCATTTGATGTTTTGATAAATTGTGTAATAGTGGTGGCGCTAGTGTGCCTCGGGGTAGCGCCTTAAAGGTCTCACACTGAAGCCGGAGGCGGAGCGGAGGCGAAGGCGTGCGAGTTGTATTCTATTGAATCATATGAAAGCCCATACCGCCACCGCAGGCGGTGGCGGCGGCGCGGTGCTTTAGGAAAAACCGGCACGCCTTCGCCTCCGCTCCGCCTCCGGCTTCAGTGTGTGGAGGCTTTCAAGTGTGTCGATTTCACCTACATGTGAATGCGCCATTATACTAGTACCCAAGTACAAGTATAGGCTTGTAGCCAGGTTATACTTGTACTGTAATGAATAGTAATGCCTTGAGTAAAATGCAATAAAGCTTTGTGTAAAAATTAAATGATACGAAGTAGCCTTATTATTGTTATTTAGTAAGGTAACTTTAATAGTTTAACTCCTACACCGGCGCGGAGCCGCCGGCGGCTCGGCTAGGAATTGCATGGAAAATGCCTTGGCTGGCGCCGAGCCGCCGGCGGCTCGGCCCACCCGGGCGAATGTAAACTGTTTTTTCATTGTGTTAGAGTCTATGGTTGTTTGAACAACTTGTGACAGGGTGAAAGGGATTTTATTATTCTACCCATTGCAACACTAACAGGCAAGCCGTAAAAAAGAAGATGAAGCGAAATTTGTCTTTCATTCGGTGCAAAAGTTTGGCGCGTTCTGTTGTGTTTTGGTTGTGTTTGTGTGTTGTGAATTGGATTTTATCAAGGTAAGTGCATTGTTTTATGGAAAAACTAGTATGATTTATAATAATTTAGGTACGATAAAGCTATTTACATAATGGGATTTGTGAATTTCGTTGTATTTTTCTTGTTTTCAACCTCAAAAACCGCAACAAGATTTTAGTGTTTTTCATGTGATTTCCGAAGAAATCTTTAGCTAGATGATTGAAATAGGCCGTACAAACGCATTTGCAATTACTATTTACGCAAGTAATTGTTTGTTTCATAGAATAAATAGGAAAAATCACCACACAAAAGTATCAATTTTTCCGTCGTACACCCACGCGAAATGGATGAAAACGAAATCCTTATTCCATTATGCTAATCTAAGCTTTCAATGTTGGCCGTTAGGGTTCATAATAGTTTGGCAGTCAGTGACATTGGGCCGGAAAATTTTTGGATGGTTGTACAAAATAGTGATGGAATCGTATCGACGTAATATCATCATCATCGACAGCTAAAATGTCCACGGACCATGATCCCTTATCATTTTATTGTATTGTATTTAGATTGTAATGTACCTACATTAGGTACATTGGAACAAGTGCGTAGGCATAATTGTTATTACTAAAAAAATTGTGTTTATCAAAATTATTTTATAAATACGACGAACGACTTTCGTGGCACAGTGGGAGAATAGCGAGATAAATGGGGAAGTTAGCGGATTCAATTATCGCCGCGATTTTTTTGTATAGCTTTTAGTTTTGGATGTGGGTTTTATATAATCATCATCATCATCATCATCATCATCATAATACAGCTTTTCTGGGTAAAGGCTGTGAAATAATATATTCCTTCATAATAATTACTTTTTTCATTTTATTGACGACAATAATGGCGCAGAGGGTAATTTTCGCTTATGACAACCTACTGAGGTTGCAGATTCGATACCCGTCTCGAGACAAATATTTGTATGGTCTGCAAATATTTGTTCTGGGTCTCGGTGTTTTCTGTCTGGATGCTCCAGCATTATTTATTCAATAACAAGAGACGTAGATTTATATAACATGGTAACTTATATATAATGTGTTTTAGGAAAAACTATGTGGAATTCCAATGATGGCGAAGCTCCCCCGGATTTCATGGCGGCTCTTTACGGGGAGGATAGCGAGTGACAAGAACTGGAGGAGGTTATCGAGGAGTACCTCGATGATGAATACGACGTATGAGTGATGAAGAGGTATGTTCGTTTTTTACCGTTATAATGATCATCATCATTTACAGCTTATACTAGTCCCACTGCTGAATAATGGCTTCCTCAGATTTCTCTATTTGACTGTTCATTTTAATGTAATTATAATATATTATTATTTACTAAAGATAGTATAATAATTATGTTGGTACCTTACGTAGGTAGGTAGGTACCTGTACATTCTAAAGAAATTTAAACATATTTTTTATAGGATATGGAAGGACATGCCTCACCTCCTCTTCCTGCATATTCTCCCCTAACCTCACCAGAGCGCCGCCGCCCTTGCAGCTCGCGCACGCCTAAAAAACTAGTAATTCTATAAACCCGCTGAGCTGCAGGGTTGGCCGCCACCGCTCACCCGCGCTATGCCCGTAATTTTTTATACCTGCCCCGCTCCCCCGCCGCGCGGCTCGGGTTTCTCAGAACCATTCATTGTGCCTCAAGTTGTTATCATAAGACTCACAAGTGTTATGTTTTTATGTTCAGTATGAATGAAACTATTTAGTTAAGTGTTTTGTTTATTATTATTCAACTACTGTGTAGAGTAGGTGTAAAAATAATGACGTCAGCGAGCAAAAAAACGCCAAAATGTACCACAAAATGCATCGCATTAGAAAAGGCTAAATTTTGTGTCTCATGCTGAAGTATTTATTTCTATGTAATAATAGATAACTTTATCTTAATTTTCGAATTTTTGTTCTATGGCATGGATTGAAGGCTTAGATTGATTTGGTAGAAAATTTTACAAAGAGCGGGATAGATCTATACACGTAGACCTTCAACAAACAGGGACAGGCCTATATCAACTAGGACGGCTTATAATATTATAATAAAAAAATATCTATCAATGTATAGGTATAATGTATCAAATATATCAGTTAGCTGTAGCTAGTACCCATAACACAAGCTTTCAGTAGCTTACTTTGGGGCTAGATGATGCTGTGTGGATTATCCAGCATTATTTATTTATTTATTTAATCTGTGGTTTGGTCAATATGTGATGACTAAACGTACTAACAACTGTGCATTTATTGCAGATTTTTGGAACGATCCCCGGAAGCCCGAGCGAGATCTCGCTCACCGCTGGCTTCATCGGAACCGTAAGTATAATACTTTTTACCTGTGGTTTGGTCAAGATGTGATGACTACACGTACTAACGACTGTCCATTTATTGCAGATTTTTCGACCAATCCCCAGAAGCCCGAGCGAGATCCCGCTCACCACTCGCTGCGACGGAACCGTAAGTAATACTTATTATCTGTAAACATTACGAGATACCTCTCGAGATATGATGGCAGGTACTAAAGCCGTTGCATTTATTTCAGAGCTGGCGTTGTGCTCTGCGTATACAACGAAGCGGGCGATCCATTAGATTTTAGTGATTTTTTTGCCCCGGACTCGCATGCCCTGTATGAGAATGTGGAACTGATTGGTGAGAGGGGTGCAATATAACAATCAAGATTGATAACAGAATACCGAACTGATTTCGTGGTCACTCTTAGCGTAAAATTTTTGTGTTATCTTGTTATTTGATAATCTCATTTGTACTAAAATGTCTATAACAACCAAAATGTAAGCTGTATAAATACACATGTTTGAAATAAAGGACCAATATTTTATTGTAAACCGGAATATTGTCGCTATGAATTAGTAAAATAACTATAAAAATACGACCTGTAGTTCTGTATACATCTTATTTATCCAGTTAGTAATATTATTACTAGGATGTATAATCTCCTTTGTACTAAAATTTCAATAACCAAAATGAAAGCTCTATAGAGATACACATGTTTGAAATAAAATTGTAGAACCTATATGCATCTATTTTAGAAAGGACCAATATTTTATTCTAGACCGGAATATTGTCGCTATGTATTAGTAAAATAACTTTAAAAATACGACCTGTAGTTCTGTATACATCTTATCTTTTCAGTTAGTAGTATTATTACTAGTATTTTTTTTTTCAAAATGGATCAGTAGGTTCACCCGGACATTCCTTGGAAATTATTATAAATGGGTACAAATATACTATCGGTATAATAAATTTTGAATAGTTTAGATAAGTGCATATGAGTAAATATAACTGCTGTAAATAAAATAATTTAGTAATAAGTTTTTGTTTATTTCTTTGTCAATAAATTTGCATGCAATAAATGATGATGATGATGACATGATAATAACGAGTATGTAACCTGGGATAATAAAATACTGCACTAAAATAATATTCTTTTATTTATTTACAAGCTTTCATCGAAACCAAAAATTTCGATAAAATTTCGAATTTTGCGCGCAGCCCATCCCTACAAAAAGTGCAGAATATCACCGAAAAATTGCTCATGTTTATTTTCGATTTTTTCAATTGTTTTTCTTTGCGCCATTCTTGTTTATCATTGAAACATTATAAATAGACTATCTTCATGCCATTCTATCACATTTCCATGAAAATAGCGATAATTTTCTTGTAAAAATATGCTTCTGAAAAAGACGAGTTTGTATTTAGTTTTTAGGTACTTTTTTATCGGTATTAGTTTGCATAAATAATAAATATATGAAGATAAAATATTTAGGAACCTAATACCGTCTACAGAACTTAGATTCAATATCTAGTTATAATTTTATATGCGATTATCTGAAATATGACGTCATTTTGAAAGGTGCGCGGTGGGGGGCCTTTGAAATTAGATACGCGCACGTTTTTGACACCTGATATTCGTTGTGTCAAGGGTTAAGAATCGGAAATGCGTTTTTGGTTTCAATGTGCAACACGAATTTATTTTATTAGAATTTTTAGTATTGGAATATTATTTTGTGTGTATTATTTTATTTATGTAACAGTATTTTGTCCACGCAATGTAACAGTACATTTTAATAAATACCTATTACGTAACTTAAATATTTTTTTATTATGTAAGTATTGTATTTTTTAGCATCATCATCATCAGCCTATATTAGTCCACTGCTGCTGGACATAGGTCTCCCCCAATGAGCGCCATAGCGCCCTGTCTTCAGTTTGACGCATCCAGCATCTGCCAGCAGTCTTTCGTAGATCGTCATCCCACCTGGCCGGAGGGCGTCCTTGATTTTTTAGCATATAAATAAATTTTTGAGGTTCCTCTGGTCCTTAGGTTTAATTTTTCCTTGGCATTTTTGGATGACGATTATCCTAAATATTTTCCTTAAGCTATTTCCAAAACTCGTAGTTACCTATCAAGTTTAAGAAGAGATGCTTTAAATTCTTGCTTTACATTTTAAGGAGACAGTTTATGATAGAAACAAGTCATTTGTGTTCATTCGGTCGGTACCTGTGGCCGGTAGTAAATGATAGTTCACATGCCTCAAATGCAACTCATTTCATTTCATTTCATTTATTCAAAAACAATTTACATCGTGTTTGAATATCATTAATTAGACTACTTATAACTACTAAAAAATTGGAACTGTATAAAAGTATATAAATAAATAAATACCTAAATAATGCTGGACAATCCAGACTGCATCACTTAGCCCCAAGAGTTGAGTTATGGGTACCTTCTAGATGACTGATATACCTACGTAATACAATAGGTACATTTGATTATACAAAACCCGGGTACAAATATTTGCGTGCAGTTGTGGAAGGCGGGTTAGGTTAGGTTGCTTGCGGCCAAAATCTGATGGGCAACCTGTTTCTCCGTCTTACAAATAAACATAAAAATTTGGTTTTATAGCTTGGCAAAAAAGAGTAGAAAATAATGGGGGCGCCACTGTAGGTCCTTATGGCAACACCTATAGCGCACTAAGCTAGTCTTGATACTTAGGTGTATATTTCTGTTATACGAACCTTTTTCATCCACACATAGTATACTAGTATCAGTACATATTGTTTAATTGAGCAAGGTTCTCGTTATCTAAGTATATAAAGAAAAAAATTATAAAGTAAATTAAAATTTAATACATTGTTATTAATACATTGTAAGTTCTCTCTCACAGTATTCCTTTTCTATTTTTATTACGTGCTGGCACGAATTCTTCCAATCCTCCTCCTTATTAGCTTGGAACCGTTCCGTTTTAGCACGCTCAGCTGCTTCCTATAAAGAAGAAACTTTTTATGATACCTTTATCTTACCTTTTTCAGTTTATTATTTAGGCACCTAATTTCTAGACCATTTAAAATACAAACGCTATAGTAACTTTATTACAAAGAAATAACACAACATTTAATTTATGTAGAAATAGATTTAAATATTAGCTAGTCTAGCTCAAGTATCAAATTCTATGCCCGCGCTATAGCAGAGTACGCAGAACAAACGTAAACATAACCTAACTGCCCGATGTTTATTGTTGAATATTTCACTTGTTCCGTGGAACTTTAATTTAATCCTGCTTTAGGACCATCAAGTTACCTTTGATTCAACTTAAAATTACAAAACAAACTCTCACAAACCTGTCATATCAGCGGTTCTTTGAAAAACATTGTTGAGATCTGAAAGAATAGTTCTGGCCTCAAATTCTGCCAGACATCGCCTGTATACCTTAGAAATAACCTCCCTGGCAGCACTTCTAACTGTTTTATTCATTATTTTTCACTTTTCGTCACTTTATCACCACCGCTTGACCGATCCAAGTAAAAAATCCGAGAATTCGTAATCTTTGTTTACAATTTTACATCAAACGTCATTGTTTTAAGAATATTGCCATTAAACAAAAAAATTAGTTCCGTTTCAAGACTTTTTTGCCAAGCTGTAAGCAAAATACCATTACGCTAGTAATAATAATTCAGTGCGATGAGCGGGCTTATCCTGTAATCGGATCTTAGATTATAAGACCTCGTTCGCACGGGCGCTTAAAAATCGTGGCGTTAAAAAAGCGCCAACGCCGACGACGTTACACTGCGTAATTAGTACTCACGCCCAGCACTCAAAATGGAAAAACGCTTTTTTAACGGACTTTAAAAAAGCTCTAGTGCGCCTTAAGGTCTCCACACACTGAAGCCGGAGTCGGAGCTGAGGCGAAGGCGTGCCGGTTTATTCCTATGGCACCGCGCCCGGCCGCGCCGCCGCCGCCACCGCCTGCGGTGTGTGTGTAGGCTTTCATATTATTATGATGAATATGATTCAATAGAATACATACAACTCGCACGCCTTCGCCTCCGCTCCGCCTCCGGCTTCAGTGTGTGGAGACTTCTATCATTTTTAACAAAAAAAATTGTTGACAATGGTAGAACTGGGTAGAACTGGTAGAAATATCAAGGATTTTTGACAGTGACAGATTGCATCCCTGCAAGGCCTGCAAGTCTGTCGTTGTCTTGCTTGACAAACCATAGACGAACGCAGCTGTGAGCGTGTCGAGGTGTTTGTTTGAGTAAATTTTTCAAAATCTAACAAAAATTCCATTATTCAGTGAACGTGTATAAATAAATACGACAGGATGTCGTTTCAACAAATGCTGGCTTACCGACGGGAGTTGCAGATTGCCTCCAGATACAGAATATTGAGAAAAATTGGAGGTGGATCGTTCGGGGACATCTATTTGGGGATAAACATTGCGAACGGAGAAGTAAGTAGCCCTGTTTCTGCGTTTTATCAGCTTTACTTGAATGCCCTGTACGAGCACCAAGTTATCGTTGAACTGGAGATGTCAGGAACAGCTGAATTCGTGATGACGAAGTATCGCCTTAGTGGGCTGACTATTGTGAAATTTCCATGTTAAGGCCATCCAAACGTTAACCTACATTGTGATTAATCTTGATTATTCTCAATATCTCGGTAGCCTGAGTAGTACAGAGGCTTTGATGCAGACTCCAGATGTTTCTACTATGTATATCCACTATTTAAATCACATTGTGATATCTAGAGCTTAGTTCTAGTCAGATAATAAAAACAATCCCTGCAAATAGGATTTAGATACCTACTTTATAACACTATATAGGTGACTACTGTACTGGCTGAATGAACAGGTAAGAAACCATCAACAGGTTTAATCCTTGGGTTAATACCTAAGGTTAAGTTTTAATAGCAGCAATTTATGTTTTATTGTGAGTAAGTAATCAAAACTATGACCATGAAATTTAATAATAGTTTCATCACAAGAAAACCTTAATAATTGAATGCTCACTCACAAATTAATTTAGCTGAATAATTATTGTTTAGAAAACTTTATTTAATTGTAATTGTCTCTCTTCAGGGCCTTATCATAGAGCGAAAGAAGCTTATCTGTTTTGAAAATTATCTCTAAACTAGCGACCCGCCCCGCCTTCGCGCGGTTTTATTATATTATAACTTCCTCTTGAATCACTCTATCTATAAAAAAAAGCATCAAAATCCATTGCGTAGTTTTAAAGATTTAAACATACAAAGGGACATAGGGACAGAGAAGCGACTATGTTTTATACTATGTATTGATGATTCATTATTTTGATGATACTGAAAATTACTCCTCTTTATAGCAGAATTGTTCCTAGCAAAGTGAAATTTTATAGTAAGTCAAACTAAGTGTCTCAGTAAGTACTTTCTGCACTGTGATAGTACTTCAGTTATTCAGAGTTGTTAGAGTAACAATTAAATTAATTTTAGGCACACATTACTTAATCTTTTCTTATTTCCATGATACCTATTATTCTTTTAATAGGAACAGGTAATTAATTAAATTGTCAACTTTTAAAAGATCATAACCAGTGATTCTAAATTATTATTATTGTGATAAAGTTGATAAATAAATAAATAAAATTTATTCAAAGAAACTCATACATACAAAACATTAGTGCACTAAAATAAATAAATATAGCTTAGTAAATTGTTTAGCCTGAACTAGGTAATCCTGTGTTTCAGATAAACAGGGTAGCAGTAAAAAAATACAGTAATCAGTATAATGATTATTGATCATCACTGACCCATGGCCATTGCAAGCTGGATGATTCGATTATAACCACTTTATACTAAAACTAGCAGCGCCTCGCTTTTGCACCCGCGTAATTCCCGTTCCCGTAAGAATTCGGGGATAAAATATAGACTATGTGTTATTCCAGACTATAATCTATCTCTGTGCCAAATTCCATCCATATCCGTTCAGTAGTTTTTGCATGAAATAGTAACAAACATCCATCCATACTTACAAACTTTTGCGTTTATAATATTAGTAGGATTATCTACCAAAATACAACTAGATCAAGATTACCTTCTAGATGACCTAATGTCCCTTGAGCATTACAGTCAAATTTAGTAAATCTTATAAATTGGGTTTAAGATAGCTACAAGATTCCATAAGCTATGTGAATATTTTTCAGAATTAGTACAGCATTATTTCAATAGTGAACCCACCACAATCTTGGCAAAACATTTACAGCAGTGGTGCCAATCAGAAGGTTATGCCAATTTTTCTGGCATCTTTTCAATTCTTTTATTTTTATTTACAGTTGTTGACCTATTTAATACTTTCTACTATGAGGAATTAAATTTTAAATTAACTATTTATTACATAAATTTTGATTATTAAATTACATAGAAAAACAGAGCTCAGTTGTAGAAAATAATTTAAGCCATGTTCAAGTCTTCTATAATTCCCCTCTTTTCTGCCAAAACAGTAGTACTCAATAATGAATTTAGTTGGCAACATTCACTCAATACTTTTCGTTCAAAAACTTGAAATATGCGTCAAGATGTTTTCTTTTGATTGAGTTATGTTGGCAACGTAATAATTATTTATTACACATTCACAGACATTATAAAACTTGTACTAGAATTTGTTTTTTTTCATGTATAATTTTATTTGTGTAAAGAACGGCTTTCAAAATTTTAAATCGATGTGATGGAAGGAAAAATCAACCTCTGTGCACTTCATGTTTCCGAACGACAGTCGTCCATCATTCTTTTTCGTTCCGTCAGTCACACAGTTTCGTATTTCGTAAAATGTAGTTCGTGAATTTCTATCATTGTTCTATTCAGTGCGTGATTTTGTGCCCTTTATAGTTTGATATTTCTAATAACGAGACGATTTTATTATAATCTACAATCATGTCGACCTTCATTCGAAATGAAATCCTGATCACGGGAAAGTACAAGATGCAGAAAAAAATTGGTGGAGGATCATTTGGTGACATTTATTTGGCCATCAACATCGATAGTGGCGAGGTAAAAATGTTTGCTATTTATTCTGATTTCTAATTTTAAACCCTAGATTTAGCCCATGCGTGATTGTACCTCGTTTTCTTCGAGGACATGCGGAGCGCTATGTGATTTCTAGTGACGTACCTACTACAATATGTTATGACCAAGTTTAGCATCTACTCAGATCAGAGATTATGATATCGTCAGGGTCGTAGGTGATCGCATGACAAATCAACACTGGATAATATTTTCTCGGTTAATACACTGGCTTGGTTTATGTAATGATTAGTGATGGTCTCACTTGAGTAGCCTTCTTGGTTCATAATTTTTAGAACTGGTTAGATTTGACCTGCTAATGCAGTTTCATCATCATCAGCCTATATTAGTCTACTGATGAACATTGGCTTCCCGCAATGCAGTCTTGAAAAGTCTATTTGTCAAGTTCATTTTCTCCAATTTGGTTCTATTGAGGTTAGTGGGGCAAGAGGTTCTGTTGAATATTATGTGATAATTAACTTGGTTATTCATATTTTATAGTTATGTAGGCACCTACATAACATCTGAATAAATACCAAGTTCAAGCATTGAATAATCAAATCAATAATGCAACCGCATTGGCATGAACACAGTATTATCCAAATATCACTAGCTGACCTCTTTTGATAAACCTCAAGTTCATTATGACAGGAGCTCTTCTCATATTGACAAGGTTTTATGAAACTACCTCCAGCCTATCCTATCCTACTGTCTGTTGTTGACTATAAAGGCTGGCTAATTGACTATAATAAAGGCATAAGCCTTTTATTCATTGTACATACTATACACTAACTTAAACTATCATCTGCTACTCCATCTGTTTGTGTGCCTCTTTGGACAGATTTTTGATTTGACTATAACTTTATTTTAATAAACATGATTTGGAGATCTAATGGTTATCTTCTTAAATAAAATATAAATCATGATTGGCTCTCTTTCTACAAAAAATCTTTGTTAAAGACATTTATTTATGAAAACACATTAGGATGATACTAGTGACCCGCTCTGGCTTCACACAGTTTTATTATATGTATAAACCTTCCCCTTGAATCACTATCTATTAAAAAAAACACATCAAAGTCCGTTGCATAGTTTTAAAGATTTAAGCATACAAAGGGACAGAGAAAGTGACTTTGATTTATACTATGTAGTGATTATTAATTCAAAGTGTATTCTGAAGCTTCAGAAATATAATGTAAAATCAATGCTTAAAAATAAAAAATAAAAAATTAATAATTAAATCAAATGTAAAAGTTTTTTCTACCTCATCCACAATGAAGTAGACTGACTTGAGTAGTTAAGGAGCCTTACTCCAACATACTCACTAAATTGTTGACATAATCAAACAATGGTGTTTGCAATAATCTTTTATAAACCATTTCAAATACCAGTTAATGGGGTTGTGGTTGTTAAGATGAAAATAGTGAGTTCAGAATTTCATCACTTATTTTATTATTGCATACAAATTTTGAGCCACTGTGACTTCTTTTGATAACCTGATTGCATTTCCCTAAGGCAAACATTGCTAACCAAAATTTCACTTGGATAAGCAACAATATTGTTGTTGTAACACACACACTTACTAAGTTTTAATAAAACCCTTTATAAATAGGAATTGCCATCAATAATTATAAATACATTGGGGTTGCTTTCAATCTTATTTTCTGGATTTGTAAGAATTTCACGTAATCATGATTTACATCCTTGATACTAATTTTTGCAAAGGTAACTTGTGGTACGTTGTTATATTCTCTTGAAGGCGATTAGTACGGAAATTCGCGAGGTCGTTATTTATTCGTCAAATCCGGTTAAATTCTTTATAAATTTAGTGATTAGTCCTTGGTGTGTCTACCATTTAAATCGCGGGAGCTCTAGACTGTCTGGCAACATCGTGGTAATTTTTGTGGTAGTTTTTGAAAATACTAGTGCTGGCTACACTGCCAGTGTGACGTCACATCAAAAAGGCTGTCGACATCTTTCTAAACTCTGAATAAAATGGTTTTCAGAGGTTTTTTCTTATGTTCTAAACATCTGTAAAGTAATTTACTGTATTCAGGACACTAAATTGTGAAAGTGCTGTGTAAGGCTTACACTCGGTGCGATGGGACATCAGTAAACGTTCTTTGACAACGAAACGAAAGCAAAATGGCTACCTTTGGAAACATGTTGATAGCCCGAAAAAATATAGTAATAGCCAATAAATACAATGTTGTCCGAAGAATTGGCGGAGGTAGTTTCGGTGACATCTTTCTGGCAGTCAATATTTGCGGTGGCGAGGTAATTTTATGTGATATTTTATTGATACTTCATAAACATTCCCCGAAGGATTGCGCGTCTTCGCAAGAGGGTGAAGTATTTCGGGATTTTTGGTCGCGAAGATGGCGGCCTGGGCGTTTTCTTCCTTATATTACAACTAACGGGATGTGCTTTATTCAATGCCATTGAGTTTTCCACTGTGCAACGCCACGCTGTTGTGTATTTCGTAAGTGGCACATATGTAGGAAGTTACGCATCTTGCAATGTGAAATCTGTAAGGAGACCATTGTTATACCGTTGGCTCGTAAGGTCTAGGAACATGTGGCTAAAAAAATATATGCATTTACCAATCCAGTTTCCACACCTCTTCTTTATCAATGGAATTGGGACAATAATGACCTCATACACCTGTCCATATCACTTTTTTTATCAGTCTGGACCATTATTATGAGCATATGAGTGTATGTACCTACCTGATAAATAGTGTTCACATAACCACTGGAAATTTTTACCATTACTTTCACAAATCCTGTCCACAATGACAAATCATCTGGGAAACTCCGTTCAAAGGTCAACAACCTCTTGAATCTTCCTCATATAATTACTGGGACATATATTGATTTGTTGTTTTAAAACAGCTGTTGCTGATACTCACACAGCTGGTGCCTTATCTTATGTTATTTAGTTCCTTAGCCTTATCTCGTTTGCTTCATTCACGGTGTTTCCATTACACTGAATATTTTATTCTGCATACCTTTAAGAATAAGCAAACAAAGAGGAACTACTTCCAATGAAAATTCCAAAGGTTTTCTAACTGAGATTGTAGATCTTGTAATAGAACCTCAAACTGGTACTTTTTCAAAAAGCTACACTTAACTTATTTTAGTTTAAAAATTTGGGAGTTCCAGCAGTTTTAAGGATTGGAGTTGCTTGTCAGATTTTATTTACATCATCACTACAACTTGTGAAAGCTGCGCTATATATCCTAGCATGCGCTTATGATCACCATATAATCACCACACAAGTTAGGGAATAAGTGATAGCAGTGGAAGTGTTAAAAATATACAGAATGAAGATGCTACCCTAAGTTGAATCCTGTGACATCCACACAATGAGTTGGCGAGGTCTTTCAACCTCAACCATTTATAACCTCGATGTTATTATTAGAATCTAGCAACCCGCCCTGGCTTCACACGGTTTTATTATATGTATAAACCTTCGTCTTGAATCACACTATATATTAAAAACCGTTGCGTCAAAATCCGTTGCGTAGTTTTAAAGATTTAAGCATACAAAGGGACATAGGGACAGAGAAAGGGACTTTGTTTTATACTATGTAGTGATAAAACTGCTACCCTAAGTTGAATCCTGTGACATCCACACAATGAGTTGGAGAGGTCTTTCAATTGCAACCTCAATGGTATTATTAGAAAAGTAACATTCTATAAAAATCTGTGTTAACAACGGGCTGTTTTGGAGTAGTCTATAGTTACTTACTGAAGTTAGTCACATTTTATAAAACACAGTGCTAACAACTTCTGTTTGTTGCAGGAAGTTGCCGTTAAGGTTGAGTCGATGAAGGCGCGGCACCCCCAACTCCTTTATGAGAGCAGGGTTTATAAAATGCTCCAAGGGGGCATTGGAATTCCGCATATAAGGTAAGAACATCATTTTTTGTCAGTACAGTACACCTCTTGACGCTTCAAGTTTGTTTTGGCCATGCCTGGCAATCTGAACACCTTCATACATTCTTGTAGGTACCGTGCAGCTTTGGTTTTGTATGTCCAGCGCATGGTGATCTGCCGCAAACTTTCTAATGTACAATGCGCGTCACAGATATATTCTTTCTGCTCTAACATGCCCAAAGAATACTACATTTTTCGACTAGTACAAGGTTTGTGGACTTGTTTCCCAAGGCAACACCCAGATCCCAACCCTGTTTGCATGTGGGGGTCTAGTCTGCTAGTCTTACCACCCAATATCCTCCAGGAAAGCCAGCAGCTCACTCGCGCCAGAAAAGTAGCATAAAAATACTTTCACTGCTGGACATGGGCCTCTCCTAATGAGCGCCGTAGTGCCCTGCCGTCTTTAGCTTGCTGAATCATTTAATAATATATTATTAATATAATGCAGGTGTTCAACCAATGTGTCCTGCTTATTGGGATAAGCTAGTTTATGTTTCTGAGACATAGCATCTCATAACGGAGATACAAAAAATCGGATAATAGAAAATTCTAGCACGTGCTAGACATTTCTCACACAAATGTTGTGACCATTCATTATTAAAGTGCCAGCCAAATCCAGTCAGTTATGTGAAGACCTAATGCAACATCATACAAACATGTTCCCTATTTCTATGAATAATATTGTAATTTGACCTTATGCTTTGTAATGCAAGCTATGCAAATGTTAAATGCATAAAATGCATTCAAATCTAGAAAGCTACTCAATTAATACATTGTGTTAACCTTCTTTGTAATGAACCTACTTTACTAGCTGTAAACAAAGATCACCATTTTCATATACTTGAACAAAAGCCTCTAAAATATGATTTTCAAAGCTATCAAATCCTTTGTCTGAATTTCTCAATACTCACAGATATAACCTACACAGCGCGCGTTGGCAAGGACAACGCTAGCTAATAAACAACGCCTACTCGGATCTTAGATCGCCTATTTCGGTGGAGGCTAGAAATGCCGTTTGCATTATTACTATTCAAAGGGGCCTTAGAATAGAACGCTACGGTGCGCCGTTCTAAAATTCGGTTTAGGAGTTACATATTATGAACCATGTTTTAGCAAAAAAAAAATATTTGCGTAAAATAAAAAAGCTAAATCTAAGCTAGTTTTAGTGGACACTATGTTGGTTTATATATTTATATATTTATACTCAGGTGTAGGTACATAAATAACTTAACTAAGCTAAAAGTTCACCCCGACATAAATGAGCTAACTCAGTCTTTAAGTTCACGGACACGGAAACGGTTTGACATCGCCTTTGTTGCCGTCAAGGCAGAGGAACAAAAGGCAATGCCGTTATTTACGACGCTGCTGATATCGCGTAACGTTGTTTTAAGTTATATCATACGATACTACTTTTATCGTATTAAAAAGTAGCCTATGTCCTTTCTCAGGCTAAAGACTACCTACCTCTGTAAGAAAATCTTACTATTATAATAAATGGGAAAGTCTGTGTGAATGTTTGTTATAGGTAATCTCCGTAACTACTTAAAAGGAGTCGCTCTGAAATATATTGTACTGTTGGCACGTACAATATATTTCAGAGTTCAAAAAGTATGAAACCTATAGTTTGACATGTTCTTACTAACTACTAATGGATACCTTTTCTTTGATACCCGAAACTATGAAGTAGAACCCCTCCCCCCTTTTGAAGAATAAGTATAAATTGTTCTACCGCCTTAATACACACAGCCTTAATATTTTTCCTGTAAAATAGATGTACTCGTAGGCTATATCTATAAACGTAAGTTTAGATTCTTCGTGGCATTGCGGCCGCTACCTTGAGCTATTATTGTGTATATATTAAATTTCACTATCACACGACTAACCTACAGTTTCTCGTTGAATTTGTACAACTGTTAATAACGGAAATATGAAAGTGAAAATTCGTCTGTAACATAATTTCAAGGTCATAATGCGTGTTACATCGCGCAAAGCGGCTTAATGTTATCTCTGCTGATTCACTCTTTATGGAATTAATATGATCAATATCTTTGTAAGGTGGGGTAAACGTATCAGAAGTAGACTGAAACGAATATTATAACAACTAACTCAAAAGAATATTATAAAATTTGGCACCTTCGTCGGTTAACTTCGACTTTTATTCTAGGAAATCTTGTCGAAAACGTCGAAACAACCGTTTAAAATTGAACCATCTGTTGGTGAATTCTGGCCTAATAGTGCTTTTACACGTTTATCGAGAGTTAAGTCTCGCTCATTTTGCATAGTGTAAAAAGAGATACAGATAGAGCTCAGGAAAGGTGCAAGCTGTTGTAATGAACCTTTTTGGGTTTCCGTTAGAATCATGTCATTATGTCCCTTTGAACGCTTAAATCTTTAAAAGTGCGCTACGGATTTTGATACGGTTTTTTTTAATAGATAAGAGTGATTCAAGAGGAAGGTTTATAAGTATAATAAAACCGTGCGAAGCCGGGGCGGATCGCTAGTCTAAAATATATTTTTCCATGTCTAATAACTAATGCCAAAGGTCATAACAAAATTAAAAACGTGTAAAATACCTTTTCTGTGAGTCACCATTGTGAAACCATTTAACTCTCATAAACTTGCTTCTGAAAAATTAAAAACTCAAGTTCAAGTTGTAAAGCAACTTTTATATAAAAAATTAAGAAGTTCTGAAAAGTTGTAACGCAACTTTTCTAAAGCACGTTTTACAGTAAAAAGGTCAACGGATGTAAAATAAATGAGTATGACTCATAATTTCTTTAGCCTATACCGGTTAACTGCTCGACGCAGGGCTCTGAAAAATAAAAACGTTGGGCTTCTGAAAAGTTGTAACGCAACTTTATTGACTTCTTTAGCACGTTTTTTCGTGAAATAGGTCAACAACGGATGTAAAAGAATTGAGTATGACTCATTGTTTCTACAGCCTATACATACCGGATCACGGCTCAACGACGACGCAGGCCTCCTTCTGTTAAGCTTTATTGGGTTTTATTGTATTGGGATTAAAGCTCATAATCCTCACGGGATTCCCGCTTGGGGATCGTTGGTATATCCATGTATACGTGGTAATATTGTTCTGCACGAGGCGCTGCAAAAGGCCCTCGGGGGATATCCTTTATCCCTATAAACAGTAACCACCCGATAAGAATTGGAGGTGGTGGTAATTCTTAGCCGGCCTCATTACTTGAGATATCTAAAGAAATTTATTACGCAGTTGTATTATGATTGCTTAACCTTTTTCTTAAGTAATCTATATCGAACATAATTATAAATGTTTATCGCGTTTATTTACTATTTTTGCCGAATTTTCAACATGTTTACACGTCGTCGTGACTACGAAATAAAAGCTAGGGCTGGGTATTCGATCAAAGGTCTGTTGTGATTTTTTAAATTATCTAAGACGTAGAAAATAACTTTTAAAATTGTGTAAAACAGATGTGTTACTTAAGGAAGGAAGGAAGGATCTAGTCAAAGTAGGATTTAGTTACAAGATCTAACAAAACATCATTCGAAAGAAAAATTCCCAAACTTACACATTTTTGTAATATTCTTTCAATATTATCCTCTTCAGACCTGGGGTACACATAATATGTGCACCTCAGTAAAGCGTTTTTTTTTACTACTAGCGTCATCTCTTAGTAGCTTTTGGTACTAACTAGATGACGAGTAAACATATTAGTTCCTAATAAAACCGCAGCCAGAGCGGGAACATCGTGACAAGTGGATGAAAACTGTATTTGAATTCAAAAGTGCACCGTTTTTTTTTTCACTTCGCCGGCGCGGAAACTTCGTAAAACAGGTAAATATGAAAAAACATGATAACTGATTGATTTTTTTGTGTGATTTAGTAGGTAAAATGTTGTTTTCTAATATTTTTACGAAAGTTTTAGAAAAATATAGTTTTTTCAGTGAAAAATCATGGTTCTTTTCCAGAGTACACATTTGTGTACCTCGGGTTGTTACTATTGGATTTTTACTAGTATGAAAAAATAGAAACAATTTATTTTGCTTGGTAGATCATGGATGACGCAGCTATCGCGGCGGTACTTGATGACAGCGACCTGGACATCTCAGGAGGTGAGGATGAGCCAGAGCATTTTCCGCCCGATGCCGATGGACCCTCATCTTCAGAGTCGGAAGAGGAGCAAGTCAGCAATGATGAATTTCCTTCTGAGGAGCCGGCTCGTCAATTCTGGCTGACCAAAGAAATGGTTCCTCGTGGGCCTGACATCAACGAAGACGTACTCCTCAGCCAAGGTACTTCAAAGGCCAACTGCCTCTACTCATTTTTCGAATATCTTGATATCGACTTTTGGAAACTGACCGCAGAGCAAACCAACTTGTATTCTGCACAGGTGCGAGATTAGAAATCAGTTCAAACTAATTACATAGAGATGATACAATTTACGGGTATTCAGATTATCATGGGGACACTGAAGTATCCCCAAGCAAGGCTTTACTGGAGCAGGGAACTCTGTGTGACGAAAACTGCGTGTTGTACACAGATAGGTTCTTTACGAGCCTAAAGCTTGCCAATTATTTGAATGAAAACAAACTGAATGTTTTCTTGACTGGTACTGTCATGAGCAAGCGGTTTGGAGATGTATCTAAGAAACTGAAGACAGACAAACAGCTGAAACGTGGTGAATTTGATGAGAAAGTACGAAACGACGAAAAAGTATGCGTGTTGAAATGGAAGGACACGAAAGCCGTCACAATGCTTTCAACTTGCACCGGAAGTGCTCCAATGACTACATGTAAGCGCTGGTGCAAAATTCAAAAGAGAAAGATAGATGTACCACAACCTACTGTGGTGAAAAATTACAACACCTGCATGGGAGGCATCGATCTTTGCGATAGGCTCATAGCCTACTACCGGAGCGACATGCGTACTACTAAGTGGACTGTTAGAGCCTTCAGCCACTTTGTGGACCTAGCCATAGTCAACAGCTGGATTATGTACGGCCGTTGCTGCAACCAGGAGGACGTCACACCTAAAGACAAGCTCGGGCTATTGCAATACAGGCTGAATGTAGCAACAGCTATGGTCAAATTTGCTGGTGGGAGGGTTGACCCTGATTTCACATCCAGACCCAGCACAAGTAGGGCAGATGTTGAACAAGTTTCTTCGTCCACTAGATATGAGCAGGGTGAACCCAAAAAGAAACACCGAGCAGTGGTGGCCCTTCCGAACCCTGAGGTTCGGCTGGATGGCGTTGGTCATCTCCCTCGCTTCCTGGAAGACAAGTTCGCATCAAAATGCCGACACCCACACTGTTCCTCACGATGCCGCACCATGTGCACAAAGTGCCAGGTATATCTGTGTGTCACAAAAAATAATTGCTTTGAGGTCTTCCACACCAAAAAGTAGGGTGAAAATTTCTCAAATTTTAGGGATTTTTCTATTGTATAGACCTGAGGTACACATATGTGTACCCATGTTTTTTCCAAAAATATAAAACCATTTTTTTTAAAACTGATCAAAATGTTTTATTTGAACCCTAATTACCCCTATTTTAGCATAAAATAACTTTAATTGCATTTGCATAAGGCTCAGGTTTGAAGAGGTTATGACTGTACTGTACTGTACCACTGAAATATTAATTTATTTAGTTACTTCATACACTAAATTTTTCAAAAACAAATACACAGAGTTTTTGAACCAATGTGTCTAGTGAAAAAAAACATATCACTACATAGTATAAAACAAAGTCGCTTTTCTGTCCCTATATCCCTTTGAATGTTTAAATCTTTAAAACTACGCAACGGATTTTGATGCGGTTTATTTAATAGGTAGAGTGATTTAAGAGGCAGGTTTATACGTATAATAAAACCGTGCAAAGCCGGGGCGGGTCGCTAGTACTTAATAAATAACACATCCTAATAATCAGAAATACCTAAAACTACACAATACTCATGCATGCTGCTTTCAAACTGAAAACGCCAGCAGACGATTACCCCATAGGGAAATTCCGGATGATTATTTCACAGTCCAATGTAATAAGAGTTCTTGGGCTTTATAGTATATTACCTAGAGATCCTGTTACCTCGTTTTATGCAAGTAGTATAGAACTAATCCAATCAATGTGCCAGTAATGCGACACCGATGTGCCAATGTCTGACTTAATTCTATATAGAATCGTTATAAATACCGCGCAGGCCACGGAGATATTAAACCTATGTAAAGCCTTTTGCGCGTTTTTGTGCGTTTTGCGATTTCCTATTCCTCGAAATCGTGTCGCCAAAGATTTCCCACGTCTTTTGGCGACCTTGAAATGTATATTTTTCTAGAGGAAAATAGGGAAAGCGTAATATAATACTTATAAATAACTCATTATTGTAACACAGACAAAGTTCGATCAAAGAAGATTAAAAGGAAATGATGAGCATCGTGGATGACAGATTATCGCTACGGGCGATCTCTTCCACGTTACCAGCAAAATACTCAACGAAATAAACAGCCTTATACATGAATAATAAGTCAAATCTGTATCAATCTAACTCTAGATTAATTTCAAAAGTGTATACTAGTACATAAATAAACAAAAGATATAAACAATCTTCCAAACACACCAAAACATTTCCGTGCCAGACTTGTCTAGAACAGAGTCGAGCGCTCCTCATCAAAAATGAAAGAACTTGATACTAATACCTGATCACGCAAGAAGGATTGTTTTGTATAAGAAGCCAGGTGTTCCTCAGGAAACCGAAACCTGCTCCAAGAAAAAAGAAATGGTCTTAAAAATTGCTTCTATGAATGCAGCTTGTCGTATGAATGGACATCTGCTGATGAAAATTATCTTCTAAATGGGCCAGCCATACCCAGACGGGACCGTTATACAAACCGGCTTTGGGGCAAGAGGAGGCTGTACGGAAATGTGCTGAGAACTGTGTTTTCACTATTCTGTCCACTTAATTGCTGCAGGTTTTTAATTGAGACAGTGGTCTCTCAATAAACCTGTTTTGCAAAGATTTTGCGATGTAAGACTATCAAAATACGGCTGAGTTTGTAATGCTGGACCAAAACTAAGTTGAGCTGGTGCATATATTAGTTTTAGCTCGCCTAAAGCAAGTCTTTAGAAAGTAGATACCAAAAACCTGGACCTGGTCTTAATATATGCGCTGCAAACTGTAACCGTCTCTACAGACATAAGCCACTTTAAAATATCATGATTTTGACAGAATAACACCTCATTTCGCCTGGTGGGTAAAATACCAGAAACAGAACACCCCCGAGTATTATTTTGTGTATCGATCTAAGTTTGTAGCCCTGGGCCAGCCGACGCTATACAGGTTTTGACCCGTCTCGGCCTATTTATGTCCGACTAACAGTCTGTCTTCATAAAACCGGTTCCAAAACAGAAATTAGTCACTGCTCGTTGTGATTGTGACGAAATCACGACAGTCCTAATGCAAATAAAATGCTGTTTTCAATGGATTTGCCTTTCTTAAACATATCATGTTCTTCGTCAGTGTTATTTGTTTGTTAACTTTAACGTAATCTTGTACGAAAACGATAAAAATCAGATTTTCCTTCGGAATCTTTCCAAAATTCAATTTCTGGGTATCAGATCTCTCCAAGTTCATTTAAATCTAAAACATAATCAGGATACTCGTATTATTATACAGAACAATTAAATTGAGAATAGGAAATACAGCAAGTAGTAGATATTATTTACTATAGCAAATAGTAAATAAAACAAATGTCTTATTATAATGAGTGTTTGCGTGCGATACGTACGTGATAATTTACACGGACGGTAAATGGCGCAGTAGTTTTTGATAAACAAGCGTTGTTTTCCATTAAGTTCGATTGACGAACTGGCTTATAGATATTTGACTAGAAAATACTCGAAATTTTACAGGGGGGTAATTAAAAATTCCGATTATATGATCGACCTAACTGTGTTGCACTTTGTCCAACCAAGATGATACACCGAGATGTTTCACCAGACTTTCATCAGTTTTAGTGTCAGTCAACTGTTAACCACGCTTTGAGCGCGAAAAGGGTTTTTAACGATCCGACGACAGGACATTCCTATCGAATTTTCATCGACATTAGGGACAAAATCTATGCTTATCGATCCTTATCGAGAACCGTAATCGGGCCCTGGTAGGATAGATAATTTGTACTCAAATGCCGATATCTATGGCATTGCGAGATGCCAAACTTGAATTCCACGTCATTTAGAGACGGTGGTTTATCTTGCATAACTGTTTACACTTTGCAGCACCAGTAATTGCCTACATAGTGTCAAATTCCAGACAGAGTCATTGGTGTTAGTGATAACAGAGTTTCTGTTTCGTCATAAACTTATGATTTAAGTGACACTAAGAGATAATTGGAGCGACGATCTCTCTCGATTGAATAGCCGAAGCTGTATCTTCTAATTTATTAACAACAAAAAACTCAATGTTCTTTTCATTTGAAAACATCATCATCTTCATCAACCTATATTAGTCCACAGCTAGACAAAGTTCTCCCCTAATGAGCGCCATAGCTGTCTTCAGCTTGTCGCATTCATTGACATATTCGATTCGAACACAATCTTACCGAAACCATTGCTGCCAGCTTGCCGCATTGACATATTTGAATACATAATCTTAACTAAACCATTGTCAAGGCAGCAGACAATCTCAGTAGGGGAAAAGACAGTTGACAACCGCTGTTTTATTCATGCAACGCATACAACACAAGCGCTCAGTGATTATTCGATGGCGAGAAAAAGTTTGAAACCGAACGGTCACGCGTGGCTGCGCGCGCCACCAGGATCACAGAATTAATTACAGTTACTATTCAACAGACTTTCACTTTGGTAGCCAACTTGTGCAGAAAATGTTTAGCGTTTACAATCTGCAAAATACTTGGACACAATCCATAGAAAAGAACGTCGTAACTGTAAGAGAAAGCAGACTAAGTGTGAATTTTGTATGTGGCGTTACGAAGCTGTCGTGTTCTTGTAACCTTTGGCTCTTATCAATAGGGGGGTTTAAGGGGAATGTCATGGTCCCGACAACGCTGGGTTTGCGAATATGATAACCTAACAAAGTAAAGGTTTCTTGGTCATTAATTCTGCTTCAATGTGCAATTTTTTCTTTATACTAAAAAGATGAACTGAACAATAATCAAAATGATCTCTTTATTTCCCAGTTGAGATACATGAACTTTCTGACGTGTTCAAGAGTCGTGTAAGGTCTAAATAAAGGAAATAAAGCAGTTTGATGTCAGATAAGAGTCGATAAGGCGCTTATTATGCTAGGCGTTCAGCAATTTTTGTCTTAACTCTTACCAGACCTAGCCTAATAATAAGGGTGTTGACGTGATATGTGAACTGCCTATTTATTTCTATAGTTTCTATAAGACTTCATGTGGTCCTGATCTCAAAGGTCTCTTTTAAGTGGCACAAGCTCATAAACTGGCGTGAAATTATCGTCACGACCGCGACGTTAAAGCTTCAACTTGATAACGTTGTCGGCTGGCATGCTACGCGATTTCTACCTGGAGATTTCTTGTTCCAACTGTGACGCAATAAGCATTAGTGCTTTGTTAAACGCGGCTTGTTTGTATTGTACAAGCGATTTAAAGGGCTATATCCTTCGTAAATTTATATAATCGTAAATTCAATGAAGCTTTAAAAAAAAGAGCACTTACGGTGAGAATAGGTTATCCTTAAAAAAAATATTATATCCGGGAACACATAGCTGATAGACTAACAAAGTATAAAAACATACTAAGTAATATTATAATATTTGTCAGTACGAATTTGTAGCATAACACGCGTCGTTGAACAAGGAAACAATTCACTTCCTTATATATCCTGCCAAAGAATCCAGAAATAGCCGTCGAAAGCTATAGCTTAGTTAAATCTATAAGTATTATTAAGACCGAACTACCGAAGGGACATTTAGTCGACTTCATAAAAGAAAGAAATTATAATATACATACATAACTATTTCACCATCTTGTTGGGCATACTTGTGCAACGCTTTAGCAGTTAACCACTGACCTCGTAAAACAAATAAAGAACCGGAAGTGGAGAACCTTATTTCGTAACTCGGTGCGATACCTACAAGGAAGGCATTCCAGGATACTGCTGTTTTATATTCAAAGATGGCGAGGCGCCTCCCGTGCAGCCTTGACCGATGTTCTTACTGGTTACCTACTTACATAAATTGGTTATGCAGTATTCTGTTACGTATTCGTAGTCATCTATATTCTATTCTTTAGTTATGACTACTTGTTTATCACGTATTTACGGCATTATGAAAAAGATAGTCTCAAATTACATCTCAATTTTGAAGTAAATAACTCATTGGCTTCGAAATGACGTCATTATAAATATATTTTTTGTAATACATAATTATCTGGTGGAAGAGCGTGCTAAGCAGTAGGCTGGTTATTAATAAAGCTGCGACTCAGATCTGCGCTTCAAATGAAACAATCATGTATAAATTTCTTAAAGAAGTCATTGCACTTGCCCCCAAAGATTTTTAATTCTTTTGGTTCAATTGCCCAGACCCGTGACAAGACAGCCTTCGCCTGCCTGCCAAGAGATACACACCACAGCATCCTCCACCTCCAAAGTAAGCGAATCTATTGCTGTGGGTACTAGATAAATCACTTTGTATTTGTTTCAGGTGGTATGGCTACGAGAAAGACCACAATATTCTGGTTATGGACTTGCTTGGTCCCTCTCTCGAGGATCTCTTCAACTTTTGCTCGCGTCAGTTCACCATCAAGACTGTTCTCATGCTGGCAGGTAAGGATCTTGTGCCTACTTCATCGTAATTTCAATATTTTTTTTCAAATTTCAAATTTATTTACATTTTACCCATTGCTGGGTAAAATGTAAATGTTATTTGAAGTTCTTATATTCTTAACTAATAGAATTAATTAATAACATACACAATAACACATCATCATCGAACTAAATTAGCCCACTGCTGCAATTAGGCCTCCCCTAATAAATAAATAATAATTAAAAATAATGGACATGCAATACAAAGGCGAGCTTTACCCTAAAAGAGTTTTCTTACTTCAAACCAAAGATAACGAAAGGTCGAAACGAGTCTGTATAGATAAATCTGTGACGCCAACATTATCCTGCTTATAAAACTAAAGCTCTAACAATTATTTTGGAATGCTCGATCTCTAATGTTGAACTAGTTTTAGATCACGGGCATATAGGGCACGATTCGATTGTTGCGTCTATTTATGAACCCGGCTGTTGTATGCGCAATAAAAGGCACACTGGCATACAATAGTAACAACGCGGCCACGTAAATCGACCTGTAATGTACGGAATGAATGCTTTTATAGGAATAAAGTAATTTATTGGTAAAGACGATATACATTACAACAATAATGTTGTGTTCTGTAAAGGGGTACTATTTTATAATACCAATATCTCACCTGTGGTACTAGTCTACTGTTTGAAAGTTTAAAAGATAGCAAATCAGAACTAAATCATTAATAATAATTAGTAAATAAATAATCCACTCAGCGTCGTCTAGCTCCAAGCTAGGCTGAGTTGTGTACTAGATAAAACCATAACCCCGGAAAAAAAAGTTATCAAAAGGCAGATCGTACATACAATAAGGAAGTTTCCAATTTTTCAAAAATAAAAACTACTTACATGAATTGAAGGGCATATAAATTACAATATATATGGTGAAAGAATTATTTAAATAACTTCAAAAATGACAAAGTTATTCAAATTTTACTGAACCCCAAACGAATTTTGAAATAAGCGCAAGGCATTTCGCCTGTGACGTCACAATTCCCGGCGAGTCAACGGTACAGTAGGGGCGGAAAGCGATTTTCGGCTGTTTCGTCGTTTGTCGCTCACAGTAGGTAAGTAGGTACATGGAACGCGGTGTGTGGTGTGAGTGTCTATAAAGTATTAAGTAACCTTATTAATATCTTAATATCTTACTATTAGAATAAATGGGAAAGTCTGTGTGAATGTTTGTTATCGGTAATCTCCGTAACTACTTAAGTTATTTAGATGCAATTTGGTATGTAAATCGATTGGGACCTAAGATTACATACAGGATAGTAAAATTTAGAAAAAATAACCTCTGAAGGGGTTAAATGGGGTGGTAAAGTTTGTATGGAAAATAATTATTCCTTGGTTCGATTCTCTCAAAACTCGGTACAACTTATCTCTGGAATGAATAATTTAACACGTATTTTTTATTTTTACTCAATAACAATAACTAGGGGGTGTGCAATAACTTTCTGGAATTTTTATGACAAAAATCTCTGGTTCGTGGGACAAGCCGCGGGGCGCAGCTAGTGTTTATTTTATTTGAAAGAGATTTCTTTCTTTTAATAACTTTGCACCAATCTTATTTTTTAGGCACCATAAAATAATGTTTATCGGGTGCACTAATAGTTGTAGGTACTTGTGCACTTGGGCATGACACAATATTATATACTGTAGTGTAGCATCAACTTACACGGTTTCCATAATGATTCTATGCGACGTCACTAGAAAGTCCTATATATGAAGATGACGTAGAATTTAAAGCCTGTTCTGTGAGAACAGCTATTATATTTCCATACCTACTGCAATCATCATCATCATCATCATCAACCTATATTAGTCCACTGCTGGACATAGGCCTCCCCCAATGAGCGCCATAGCGCCCTGTCTTCAGCTTGACGCATCCAGCATCTGCCAGCAGTCTTTCGCAGATCGTCATCCCACCTGGCCGGAGGGCGTCCTACGCTACGTTTACCGAGTCGCGGTCTCCACTCAAGAACACGTTTACCCCAACGGTTGTCAGTTCTTCGCGAGATATGGCCGGCCCATTGCCACTTCAGCTTGCTAATTCTTTGAGCTATGTCGATAACTTTGGTTCTCTGTCGGATGTATTCGTTACGAATTCTATCCTTCAGAGAGACTCCGAGCATAGCTCTTTCCATAGCTCGCTGGGCAACTTTGAACTGGTGGACCAGCCCTACCGTGAGTGTCCACGTCTCAGCTCCGTAGGTCATTACGGGTAGGACGCACTGATTGAAAACTTTCGTTTTCAAACATTGCGGTATGGATGAAGAGAAGACTTGACGTAGTTTCCCAAATGCTGCCCAGCCTAGCTGGATCCTCCTCTTGGCCTCCTTCTCAAAATTGTTTTTACCTAGCTGTACAATCTGCCCAAGGTAAGTATACTCGGAAACAATTTCAAGAAGGTGACCATCTACGACGATCGGTCCCGGAACAATGTGGCCATTGATCATGACTTTGGTTTTATCCAAATTCATGCCAAGACCGATACATCGCGAGGCTGAAGCTAGGCCGTCCAGCATGTGGGTCAGCTCCTCTAGCGACTCCGCCATTACGACTATGTCATCAGCGAATCGCAGGTGTGAGATGTAATCGCCGTTTATGTTAATGCCCTTACCTTTCCAGTCCAGCGTCTTAAACATATCTTGCAATGCGCTCGTGAACAGTTTCGGGGATATGACATCCCCCTGTCTCACTCCTCTGCGCAATTGGATAGGTTTAGACTGCTGGTCCTGTACTTGGACACTCATAGTGGCAGCTTCATAGAGACACCTCAGCACTTCGATGTAACGATAGTCTACTTGGCATCGCTGTAAGGATTCCAGAACAGCCCAGGTTTCGACAGAGTCAAAGGCTTTCTCATAGTCCACAAAAGCGAGACACAGGGGCTGATTATACTCTTCGGACTTCTGTATAATCTGCCTCACTGTGTGTATGTGGTCTATGGTGCCATATCCTCCGCGGAACCCGGCCTGTTCTGGTGGCTGGAACTCGTCAAGTCTCCTGGCGAGACGATTCGTGATCACTCGTGAGAACAGCTTATAGATGTGGCTCAGGAGTGTGATGGGTCTGTAATTTTTAAGGAGAGTTTTATCACCCTTCTTAAAAAAGAGCACCACCAAACTCCCGCTCCACGCCTTAGGAGTTCTCCCACTGTGGAGGACGGTATTGAAGAGGTGTTGTAGCTCCTGTATAACGGAGGCTCCTCCTGCCTTCAGAAGCTCTGAAGTTATACCGTCCTCACCGGGGGCTTTTCCATTTTTAAGCTGCCTCAAAGCTAACACGATTTCGTCTTGACTGATGTCTGGCAGTTCGTCGGTGTAGTGGCGTGTCAGGGTGGCTCTAGAATCAAGGTCGTCTCGTCGGGAACGAGGGGCATGTGCAGTATACAGACGGCCATAAAAATCCTCTATCTCGGCTGAAATCTCCGGTTTCGACAGTACGGTCCTCCCATCGTGCGTTTTAAGCTTCGTTAGGTGGCTCCTGCCAAGCTGCTGAGTGAATACTTTGGACCCTCGGTTTCGCTCTATCGCCTCTTCAATGAGGCGTGTGTTGGAGCTCCGAAGGTCGCGCCGTACCATCTTCGCAATTTGCTTGTTCAGGTCTGACCTCTCTGCCGAAGATACTTGGGTGGTTTCCCGTCTTCTTGTCATCAGATCCAGAGTCTCATCCGAGAGTTTGGACTTCTTGCCAGTTCGCTGTTTTTTGCAGAACTTGATGCCCTCATCCCTCAACGTTTTGACCAGATTGTGTAGGCTCTCGTCAGCGTCATCAGTGGGTTCCAAGGCAACAAATCTTTCTCCGAGTAGCTGCTCGAACTTCTCGGTGCCCGCCATGATTTGGATTGGATTTGGTCGGAGCGTGGACTTCATCAGACGGTGTCTTTCAAGCTTCAAGTTGATATTCAGAGTGCCTCGGAGCATTCGGTGATCAGATCCGGTATTGAACCTGTTGATCACTGAGACATCTCTGAATATGTGCTTGCTATCCGTCATGATGAAGTCGATCTCATTTTTAGTCACAGTGTCGGGGCTTTGCCACGTCCACTTCCTTTGAGGCTGTTTCTTAAAGAAGGAGTTCATTAAGAACAGTCCCTCTTTCTCAAGGAAGTTGACAAGCATTTGCCCCCTGTGATTCCTGATTCCATAACCATGCGGGCCTATTCGGGATTCATTGCCAGTCTGGATTCCCACCTTGCCGTTAAAGTCCCCCATAACAACGTTGAAGTGAGCCTTAGTGGTGTTGTGTAAGGCTTTGGATATGTCTTCGTACATATCCTCCACTTCATCGTCCGAGTGTGCCGAGGTCGGTGCGTAGACCTGAATTACCTTCATGCTATACCGCTTGGAAAGCCGAAGGATCAGGTACGCTACCCTGGTCGACACACTGGAGATTTCTTGAACGTTGCTAGAGAGGGCCTTATTGACGAGGAAACCCACTCCACCCTGGGATGTTTTATCACCCTCACGAAAGTAGAGAAGATGGCCTGAGTCTAGGGTTACGGTGTCCTCCCCCTCTCTACGGACTTCACATAACCCGAGAACATGCCATTTAATGTTCTCTAACTCCACTTCCAACTGCGCTAAATGATGGTCAAGCCTCAGAGTGCGTCCGTTAAACGTTGCCAGGGTCATTCCAGTAAGCGTGTGGTAGCCTAAATACCGGTGATTCTTAGCACCCCCTGCCCCGCCGTTACCATGACCGCTACCATGGCCAGGAATAGCGAGGCGGCCGGGTACTGGGGGCCATTTTTTGGCGTTTCCTATCATTTCGGGGGTAATGCCCATAATCCCCACGCTGGGCATGCGGGTTGGGGATCGCAGTCTGATGATGAGGTTGTTCTAGAGGGGTGCTGCTGCCCACCCCCTGGTATATCCCTTAGTCGCCTCTTACGACACCCACGGGAAGAGTTGGGGTAATGCTATTCTAAGCCGGCACCACACGGCACCTACTGCAATACTGAATTGATATTTCTATTAGTCCATTTTTTTTTCACTTGTTTGTTTCCAAAGACTTAATCTATACTTAATCAATTCCAAACATTGAATGAATAATTGTCGGACATGTTCGGCCTTTTATATCTCCAATAGGTACCTCGTAACATTATAAAACTTAGTAGAAAATCGACAAATTTCTAGAGAAATAACTCTGTCTCTTTCATTCAAACGCCAGCCACACCGTCAGCTGTCCTTGTCTTAAGTTTCCACGGTTTTCCGAAAGGTTAATCTGTCTCTGTCATTCCCATTGTCTCTTTCTTTCTTTTCGATTCGATCGAGAACCTTGATATGATATACTTCAAAGTCATGAACATTAATGAGCAGTGATCGGAATTACAAGAGCATATTTTCCTAAAGTTACAAATTTACATCAAAATCATAATGTTGGGATTATAGAGGACTAGTGAAGAGGATTTATTGAGATCATTATACAGACTTAGAGATTGTTCTATAAGCTTCCAGAAGTTTCTACTATGTTCTCGAATGATCTTCGTCACATATACACCAACTCAACACACTCGGTAAGGTACTCACACTTGCACATAACACACACACACAACTCAAAACACTCACATGCACAAAACACAAACACACACATATACTTATATACACACGCCACAAACACACAGGCGCACACTTAACTAAACAATCAAATGCTAACAAACTTTTGCAAACAATATTATATGTTTTAATTTTATCTTTCAAATACGTACCTTCCCATATTATTGTAACTGTATATTACGGAAGAGCGGAACCCTCTAACACACATAGATATCTCTTTATTTAAATAGGGTTCCAAACCCAAGCTATGTTAATTAATTTACGTTTACTGTAAAAGATAGTTTGTATTTGATCTCGTATATTCCAGAACTTTCCAGAGCTTTCTGCACATTTCCGAAAGCTCTAGAATGTTCGACTGCACAGAAAATAAACCTTATTTACACAAAAGTAGGTAGGTACATATATTGTTTTCTATCAACTATAAGATAATCTATTAGATAGTTGTGGTAAACGTGTTCTTGGGTGGAGACCGCGACTGGGCAAACGTAGTGTGGGACAACTTCCGGCCAGGTAGGATAACGATCTATGGCCAGTATATAAAGATAATCTATGGCCTATTTTTGTTGGAGACAAGTACCAACACTATTCTATGATGATACCTGAAAACGACGAACGATTTTGAACTCTAAAACCTGATAATCAGACCTTCAGAAAAATACTAGCAATCTTAAAACTATGTAGATGTTGTCCTGCACAGATTCTACAACCATAATATCCATTCGGTCTTGATTTAGCCAAAAGCAACAACCGTCTGAGGTGACTGCGCATCGATTACTACTCGATTCGAGAGTCTCGCGGAAGTTGTGACGTCATGACGTTGTTGAGCGGCCGCGCGCCGAGAAGTTTTAAACCGGACGGGAAAATTATCATAACTTCGTCATTTATGAAGATAATTGAAAAAAAAAATCACTGGGCTTTATTGCAAGTATATTATTATTTTTCTACATTTAAATCAAAAATTTGGAAACTTCCTTATTGGCGCGAATCGAACCCGCAATCTCCTCGCAGGCGGACCTTCGCCCGCCGCGCTACATCTGCATCGGTTTTCAGTGGATAATAATATCTTATCGTGGGACATATTGTATTGCATTTCGTACAATTCGTGTATCTGACGATAAGATATCCAATCAAATTGCAATAATAGTTATCATACAATAAAACGAGTAGTTTATGTAGGCAGGGTACGAAAAACAGCTATAAAATCGCAGCTTTAAAATATTTATTCCGAGGTTCTGTGTGGTTTCTATAAGTGCTATTTTTTGCCATATATTTCTATCCACACAGCATAATTAGCGCCAAGCTAAGCAGAGCTTGAGTTATGGAGATAACTGATAAACTTAATACACACATTCATAACATTACATTATCTACATGAATTCGAACAAGTATATAGGTTATAATAACATTGGAATTCGATGTCTGCAGTAATGTTTAGTAAAACTGTGTCGAGACACCATCGCCCTCCTCAAAGACAGGTTGTTCCTTTACATTTTAACTTAAAATAAAATAAAAACTAAAATAAACTTTTATGTCATCATCATCAGTGTATATTAGTCCACATAGGCATCCTCCTCTAATGAGCTGAAGACAGGGCGCTATGGCGCTCATTAGGGCATATGTCCAACTATTATGTAGCTAAAATAAATTAATAATTACATCACTACATAGTATAATACAAGGTCGCTTTCTCTATCCCTATGTTCCTTTGTCCCTTTGTACGCTTAAATCTTTAAAACTACGCAACGGATTTTGAGGCGGTTTTTTATAGATAGTGATTCAAGAGGACGGTTTATACGTATAATAAAACCGTGCGAAGCCGGGGCGGGTCGCTAGTTTTATATAATTTATAATATAATAATGTTCGTTTCAGATCAAATGCTCGGGCGCGTGGAGTTCATCCACTGCAAGTGCTTCATCCACCGCGACATAAAGCCCGACAACTTCCTGATGGGCATCGGCCGGCACTGCAACAAGCTGTACATGATCGATTTCGGCCTGGCCAAGAAGTTCCGCGACCTTCGCTCCCGGTCGCACATCGCTTATCGCGAGGATAAGAACCTTACTGGTATGTCACATCTAATATCCACTGCTAAATATTAGGTCTTCTCCCAAATGGGAGTGAATGACAGGGGGATAGTGCACAGAAGAAAGGAACTGCCTTAACTCTGACCAAGTGAACGAGAGCGAGCGAAGGCTAACAATCAAACGCGAACGAAATAGTGTGGACGTCATGGTTAAAGCAAGCGAGGGCCTTCGTTCACCTTCGGACGTGTGGTTCACATGCGTTAATTAAAAATAATAATAATCATTTATTTCAGGTCAATAAAAAGGAACCTATGTATATACTTATAAATAAAGCTAACATTTAATTAAAAGGGGTATTACACTACACGGTATTCAGGGACCCTAACTCTAACTAAAAGTGGTGTAATAAGATTTAGGGTCCCTAAGCGACGGACCCGGACCCCGGCCCGGTAGTTAATGCCCTGAATAACGTGTAGTGTAATACCGCTTTAAGTGTGGACACAACAGAGAAAGCGAGCGAAACAAGTGCGGTACCGATTGTTCCACTCGTTTAATTTCGCTCGCTCTCGTTCGGTCACCCACTATCTAAATCAGCTCCTATGAGGTCCACGAGCTGAGTTAAGGCATTTACGCCCAGTGCTTGATACCGGTACCAATAATACCGGTACTTTTACGGTAGTAACGGTACTTTCATTTCGTTAAATTCGACTGGGAAGTTACTTTTGAAGTATTCTAAGCGGTTCTCGCGTCGTCTCGTTCTTCTTTTCTAATAAGTTTTCTCTGTCGCTTGCACAAAATAAAATTGTTGAAAAGTACCGATACTTTTCGAGCATAATTTCGGTATATTTACCGATACTTTAGTACCGGTACCAATGAAAGTACCGGTATAATTTGTATCGATACCAAAGAAGTACCGGTACCATGTCAAGGTCAATCGAACCGGTATTTATAAATACCGGTATTCCAAGCCCTGTTTACGCCACAGCAGATGAGAGAGAGAACTATTTTTATTAGCCTAATTGTACTACATGACAGCTTCAGAATAATTATTATAGTAAATCCAAGGTACATTTGACAGGTTCTAGTGCGCACTGGTAGGTCTGACAAGTCTTAAATCGTGCTGACGCAGGACTTGTGACGAGTCGCCAGTCGCAGTTCTCTCCACTCGCTTGTTTCAGACATTGTATTGTTATCAGTACAAAGCCAGTGTGATGTTTCTACCAGTAATATAAGTAGGGGTTATTCTCACGCAAAAACATTAACGCATGCACTGTCCAGCCACAGCGTATATCTATAATAACATGTGTTTGCAGGTACTGCAAGATACGCGTCCATCAACGCTCACCTGGGGATCGAGCAATCGCGGCGGGACGACATGGAATCACTCGGCTATGTACTTATGTATTTCAACAGGTAAATACTCTCTCAGTTGCACTCACACAAACACACACACACACACACAGAGATAGACTGAAATAGTTCTACGTGACCCATGTTTTACCATTGTTTTAAACCTCTATTGGCGCTTAATCGAAGTATTCCAATACGATCCGTTAAAAGACACTTTTTGTTAATAAAAAGTTTAAATATTTATTATAATCTGTCTCATATTTGGCTTCTTGCTACCAATAACTACAAGCAAAAAAAATATCCAGAAGAAACCAAAGAGTCAGTGTTGCCACCTGTGAGTTTAAAAATTGCTAAACTCTGAAGAAAGAGCTGAAAGAGATTTCCAAATCAAAATGTATAAACAAATAATATCGAATAGTTAATTGAGTGATTGATTATTTAATATTATAAAGATTATAAGGTGGAAGAAAGCAGGACTCCGTCACTCTCCTATACATACCTTTATAAGTACCTACAGCGCTCGGAAATTTGGTATCGAATTGTACTTTATTTCGTCGCAGCAAGAGTAGCTTTTTAAATAATTGTTTTCGCGAAGTGCATTTCTGTACCTATATCTATTCTTGGTCAGAAAAAAGAAAAAGTGATAAAAATAATTGTAATGATGCCATCTGATTTCCAGGGGATCATTACCGTGGCAAGGCCTGAAAGCGATCACCAAGAAGCAGAAATACGAAAGGATCAGTGAGAAGAAGATGTCTACCCCCGTCGAGGTGCTAACCAAGGTACTAACACTCTTCCTTCTTGGCCCCTTAAGTAAATAGCCTAGCCTTACCTACTCTTCTAATTTTTATTATTTTTGTGTTTCTTCTTCTTGTCTATTGAATGTGTTATTTATACCTAGGCTATTTAATGAATGTGTTATTTATTTGTACCTAGGCTAAGGGCCAAATAAATGAATTTTCTTTCTTTCTTTCTTCAATACCAAGATTTTCTTCAGGTCACAGAAACTAAGCAGATTGTTAACAAAAGTCGAAGTGATTGTCAGGCAAGAGAGCACGTTATAAAAAGATTCCTGTAAGGTCTTAAGCAAATAAAGCACATTGATTTATAGTTCAAATCGTTAGTTCATTCATATAGAATGTAGGTATAAAAATTAATACACTTGGACATAAGCAAATGTGTATTGTCATGTCACCATACTCTGGGTTTTCAGCATACAAATGTCTAAGTAACTAAAGCAAATTGTTATGAAAATGATAATGATTTCGTTTGTTTACAGGGTTTCCCGGCCGAGTTTGCGATGTATTTAAATTACTGCCGTGGGCTCACCTTTGATGAGGCGCCGGACTACATGTATCTTAGACAGGTAAGTACTATCGATGATTCAGCGCCCGAATTCCGCTAAATAAATCGTTTCAACATTTCAGTAGTATAGTGTTTTAATGTCAGTGGTTAAACTTTTGGGTATTCTACGAGCACAAACTTTTTGAGGTTCATTCATAGCTGTGACGATAACGTTTATGACTACCAATTTGATATTCTAATTATAAAAGTCTCTTCAAGCGCAAAAAATAGTAGAATACCAAATGCACAGACGTCATTATTGAATGGCACTATTGAGATCTTTGTTTTGAAATTAGTGGAATTCAGCCCCAGGCCACATGATCTGAGATTGAAACAAATGGTGTAAAACGGTCACCTATCGGTACCCCCAGGATGATAAGCGCGGTAAAGACCAACATACAAGGTTGGAAACACGAACTAAAGCTTACAGCTGAATAACACTTGAGAAGGGTAGCATATGATAGTACCCAGTGGAAAGCGGAGGCACACCGAATTGTGGGACGTCCTATAATTAAACTTGAACCAATAATATTGCTAAAAAAATATGTAAACCTAAATTTAGGAATAAATTGTAATAAATAGCGAAGGACAATACACAAAGCGTCATGCTTTGAGCTGGTGTTATGGGTAAATAGATAACTGATACACTTCATCATCATCATCATCATCAACCTATATTAGTCCACTGCTGGACATAGGCCTCCCCCAATGAGCGCCATAGCGCCCTGTCTTCAGCTTGACGCATCCAGCATCTGCCAGCAGTCTTTCGCAGATCGTCATCCCACCTGGCCGGAGGGCGTCCTACGCTACGTTTACCGAGTCGCGGTCTCCACTCAAGAACACGTTTACCCCAACGGTTGTCGGTTCTTCGCGAGATATGGCCGGCCCATTGCCACTTCAGCTTGCTAATTCTTTGAGCTATGTGGATAACTTTGGTTCTCTGTCGGATGTATTCGTTACGAATTCTATCTTTCAGAGAGACTCTTTCCATAGCTCGCTGGGCGACTTTGAACTGGTGGACCAGCCCTACCGTGAGTGTCCACGTCTCAGCTCCGTAGGTCATTACGGGTAGGACGCACTGATTGAAAACTTTCGTTTTCAAACATTGCGGTATGGATGAAGAGAAGACTTGACGTAGTTTCCCAAATGCTGCCCAGCTTAGCTGGATCCTCCTCTTGGCCTCCTTCTCAAAATTGTTTTTACCTAGCTGTACAATCTGCCCAAGGTAAGTATACTCGGAAACAATTTCAAGAAGGTGACCATCTACGACGATCGGTCCCGGAACAATGTGGCCATTGATCATGACTTTGGTTTTACCCAAATTCATGCCAAGACCGATACATCGCGAGGCTGAAGCTAGGCCGTCCAGCATGTGGGTCAGCTCCTCTAGCGACTCCGCCATTACGACTATGTCATCAGCGAATCGCAGGTGTGAGATGTAATCGCCGTTTATGTTAATGCCCTTACCTTTCCAGTCCAGCGTTTTAAACATATCTTCCAATGTGCTCGTGAACAGTTTCGGGGATATGACATCCCCCTGTCTCACTCCTCTGCGCAATAAGGAAGTTTCCAATTTCACAAAAATAAAAACTAATTATGTAAGTTTTAGGGCATATATATTACAATAAATATGGTGAAAGAATTATTTTGATAACTTGAAAAATGACAAAGTTATTCCACTTTTACTGAATCAAAAACGAATTAGAAAATAAGCGCTAGGCATTTGGCCTGTGACGTCATAAGTTCCCGCGGGTCAACGGCACAGGTGGGGGGAAAGCGCTTTTCGACTGTTTCGAGTGTTTCATCGTTATTTTGCTCATAGTAAGTACATGGAACGTGGTGTGGGCGAGTGTTTATGTAAAGTATATTAATTTATTTCGTATAGATTTATTATACATATATTTATTTATTATATATAGATTTATTATCGATTTTTCTGAACATAATTTAAGTAATAAGTTAAATGATGTATATTATAAGTTATTATAATATTGATAGATAATATTATTATATTCTGTTTAAATAATGTTTTATTTTCCATTTCTATATTTAAGTACCTAGCGATAAGACCGCCCTTTATATGTAGTCTTAGTACGAGTATGTAGTATTTTTATGTTCTCTTTTCTTTCTTTGTGTGGTAGGTTTAAGTATAATAAAGTGTTTTCTATTCTATTCTAATTTGTATGGATTACTAGCATCTGCCCGCGGCTTCGCACGCGTTTTTGCTATGGAAACGTCTAAAGGCTATTTCTATTCCATGGGAACTGATTTATAGGATGAAAAGTAGCTTACGTGTTATTCCAGGGCTAAAACTACTTAAGTCTATTCCGAATTTCAGCTCGATCAATTTTGTAGTTTTTGTGTGAAAGAGGAACAAACATCCATACATTTATAATATTAAGAAATAGGTACATAATCATATTACTGTATTAGAAAAGTTAATCACCTCGACGCTAAAATCCGGCCGTATACTTTTGCCTAATATTCGGCTATTCGGTCAGGGGGCTCGCCGAATATTCGGTATACTGCCAAATAGATTTTTCATTGCAATCCTAGAAATAACTCTATCCCTTACATTTAACCTACGCCGTCCTTGTCTTTTATTTCCACTTTTTTGCGGAAGCTATATCTATCTCTGTCATTCCCACTTGACTCTGTTCTTCCTTTCGATTCGTTCGAGAACCTTGGCATACCTACCTATGCTTGAAAGTCTAGAACGTTCATAAGATACTGGATTATTCTTTGGATTTCTGCTCATTCCCAAAAGCTCTTCAATGTTCGACTATCAAGGCGAAGAAAATAACCCTTATTTACACAAAGAAAGGTAGGTACATAAATTGATCTAGGTAGGTATAACAAACAGATCGTTGTAGAGATATCGCGTAGGTAGGTACTACCTACTATATTCTGGGTATGATGATAACATTGATGCTGAAAATTATTTAGGTAAGATTTTGAACTCTAGGTATAGGCATAAGAATAAATAATAACTATACCTACTTATTCTTATGGTATAGGTAACCAAATCTTAAGAAAAATACAAGCTAGGTATATTAAAACTATGTAAACGTTGTCGTGCACAGATTTCACAACGGTAATAAATATCCGTTCCGTCTTGATTTAGTATTTTAGATTTGTTTGAGGTTACCGCGCATAGAAACTACTAGACCCGAGCGGAGTTATGACGTCATGACGTTGTTGAGCGGCCGCGCGCCGAGAAGTTTTAAAGCGGACGGGAAAAGTATCATAACTTCGTCATTTATGAAGATAATTGAAAAAAAATTCAGTGGGCTTTATTGCAAGTATAGTATTATATTTTTACATATAAATAAAAAAATCGGAAACTTCCTTATTGGATAGGTTTAGACTGCTGGTCCTGTACTTGGACACTCATAGTGGCAGCTTCATAGAGACACCTCAGCACTTCGATGTAACGATAGTCTACTTGGCATCGCTGTACGGATTCCAGAACAGCCCAGGTTTCGACGGAGTCAAAGGCTTTCTCATAGTCCACAAAAGCGAGACACAGGGGCTGATTATACTCTTCGGACTTCTGTATAATCTGCCTCACTGTGTGTATGTGGTCTATGGTGCCATATCCTCCGCGGAACCCGGCCTGTTCCGGTGGCTGGAACTCGTCAAGTCTCCTGGCGAGACGATTCGTGATCACTCGTGAGAACAGCTTATAGATGTGGCTCAGGAGTGTGATGGGTCTGTAATTTTTAAGGAGAGTTTTATCACCCTTCTTAAAAAAGAGCACCACCAAACTCCCGCTCCACGCCTTAGGAGTTCTCCCACTGTGGAGGACGGTATTGAAGAGGTGTTGTAGCTCCTGTATAACGGAGGCTCCTCCTGCCTTCAGAAGCTCTGAAGTTATACCGTCCTCACCGGGGGCTTTTCCATTTTTAAGCTGCCTCAAAGCTAACACGATTTCGTCTTGACTGATGTCTGGCAGTTCGTCGGTGTAGTGGCGTGTCAGGGTGGCTCTAGAATCAAGGTCATCTCGTCGTGAACGAGGGGCATGTGCAGTGTACAGACGGCCATAAAAATCCTCTATCTCGGCTGAAATCTCCGGTTTCGACAGTACGGTCCTCCCATCGCGCGTTTTAAGCTTCGTCAGGTGGCTCCTGCCAAGCTGCTGAGTGAATACTTTGGACCCTCGGTTTCGCTCTATCGCCTCTTCAATGAGGCGTGTGTTGGAGCTCCGAAGGTCGCGCCGTACCATCTTCGCAATTCGCTTGTTCAGGTCTGACCTCTCTGCCGAAGACACTTGGGTGGTTTCCCGTCTTCTTGTCATCAGATCCAGAGTCTCATCCGAGAGTTTGGACTTCTTGCCAGTTCGCTGTTTTTTGCAGAACTTGATGCCCTCATCCCTCAACGTTTTGACCAGATTGTGTAGGCTCTCGTCAGCGTCATCAGTGGGTTCCAAGGCAACAAATCTGTCTCCGAGTAGCTGCTCGAACTTCTCAGTGCCCGCCATGATTTGGATTGGATTTGGTCGGAGCGTGGACTTCATCAGACGGTGTCTTTCAAGCTTCAAGTTGATTTCAGAGTGCCTCGGAGCATTCGGTGATCAGATCCGGTATTGAACCTGTTGATCACTGAGACATCTCTGCTATTACCTTCATGCTATACCGCTTGGAAAGCCGAAGGATCAGGTACGCTACCCTGGTCGACACACTGGAGATTTCTTGAACGTTGCTAGAGAGGGCCTTATTGACGAGGAAACCCACTCCACCCTGGGATGTTTTATCACCCTCACGAAAGTAGAGAAGATGGCCTGAGTCTAGGGTTACGGTGTCCTCCCCCTCTCTACGGACTTCACATAACCCGAGAACATGCCATTTAATGTTCTCTAACTCCACTTCCAACTGCGCTAAATGATGGTCAAGCCTCAGAGTGCGTCCGTTAAACGTTGCCAGGGTCATTTTAGTAAGCGTGTGGTAGCCTAAATACCGGTGATTCTTAGCACCCCCTGTCCCGCCGTTACCATGACCGCTACCATGGCCAGGAATAGCGAGGCGGCCGGGTACTGGGGGCCATTTTTTGGCGTTTCCTATCATTTCGGGGGTAATGCCCATAATCCCCACGCTGGGCATGCGGGTTGGAGATCGCAGTCTGATGATGGGGTTGTTCTAGAGGGGTGCTGCTGCCCACCCCCCGGTATATCCCTTAGTCGCCTCTTACGACACCCACGGGAAGAGTTGGGTTAATGCTATTCTAAGCCGGCACCACACGGCGGATACACTTAATACAATACATTACACAAGAAATCACTCAGAACCCGGAACAAATATTTGCAGATTTTATAAAAAAGGGATATAGGGACATAGGGACAGAGAAAGCGACTTTGTACTATGTAGTGATTATACAATCAATGTCGCACAGACCGTGTATTGTGAGCGTTCTGTAACAATGTTTGATTGTGTTCTCAGTTGTTCCGGATCCTGTTCCGCACAATGAACTACCAGTACGACTACACATTCGACTGGACTATCCTGCGGCAGCGCAAGCAGCACATGGAGGGCGGCGCCGCGCCCGCCGACCGGCGCTCCCCCTCCGTGCAGCGCCGCGCCGCCAACCCGCCGCAGCCGCAGCCTCCGCCCAACAATGAGGTATGTACTGCACAACTAGGGTTGCCAGGTCCGCCAAACCTAAAAATATACATTTCTAGTAGGGTTTCGAAATCCGGGACAATAAGCTCTTAATTACTGGACACAGGACAAGCTGCGAAATTCCGGGACAGTCCCGGAAATCCCGGCGATCTGGCAACCCTAGCACAACGCAAGCACCACTTAAAGAAGTCCTACACTACTAAAGTCAAGACGGGATATTTACCGTGATTTGATTTGAGTGTTCCGATATTTCGGTTCTGTTTCATGCGCAAGATTTCGAAAGGATTGAAGACTCACCTGAGGAAGCAGTTCGAAATCATTGTAAATATTCCGTCTTAAATGATATTAGTGTTAGTAACTGTGATAGTTTTAAAAGTTTCAGTCTTCCAAAAATCACGTGATGTTTTAGCTTCTGTTTACTGGTAGGTTCCTTTATTCTACTGTATTGACTACCATGGACAGGTAGAACTGTTAAAGACTGGTGGCAGATGCTGGATGCGGCAAGCTGAATACAGGGCAAGCGAGCGTTTTGTCCATTAACACCTAAATAAAAGCACTCTTTGCTAGTTTAAATTCCACATAGCGTGATTCTCGGATAGGTAGGATCGTTCCTATTAACACCTATCTAACCCCGATCCTCCCCATCCCTCATCCACCCGTCTCCTATTCTAGGTGAAGTCGGTCCACGCCACCAACGATGCAAAGCAGGCGGTGAAAGGCCATCAGTCCGTCAGTCAGCTCAAGAAGAAACTATCCACGATCTCCTAACTTCAATATGAATCATTTTAGGTCTTAACTTGATGACAAAGTATCTTAGGAAAATTCCGCGTTGACACGGTTCCAGGATCGAATGATAAATTATTTTAGATAGTTATTTAGAGGCGAATATACGAAAATTATATGTCCTTGGGTTTTAGTAGGCGTTCAAGAAAAAACCTCTGAGAATTACTATGATCTGGGGTCTTTTTATTAATTATTAAGTTTTCTTGTAAATTTAGTAAGGGTCAGCTCTGCGATGGATATTGAAAATCGGTCTGGATGATAGAAGAAATTAAGTTGTATTGTTTGTTGGAGGCTTCCGAAACTGTATGAATGGTATTGAGCGTTAGAGTCTTGTGTGTCTACATTTCTCTGTAAATTACTTAAGACTTAAGATTATTTGACTGTTAAATAAACAGATTTGTTGAAATGCCCAACAGGTTTCCAACACCACTGTTGGAGACAGAGTTAAGCTGTGGCTGACTTGAGTTTTATATTTTAATGAAACTTTTTAGCAATGGTGAAATATCAAAAAATTGTATAAATTTAAAAAATGAGTGTCATTAACTCTTAAAAATAGTGTTATGCGTGAGTTAAGCAGCATTTTTTACAGACAGGGAATGTGAATTTTATATGAACTAAATAAAAACAAGCATTTTTGTGTTGACCCAGTTATTTTTTCACTCGATACTCATATTTCTGATAAAGGTAATCAGTTTCAAGGTTCTTGTGCTCAGTTAAAGTTATATTAGGTATATTTTGTGATCACTATCTATACATTTTGATAGTTTTATATTTCACTGTACCTTTCAAAGACCTGCTAATTAACGAAACCATTTGTTAGTTACACACTAAGTTAACTTGCCTCATTATTAAATGTACATATGTACCTATCATCAATAAAACTTTTTCACCACAGAAAATTATTAGATTTTAGTCTCTTAGATCACTAAGTTTCTAGTAATAGTCCGGTCAATTTAGACATTTGAAACGTCTTAAATTTCCGACCAAGCTGAAAATCGTTAAGATTGTTTAAAATATAATGAAAAATAAAATTTGATAGTTCCCCTGTATTCCCCTGTAAGGAAAAAAATATATTCAAGGTATAAAATCGTAATATATGGTTTTCAATATTAGTTTTACAACTTTTTGAATCTCTTTTGAAACTCTTATTTTTTGGTCTAATTTGACCGGACTATAATAAACCATCATAAAGTTGCTAGTGTAAGCCATAGTGTTTTATATAATTGAATAAAATAAATATCTAATTGTATGTTTTTCTTTTCAGTGAAAAAGATTAAGTTGTTCGGCGGTGAAGGATGGTCCTGCAAAGAAACGGAAGCTCTCTCACTACGCGAGATAAACAGACCTCCCACAGTGATGCGTGTACAGAAAACAAACCCGTTGTTATTATTTGACATGTCAAAGTGATGAGAATAGTTTATGACAGTTTTAATTCCTCAAAGATATCCTAAATTGGGTTGCATTTAACGTAACTATCAGAGTCGGTATGCGTTTTCACTGTGGCTGTCGTTACCCTGTTTTCTGACCGTCCCTACGCGCTGGACACATTTCGATAAGGACTGCAGCTTTCACTCGAGAGGCCTTCTTATGCTGGTTCTTTGTGGAATTTGTACTAATATTTGGAGAGTTCACTGATACACGATGCACTATTGTTCTATACATCAATTTGGCTCGAGCCGATTATCTTGACAGTACATTTTCTCCTTGTTATTTATCAGTTTAAACCTTAAAGCTGAAACGAGCCTCAATATAGCTGCGGCTAAATACCAAATATGAGTGCAAATGAAACGAAGACGGCAGAGTGTTTGTGCAAGAGACAATGTGAAATTTGTGTACAAACTGAATACGAATCGTATTGTATATTTTTTATTCGCCTTCACGTGAACGGGCGTGTGACCGACGGTGTGCATTTTGAAGATATCTGTGCGCGTCTACGAATGTGTAGGGAAAAAAACCATGTCTTATGTAAGTGCTTCTATTGTAGCCCATTCCTAAAAAAGAACCAAGGTTTTGTCTGCAGCGAACAGTGTTGCATTACATTGAATATAAAGTTTAAAGACTATTCTGGAATATATTGTTTAACAATGAAAATTACAATCAAAGAATACAAACAAACAGTTTAATTGACCTAACTGTAGTTCATAAAATTATTCTAAAATTGTTATGATGTGAGAAAACTTGTCTTTTTTGAGTTTGGGCTTTATTGTTTTGTTTTCTATAAGTGTTACAAAACATCTGTCGACACTAATTGCTAAGATAGTGTTATGTAGCGCTTATAACTTGAATGTGCCAGATTGGCAGTTAATTATAAAATGGGTCACTATTGAAACTACTTCTGTCTCATTGGTTTGTTATACAAGAGAAAGAGATAGTTTTGGGCCTCTTCTTCTATAAGTGAAAGTAGTCTTATTTTTATTAATGGATCTTCCAAATCTTAACAGTTAACTTCAAAGAGGTAGTGATAAAACCTTTTTATTGTCTTTTGTCAGATATGGGGACGAATATTTGACAGTAACTTTATAATCTTCAAATAAAGCAGAGGTCCTGATTGTAAAGGCACTATGCAGTGTAGATAGCCAATGTGTTATGTTAGTTTAAACTCAATATTTACTTAGTTTTTCGATGTTAGTTTTTTCTCATTACTAGCTAGTTGTTTACATTAAATTTATTGATAGAAGTCAGAAGTGTTTCGAGTTTCTATAGCATACTTATAAAAACTATGAAGTTTTAGTTAGAACTAAAATGTGGGGTAGGTTTTATAAGTAAGTGTAGATATTGTAAATATGTGCGGATAATTGAAATACTATGGCCCCTCGAGGACGCGACGTTAACATATTGGCTACAAATGTTCATTAAAATTACTGATTTATTTACTAATAATGTAAGTAGAATTCTGTAAGAAAAAAACCAAGAAAAAGTATAAAAAAATATGCTTAGGTAAGAGAATAAAATTGATTCCCTTTTCATTGCGGCGCATCCGTTGGATAGTTTTTTTATTTTTTCTATAATTTGCGGTCGTTCTTCAAAATTGTACATAGATTTCTCGATAGCGGTGCGTCGCAAAGAAACTCGGTACGGACCGTATCATATATTTTAAAATAATTTCGGAAAATGTAAATATGAGTGTTCATTTAAACTGATATTTTTTTAAGGACACGCAATTTTTTTTCCTGTCTTGTGTCACAATTAGACCATAAATTCCATATTGACCGGTGATATTTTTAAATCACTAATCCAATGCTTCCTAACTAGTTGCTAGCCTCAGGTACAGTGTCACAAGGCAGGATTTAATCTAAGGGTCAATCTCATCACTCCTTGCTAGATACTCATGATAGCTGCTTTTCAACTTAATTTGGGTTGATAATATGTACTGCATAAGAAAGCTGAATACAGATTCTTTGGCGAAAACAAGGTTTAAGAACGCCAAATAACTAAGGCTGTTGCGACATTTTAATAAACCCCGTCCATTGGATAATATGAATGAAAGAAAAAGTTTCATTCACTCATTCACATATCCAATGGACGGGGTCCATCCATGTTTAGTTTTTGATGAAATCGAGGACTGGATGCACAATGTACAGTTATTTGGCGCGCACTGTGTTACTGCCTAATTGTACATTACCATCAACTAAGCACAGAATTGTTTCGCCTTGAAAACTGTTTTACAAATTGTGATGAGTGAAGCCACGAGAGTAAATATAAAATGAAAGCGTATTGTGTGAAGCGTGATGCGAGTGTATGAAATGGATACAGAACTCTAGGATAACGCCTTCCCTTTATCCTGATAGATAAACTCTGGGATACTTTTGTGGGCAAAATCTTAGAAACAAGAACGGTTTTTTTTGTGTTGTTAGTGTTATAAATACTTACAAGTTATTGTCTGACAAATAAGGGCTCATGATAGAAATGACATCCGTAATGTCGTCTAGGGTCGCCGTCATCGTTAATCGATGACGACTATATCATAAGATGATTAAAGTAATTGTTAGAAGACGCTCGTTTTGCTGAAACATTCAAGTTAATACCTAATATCAGTTTCTTGACAATTTCATTTCAATTCATTATGTATGTTAGCAAACACATAACATTATTTTAGACATTAAATTTTTGAAAAAATAAAATAAAAAATAAAAAATAAAAAATCTAAAATCGATCTCGCTTTTCGGCAGAGTATTTATGGTTTCTCTTAGAGTTCTGTTCCATGATCATAGAATGTTCTGCACTTAAATGATAAAATTAATAAAAGATAATAATAAATACATTTGTTTCTTTTTCTTGAATAGGTACCTATTCCAAAATAGATTTTTATAAGCATGTAAATTAGGCTTGAAGTTGATATACATACACACTTGCTGTGTGGATTGTTTATATCATTATTATCCTTTGGAACAAAGGAGTTAAGTCAGATTCTGTAGGTCAAGTTCTGGTTAAGACAGATTCACAGATGAACTAATAAAGTTAAGTGTGTAGCATCACATCACCAAGTTCCATAATGATGGATAACTAATGCCAGAAACATACTTGCGTGTCGCGGTGTGTCGGGGCGCGCCAGAAGCATATCGGTTTCATACATTTAGTATGGTTAGGGACATACTTGTATGGCGTGTCGTGTCGCGACACGGTCTATCGTGTCGCAGAATGCTAGCCACCGATTCGCCGATTGCGCCAGAGCGGTGGTGGGGGTTATGTCGCGACACGTAAATATGTTTCCGCCCTAACACTGCGTTCCCAATCCTAGTTTCACCGAGGAGGAGAAAAGTAAAATAAGAATAATAATATACTCTCGAGGTAGGTACGAAAGTGTTAGGTACAGTCAGCGTCAAATTGATATGAGCGTCGTGAAAAACATAAAAGCAATTTGATATACATAAGTACGCAGTTCGAATCATCATATTGTTGTAAGCACCAAAGGTGTTCAAAAATCTTACGACTCATTGTTTCATATTTATATGAGCAGTCGGGGTGTTCAAAATTATCTTAGTAAGCTCAAATTATCTAATTAAAAAGCTAAAATTATCTTAGTAAGCTCTCAAAGTTATCTGTGCATAAAATGAACCTTTAAATTTTTTTAATGATAACAGAATTCATATATTTCCATAGTGCATTTAATATTATATCTATGATATTTCAAGTTTCTATGATATTTCAAGTATTCACTCAAAATATCTTTATTAACAACGAAAATTACAAGCAAAGGAATAGAAAAATTACAACTAGTATTTACAATTGAAACCATTGAGCTAACCGCAGACGGTTGCAAACAGTCTAAAGGTAGCTCAATTGATCCATGTCAATACCAGTCGGAAGCGTCCCCAAGACACTGGCTGCATTACCACGCTGTATGGCAATGCTGATGCGCTGAGCCAGATATTCACCAGCTCTCGGGTCACGCGTCGCATCGACCAGACGCTCAGATAATTTTTTTTTTTTTCACTCAAAAGAGTTTGCATACCTACTACCTTTGAGAACTTTGTTTATGCACAGATAACTTTGAAAGTTTTGTTTACTAAGATAATTTTGAACACCCTGACTGCTCATATAAATATGAAACAATGAGTAGTAAGATATTTTGAACACCTTGGGTGCTTACAACAATATGATGATTTGAAATGCGTATATCAAATTGCTTTTATGTTTTTCAGATCATTTTGACTACTCTAGACGCTCATATCAATTTGACTCTGACTGTACCTACAATTGATTTCTGGATTTAAAATTATTCTTGTCATAGGTAGTGTTTTTATTTTCAGTCGGTACCTACTTGATATCTATCTCTATTGAACTTCTCGAGTAGTAGATAGGTAGGTATGTAAGTAAAGAAGTGGTACTTACAAAATTACTAAGTTACTAAAGAAAATAAATACCTACATACGTAGGAGAATTAAAAAAATAGTAGGTCCTGTAACCGGCGATACCTAAGTATTTGTAAAATATAAGTTTATTTAGATAATAATTTTTACGAGTTGCCGTTTAGTATTCAGAGATATTTAATGAAAATGTCGTTATTAAAACTGACTTACATCCGGTTGCACAAAACTATTCATTAGCACGTCATTAGGTAGGTACTTAAATAGGCCATTCGTGCTAATGAAATCATTCTTTCGCTTTTTTCAAAAGTCTTGGGAGTGACAATAGGGTGTACTAATAGTCCATGGCACACTGAGAGTCAGCGGTAGACTGGTAGGTGTGCGGCAGGTAGCAACTGTTCAAGCGGGTGCGTGTGAGATAGGTGCTGGCAAGATGTAAATAGTACATTGTTACCCAAGGGTTGAAAGTAACTTATTTAGTCCCGAGACGGACTCGGGCGCAAATAGTTCGAGGGACTAAGTAGGTAAGTTACTTTCATCCGAGGTAAACACTTCATTACGAATACAAGGAAATACAGGGTGTTAGTGTGAACAGCGTTCTCCTTGAAACCAGAGGTTCAGCATCATGAGTAGAAAATCAAAATCAAAACAAAATCGATGAGAAAAGCTTAACAACTATTTTAGTTTCGCAAGATTTTGATATTTCATGTCTTCGCTATCGTACCCGATGCCATAGTCACTCTACATAGTTTAAGTACCTACCTACGTAAGTACTTATACCCGCGCCTTACTTGGATCGTAACTTCATTATAATGTGATAGTGCGGTCGGCGGGGGGCGGCGGCCGGCTCACGTGTCACGTGTGGCACATGCGGTCACGTGTCGCCTGGTCGAAGTACTTGTGTCACGTGTTTGTGAGCAAACGTTTAGTGTTTATAAAATTTTTCTTTAAAATAAGAGTAAAAAATAGAATCATTTTTTTTCATCCGTTTTGGATTCTACTCATGATGCTGAACCTCTGGTTTCAAGGCCAACGCTGTTCACACTAACACCCTGTTTAAATAAAAACATGAGAAAACAAATGAATCGAATTACCGCTAATTTTTTTTGTTATATTAGTCCATCTAGGATAGGCGAAAGCCATAAAGCCATACTGTCTTTCGTATTTTTTGACTTCAGTAAATTGCCGCTAACGCGTTTTTTTTTTAGCTTCAGCATTTATTTTTATTAAATCATTCTACCAATAGCATGGTTCAATAGTAAGGTGATAGCTGTCAGTTGAAAACGATTCTCCTTAGGGCTGAAAAGTATCACTTTCAACCCGCTCTTCATGCAACTTCAGACCTACTCGGCAGTCCTGGATTTATAAATAGGCCGTATAGGCCGCGGCCTAGGGGCAGCAGCGTCCTAGGGGCGGCAGATTTCAGAAGACAGTCACTCGATTGCAAACGATAAAAGTCAAACAGGTTCAATGGAGCGATTTTGCAATTATTATATTTATTATACTTGTAATAAATTTTTGGGTTCCTTATGCTTCTGCTGTTAAAGCAAAAAGATTTTATGGCCAAATGCAGGATTCGAACCTTGTATGCCTACCTTGTAAGCTAATAAAGAACGGCTTTGTACATGGGGCAGCGGAAAAAAGTGGCCTACACTCATAAAAAATATAAAACCGGCACTGCTACTCGGAAAGAGTATGAGTAATGAAAAACCATTTAAATTGTCTGGCTTTTGAGGTATCTACCTAAGACTTTTATATAGGTCTCCGAGTAGAGTCACATATAAAATTCAGCTTTTATACAATATCGAAAGTACAATTGAAATTAATTACAGTTTAGGGGTGTCTGGCAGGGGGTAGCAAGCAACTGTCAAAAGTGTCCGGGTATAACGTGTGTAGCGACATCTAGCATGATGTGAGCTGAACTAAAATGAAAAAAGAAATAACAAAAATTCTGAGTGCAAAAAGTGGATCACGTGACCATTATTCCTAGATCGCGCAAGCGTTGGTTTCTACAACATCTAGCCTATATAGAACTTTCCGACATCAACTGTCGGTCGGAAGACCCCGGGTAAGTGGGCCAGTTGGGCCGACCCGGTACAGGGAAGATCTTCTCCTGTAACTCTTTGGGGGAATTCCACCTTTAACCCCCAAAACGTGAATTCTAAAGATATCCTGAAGAAAATATACAAAAATTGGACTATAAACTTTAATTTTGAGGTACTATTTTGTACACCTTTACAACCTGTTACCTGCCAAAGTAACCACAATCGAAACTACATAGCCACAGAGAAACTTTCAGCTTTTATAAAATTTTAATAATGAAGGTTTGGCCGTGGTCGGCTCTTACGGTATAAATTAAGTATATTTTCACTACTCATACTCGGAAAGTAGGTCTAAACATGCCTGAAGAGCGGGTTGAAAGTGATACTTTTCGGTATCATTTAATCGGTCAGTGAATTAAACAGATTTTAGTGAACAAAATAATTAATTCGGTATGCTGAATAAATAAAACTGGGCTGCAACAAAGGGCTTGCAAAAAAATAAAAATTGGGCAACAAGAAAAAATAACAACGGGCTTTTTAAAAAATATTTGTGCAGTAAATTATTTTTTACGCATCAGCAAATCATGATTAGCATTTATTGAAATTTTGGCCTGTTGTAAAACTAAAAATGGAGCAACCAACTATCAGAAATAACCAGCAGACCGTGAATCGGATTTAATTCAGTGTTTGGAAGCTCACTAATTAGTTTTGGTTTGCTAATTTGACGATCGATGTGGCGGCGCGCGTGGCGTGGCGGGGCAGCGGGTTGCGGGTTTGATTTCCACCTAAGGGTATTTATATAATCTACAATTAATTTGGCATACAACCTACATCCATGTTCTTTAATTTGACTACCAGGGAAAAGCAGGAATGAACCGAAATTAAAAAGCCCGTGTCATGAACATGTACACACCTACTATACACACTCACGCAGACCATTTCAAGCATTGACTCTGACTCCCCTCAGTACCCCAGTGACGCCCTACATCGCATAGGTAACTGTTATTTTTTAAACTACTTTTATAAAAGCACTTATTCTAGTAGCGGCGGCGACCATTGACGTTTTCCACTGTTCACAGAGCGAGTTCGCAAGGGCCTTACTTTACAATTTGTGCTATTGTTAATATTTATTTTTTAATGCTTGTGATATAAATTTATTGATTTTTTAGTTATGTACAGACAGCTTCACTAATTGGTATCCCCCTCACAGAATATGCAGTAGTGTGTATTCAGTAGCACGCAGGTTCAAACCCTTTAACATAAAAATAATTGATTATAGTTTACAGATTTCTCGATAATTTCGTATTTTGTTTTGTTATAAATTTTATTCAATTACTTAATCAGAAAACTAAGATTTTTTCAACACCTTTCTTAATTTCTATCGGTACGCACGAGTAACTATGCTAAATTTCGTGACATAATTATAAGTAACGTTGGTGTAGTGGTAGAAGTAGCCGAGTTAATCTGGCTTCTAATCGCAATACCCGAGTTCGATCCCCTTTATCGATTAAGTAGATGTCTTTTTATATTTGCCATTTTTTATTTTTGTCTATTCTTGTGAATAGTGAAGTCATTGTTTATTAGTATCAATATAATGATTGAAAAATAAAACACAATTTTAGGTAAGTAAACACACTTTTTCTATTTCAAAATTTATGACTACATAACAAAACAAAATAAACATAATTAGTAGCATACATTGTTTGTTTGTCTTAGACATTTTTTATTTTATAATCAAGCTTATTTATAAGTTGTTCCCTATCCTGATAAATAATGTTCCATTTGCGATTTAGTACTCGAGAATACACATGTTTTCATTAGATTATTGTTTACTTTTCTAATCTAATGAATTAAACAATTTGAATCTCCTGTAAATCGTGGAACATAGTTTAATCAGGTAGGTTTGAAAATATATATGAGGTCAAAGGGTGTTTTTCTATTATTTATTTTTTGTAGTCTGTTTCTCATCTGTGTAACCTCTTGCTCTAAGTTATGCTTGGATCTCAATTCATTCGAATGCCAATTTAAAACCATTTGACCCCACATATTTTCTCAGACTTAGGTCCGGACTTTTAGCTAGCTAGGAATAACAGTAATGTCTTCTTAAAAATAAAATCATTCAGAAACCATTCGCGTACGATGCACTGCACAATTATAATGGACAAAATAAATTTGTCCCTCTGGATACACGATCCGCACAGAAAGTAACATGACTTCCTTCAACATTGTCAAATATTGTTCGCCATTCATACTCCCAGTCATTTCTTCTATTTTCCGGGAACCATAGAAGACCCCAATAACCTAAAAATAACAATTTAATCAATTGGTGTTTGTTTTTAGGTGTGTGGGATAAAATACAAATAATTTATTTGCATTGGTCAAATACTATGTTGTTTGTTTGTTTTGTTTTAAAAAGATAAGAATAAGATGAAATAATCTTTGATAAATGTAATTGGATTCGTTGAGAATTATCACTTACTTTTATAATTTATTCTGTTGTTACACTCCTGTTGTTTTTTCTGCCAATTCTTCTTACATTCACATCCCCCTCGGATTTAAATTTACGACCTCATAAGCGCAGGGTTCGAATCTGTAAGATAACAAATCAACAATATATTATGCAGTTAAAGATAAGTAACAAGGTTTTACTAAAAAGATATAAGTAGGAAATTTACCGTTATTCCAAGCTGACGACCAATCTTCTTATTACTTATTTGCTGTTCGATAATAACCGGGATCTTAGTTCTCACAAAATTACTGATATGCAACATTTCCTTCAATATTCTTCAATTCCACCAAAAACATAAATAAAAACAACCAAGTAAACACTCGAATTGAGAATGGCAGTAACCTTTTCTTCGTTCACCAAGATTGTATTTAGATCTACCCTCATCTTTTTTCTTATCCAGATATCGTAAATAAAATCCGCTGCCGAACATAAATAACACAAAATTTCGAGCGTCCGATAACTAGTTCATTAGCTTAGTTGTTTAGTGAAGTGGTTAAAATGTCATGCGAGCGATTGGATGCCTGGTTCGAACCCCACTTGATAATACAATTTTTGTTTCTTAGAATTTGAGTAAAAGATTAGTAAATCGGTCGGACGACAAATGTAAACTTTAGCTATTTGAGGGGTTACCAATTAGTGATTCTGTCTGTACCTATTTTAAATATTGACTAGAATTATTTTTACTTAAGGATATGACCGAATTATTTCTATTTTATTTTGCTTTTTGACATTTAATTTTGTATTGTATATATAATATTTAATAATTGTAATTTGATAATTTCTTTTGATACCTATTTAATTATTTGCTTATTGTGTTTATGATTTTATTAATGTTTTTGACTACTCTATTGAATTAGGTAATACCTGTAAGAATAGATGTAATGTTTTGAAATAAATACAAATACAAATACAAAAAATAACATTACTAGATGCGCCCCGCGGCTTCGCCCGCGAACCAGAGTTCTTTATATGCCTGGATGCTCTCCATCACCAATGACACCTGGATGCTCTCCATCATCAAAGACACCTCCTGGATGCTCTCCATCATCAAAGACACCTCCTGGATGCTCTCCATCATCAATGACACCTGGATGCTCTTCATCATCAAAGCCACCTCCTGGATGCTCTCCATCATCAATGACACCTGGATGCTCTCCATCATCAAAGACACCTCCTGGATGCTCTCCATCATCAAAGACACCTCCTGGATGCTCTCCATCATCAAAGACACCTCCTGGATGCTCTCCATCATCAAAGACACCTGGATGCTCTCCATCATCAAAGACACCTCCTGGATGCTCTCCATCATCCTAGACACTCCTAGATGCTCTTCATCATCAAAGACACCACCTGGATGCTCTCCATCATCAAAGACACCACCTGGATGCTCTCCATCATCTCCTGGATGCTCTCCATCATCTCCTGGATGCTCTCCATCATCTCCTGGATGCTCTCCATCATCTCCTGCATGCTCTCCATCATCTCCTGGATGCTCTCCATCATCTCCTGGATGCTCTCCATCATCTCCTGGATGCTCTCCATCATCTCCTGGATGCTCTCCATTATCTCCTGCATGCTCTCCATCATCTCCTGGATGCTCTCCATCATCTCCTGAATGCTCTTCATCATCTCCTGGATGCTCTTCATCATCTCCTGGATGCTCTCCATCATCTCCTGGATGCTCTCCATCATCCTAGACACCTCCTGGATGCTCTCCATCATCTCCTGGATGCTCTCCATCATCTCCTGGATGCTCTTCATCATCTCCTGGATGCTCTCCATCATCTCCTGGATGCTCTCCATCATCTCCTGGATGCTCTCCATCATCTCCTGGATGCTCTCCATCATCTCCTGGATGCTCTTAATCATCTCCTGGATGCTATGCATCATCTCCTGGATGCTCTCCATCATCTCCTGAATGCTCTTCATCATCTCCTGGATGCTCTCCATCATCCTGGATGCTCTCCATCATCTCCTGGATGCTCTTCATCATCTCCTGGATGCTCTCCATCATCTCCTGGATGCTCTTCATCATCTCCTGGATGCTCTCCATCATCTCCTGGATGCTCTCCATCATCTCCTGGATGCTCTCCATCATCTCCTGCATGCTCTCCATCATCTCCTGGATGCTCTCCATCATCTCCTGGATGCTCTTCATCATCTCCTGCATGCTCTCCATCATCTCCTGGATGCTCTCCATCATCTCCTGGATGCTCTCCATCATCTCCTGGATGCTCTTCATCATCTCCTGGATGCTCTCCATCATCCTAGACACCTCCTGGATGCTCTCCATCATCTCCTGGATGCTCTTCATCATCTCCTGGATGCTCTCCATCATCTCCTGGATGCTCTCCATCATCCTAGACACCTCCTGGATGCTCTCCATCATCCTAGACACCTCCTGGATGCTCTCCATCATCTCCTGGATGCTCTCCATCATCTCCTGGATGCTCTTCATCATCTCCTGGATGCTCTCCATCATCTCTTGGATGCTCTCCATCATCTCCTGGATGCTCTCCATCATCTCCTGGATGCTCTCCATCATATCCTGCATGCTCTCCATCATCTCCTGGATGCTCTCCATCATCTCCTGAATGCTCTTCATCATCTCCTGGATGCTCTCCATCATCTCCTGGATGCTCTCCATCATCTCCTGGATGCTCTCCATCATCCTGGATGCTCTCCATCATCTCCTGGATGCTCTTCATCATCTCCTGGATGCTCTCCATCATCTCCTGGATGCTCTTCATCATCTCCTGGATGCTCTCCATCATCCTAGACACCTCCTGGATGCTCTCCATCATCTCCTGAATGCTCTTCATCATCTCCTGGATGCTCTTCATCATCTCCTGGATGCTCTCCATCATCTCCTGGATGCTCTCCATCATCCTAGACACCTCCTGGATGCTCTCCATCATCCTAGACACCTCCTGGATGCTCTCCATCATCTCCTGGATGCTCTCCATCATCTCCTGGATGCTCTTCATCATCTCCTGGATGCTCTCCATCATCTCCTGGATGCTCTCCATCATCTCCTGGATGCTCTCCATCATCTCCTGGATGCTCTCCATCATATCCTGCATGCTCTCCATCATCTCCTGGATGCTCTCCATCATCTCCTGAATGCTCTTCATCATCTCCTAGATGCTCTCCATCATCTCCTGGATGCTCTCCATCATCTCCTGGATGCTCTCCATCATCCTGGATGCTCTCCATCATCTCCTGGATGCTCTTCATCATCTCCTGGATGCTCTCCATCATCTCCTGGATGCTCTTCATCATCTCCTGGATGCTCTCCATCATCTCCTGGATGCTCTCCATCATCTCCTGGATGCTCTCCATCATCTCCTGCATGCTCTCCATCATCTCCTGGATGCTCTCCATCATCTCCTGGATGCTCTTCATCATCTCCTGCATGCTCTCCATCATCTCCTGGATGCTCTCCATCATCTCCTGGATGCTCTCCATCATCTCCTGGATGCTCTTCATCATCTCCTGGATGCTCTCCATCATCCTAGACACCTCCTGGATGCTCTCCATCATCTCCTGAATGCTCTTCATCATCTCCTGGATGCTCTTCATCATCTCCTGGATGCTCTCCATCATCTCCTGGATGCTCTCCATCATCCTAGACACCTCCTGGATGCTCTCCATCATCTCCTGGATGCTCTCCATCATCTCCTGGATGCTCTTCATCATCTCCTGGATGCTCTTCATCATCTCCTGGATGCTCTCCATCATCTCCTGGATGCTCTCCATCATCTCCTGGATGCTCTCCATCATCTTCTGGATGCTCTTCATCATCTCCTGGATGCTCTCCATCATCTCCTGGATGCTCTCCATCATATCCTGCATGCTCTCCATCATCTCCTGCATGCTCTCCATCATCTCCTGAATGCTCTTCATCATCTCCTGGATGCTCTCCATCATCTCCTGGATGCTCTCCATCATCTCCTGGATGCTCTCCATCATCTCCTGGATGCTCTCCATCATCTCCTGGATGCTCTTCATCATCTCCTGGATGCTCTCCATCATCAAAGACACCTCCTGGATGCTCTCCATCATCAATGACACCTGGATGCTCTCCATCATCGATGACACCTGGGTGCTCTCCATCATCAAAGACACCTCCTGGATGCTCTCCATCATCAAAGACACCTCCTGGATGCTCTCCATCATCGATGACACCTGGATGCTCTCCATCATCAAAGACACCTCCTGGATGCTCTCCATCATCTCCTGAATGCTCTTCATCATCTCCTGGATGCTCTCCATCATCCTGGATGCTCTCCATCATCTCCTGGATGCTCTTCATCATCTCCTGGATGCTCTCCATCATCTCCTGGATGCTCTTCATCATCTCCTGGATGCTCTCCATCATCTCCTGGATGCTCTCCATCATCTCCTGGATGCTCTCCATCATCTCCTGGATGCTCTTCATCATCTCCTGGATGCTCTCCATCATCTCCTGGATGCTCTCCATCATCTCCTGGATGCTCTCCATCATCTCCTGGATGCTCTTCATCATCTCCTGGATGCTCTTCATTATCTCCTGGATGCTCTCCATCATCTCCTGGATGCTCTCCATCATCCTAGACACCTCCTGGATGCTCTCCATCATCTCCTGAATGCTCTTCATCATCTCCTGGATGCTCTTCATCATCTCCAGGATGCTCTCCATCATCTCCTGGATGCTCTTCATCATCTCCTGGATGCTCTCCATCATCTCCTGGATGCTCTCCATCATCTCCTGGATGCTCTTCATCATCTCCTGGATGCTCTCCATCATCTCCTGGATGCTCTCCATCATCTCCTGGATGCTCTCCATCATCTCCTGGATGCTCTTCATCATCTCCTGGATGCTCTCCATCATCTCCTGGATGCTCTCCATCATCTCCTGGATGCTCTCCATCATATCCTGCATGCTCTCCATTATCTCCTGGATGCTCTCCATCATCTCCTGAATGCTCTTCATCATCTCCTGGATGCTCTCCATCATCTCCTGGATGCTCTCCATCATCTCCTGGATGCTCTCCATCATCTCCTGGATGCTCTCCATCATCTCCTGGATGCTCTCCATCATCTCCTGGATGCTCTTCATCATCTCCTGGATGATCTCCATCATCTCCTGGATGCTCTCCATCATCAAAGACACCTCCTGGATGCTCTCCATCATCAAAGACACCTCCTGGATGCTCTCCATCATCAATGACACCTGGATGCTCTCCATCATCGATGACACCTGGGTGCTCTCCATCATCAAAGACACCTCCTGGATGCTCTCCATCATCAAAGACACCTCCTGGATGCTCTCCATCATCGATGACACCTGGATGCTCTCCATCATCAAAGACACCTCCTGGATGCTCTCCATCATCAATGACACCTGGATGCTCTCCATCATCAAAGACACCTCCTGGATGCTCTCCATCATCCTAGACACCTCCTGGATGCTCTCCATCATCTCCTGGATGCTCTCCATCATCTCCTGGATGCTCTTCATCATCTCCTGGATGCTCTCCATCATCTCCTGGATGCTCTCCATCATCTCCTGGATGCTCTCCATCATCTCCTGGATGCTCTCCATCATATCCTGCATGCTCTCCATCATCTCCTGGATGCTCTCCATCATCTCCTGAATGCTCTTCATCATCTCCTGGATGCTCTCCATCATCTCCTGGATGCTCTTCATCATCTCCTGGATGCTCTTCATCATCTCCTGGATGCTCTCCATCATCTCCTGGATGCTCTCCATCATCCTAGACACCTCCTGGATGCTCCATCATCTCCTGAATGCTCTTCATCATCTCCTGGATGCTCTTCATCATCTCCTGGATGCTCTCCATCATCTCCTGGATGCTCTCCATCATCCTAGACACCTCCTGGATGCTCTCCATCATCTCCTGGATGCTCTCCATCATCTCCTGGATGCTCTTCATCATCTCCTGGATGCTCTCCATCATCTCCTGGATGCTCTTCATCATCTCCTGGATGCTCTCCATCATCTCCTGGATGCTCTCCATCATCTCCTGGATGCTCTCCATCATCTCCTGGATGCTCTCCATCATCAAAGACACCTCCTGGATGCTCTCCATCATCAAAGACACCTCCTGGATGCTCTCCATCATCCTAGACACCTCCTGGATGCTCTCCATCATCAAAGACACCTCCTGGATGCTCTCCATCATCAAAGACACCTCCTGGATGCTCTCCATCATCAATGACACCTCCTGGATGCTCTCCATCATCAAAGACACCTCCTGGATGCTCTCCATCATCCTAGACACCTCCTGGATCCTCTCCATCATCAAAGACACCTCCTGGATGCTCTCCATCATCAAAGACACCTCCTGGATGCTCTCCATCATCAATGACACCTCCTGGATGCTCTCTTTTTGACAATTTGTTTATGTTTCTTCTGCATTTATGTTTACTTAATTACACTGTATTCATTATTTTATTTATTTATATTTCCTTGTATTCGTAATGAAAAGCACAGTGTTTACCTCGGGTGAAGTAACTTATTTAGTCCCTCGAATTATTGGCGCCCTCGCTACTCTCGGGACCCCGTCTCGGGACTAAATAAGTTGCTTTCAATTCAACCCTTTAGCCCTCGAACTATTGGCGCCCTCGCTACGCTCGGGACCCCGTCTCGGGACCAGTGTTGCCAGATGGAATTTGAAAAAAACAGTAGAAAGTTCAGTAAAAAATCAGTAGATTGGCTTAAAAATCAGTAGGTAGATATTAATGACTGAAAATTGTAGTATGTATTTTACGTATTGTGTTTCGCGAGAGTATTTTGGCTGGCGACCTTTTTTTTTTTAGCTGCTATCGTTAAAAGGAAGCTTTTCCTCTTTGCATTTTTGCCGACAACTGCAACTAAAAAAAAAAAAAATGTCGCCAAAATGCGAGAGTAGTCTCATATCGTACGTGTTGGCGCCTCCTAAAATTACTATTTAATCACGAACCTATAGGCGCTCGGGAAAATCAGGTAGATTTCACGAAATTTTAGAAATAAATCAGTAGATCGGTAGACGCCTGAAAAAGCAGGTAGATCTACTGATAAATCGGTAGATCTGGCATCGCTGCTCGGGACTAAATAAGTTACTTTCAATTCAACCCTTGGGTAACAATGTACTACTATTGTTGCTATTTTTTATGTCGATAAGTACAATACAATTTTATACCCAAGTATATTGTACTAGCGCCCCGCCCCGGCTTCGCACGGTTTTATTATACGTATAAACCTTCCTTTTGAATCACTATCCTATTAAAAAAATCGCATCAAAATCCGTTGCGTATTTTTAAAGATATAAGCATACAAAGGGATATAGGGACAGATAAAGCGACAGATAAAGCGACTTTGTTTTATACTATGTAGGGATAGTGATACCTAATAAGAATGTTGTTTGGAATGTCCAGCAATAAATATTATCTACCTATTTACTTAGATAGGGTAGGTAATAAAACAACCAAATTATTTTTACACTTTATTCAACATTGTCATATAACTTAATACAGTAATTAACAATAACCTCGCATACTGCCGCGAGACTTACAGAACAGAACACCTAGCTGTAATGTTATATTACGACATTTTCGGAATAAGTTTTTCAGTTTAGTGCGTAAGCCCTCAAACTCGAGTATTTTTACTACGAAATAACATATTATCCCAAAAGAATCTGCTTCGACAGATCTTGAACCGATAAGCTTTTTAGTTCTTACGGGAATACAGTTGAAAACCATTCGAACTTCAAACTAGCGCCGCCGATAAAGTCCTGAACATTTTTGACTCGTCGCGTCGTCGGTTAGGTACTTTACCTCATAGCGCGATTGGTAGCGCATTCACGTACTGAGAATGAATGTTGCGGGTTCAAGACCCCAAAGAATTCTATTTTTTTTGGATAACATTTAATTTATTTTCGGAATATTTATGACATTGACATCATCAGGACCCTAATATCACCATAATTATTTAAGTAGTTAGAAAAGTTCAACAAATTTTAACTTTGCTTTGGGTAAGCATTAAAAAACAGCAATGTTTATGGTGGACTGCAAATAGGTATTGACGTTTCTTGTGAATTCGGTGTGTATATAGGTGGTTTAGCAGATGTGGGGATAGTGTTTATTTTTCATAAATATAAGCTCAAATGGCTACGATGAAGGTCCTGCCTGACTTAGATATGTTTTGAGTAACCTCAGTAGCATATTTTATTATGTTAAACGTACCTGACTTCTGTGAAAGTAGATTGTATTGTAACCCAGATAGGTGATTGCTTTATTAACTACCCTCATTCCTCTGTCAGTGGCGGCTACGTGGTTGTGGATGAGAGATGATTTATAAAAATGGTCCACTACATATACATTGACGAAAGCAGAACAATAGTCTAGGTTATTGGTACAAGTGAATATGTAGGCACCTAACTCAGCACTTGTCAGTTTCATTTTAGGTAGGCGAATTTATTTTACAAGTGCTTGCAAAATGGCGGCTCGAAGATCTCATTCTCCAATGATTGTGTTTTGCTTTATATTAACTACATTCGAGAGCATTCTAATCTTTAAATTAATTCGCCAAACCCAGAAAGAGGCAGTTGTCCCACTGCCGAAGATGAACGAGAATCGATTAGCTGTGTATACCTATATATCGAGATAGAAAGTGTTAGTGTTATGTCCTAGTGTTTAAGAAAAGGTTAAACGATCAGCGGGAAGCGAGTGTTAAGTTCCGATAGTTTTATCTAAGCGAGTGTGACAGCCGCTTGGTTTCGTTGGTCCCTTGGCGTGATTTCCGACCGCCAAGCTAGCATCTTTCTGACTAAGTATCGCTGAGCGAGTATTATCATAGGTAGCAGTGTAAACTGTCAGCGATTAATTATTAATATTAGGTAAGCATCTCATTTATCTTTTCTCATCTCTCTACTTAAATATTATGCGGGATGTATATCTATTGCTAAGCAGCTTGGGGCTAGATGATGCTGTGTGTAGGTATTGCCCAGCCTAGTCTAGTCCTGTCCTAGTCGCTTTCTCGCTGCGGTGGGACAACTGCCTTAACTTACAGAAGAGGTGGTGGGAGTGTCTATATTACATAATTATATGAAATGACCTTAGTAAAGGCCCTAGCAGGAGTTAATAATCGTATCGTTATTGTTACTACACAGGGGTACAAAAGGAGTTAGGCTTTTTACGAACATTTATTTAACCTAGGGTACATGTAGGTAAGTTGGTACTTTCAAATTGGTTAAATTACTTCACTCTATGTAAAACCTTAATATCTACTTGAATAAACATCAAATTGACAATATTAATTGATGCACATTTAGTTTAATTACGAGTTTCCTTGATCCGCACAGACACGGACTAAGAACGAAAGAATGGGCGATTTGCGTAGTAACATTTTTTATGTGCTTTCTATGTAGAATAATTTAGGAAAGAGTTTGTAAACTTAAATATTTTGAAACCGAAAATGTGTGGTTTGAAATATTAAATTGACTTCGTCTTCAACAGTCAGCTAAGGCAAATTACAGTAGATTTTTACCTTTGGATTGTTACTATGAGTAGAGGCGGTATGATTAAAATGTCTAATAGTAGATATGAATGATGAACAATTTATTATGATTGATCGATAGGTAATATATTATATAAATAGTTACACATACAAAATAGCGACCGCACATTGAGCGATTTGAAGGCTCATAATATATTGTTAAACATGACTGAAGCGGTCAAAACACTACATTCTAAAAATAATATAGATATAATAATAGGTACACAACTTTAATAACACTTTTCTACTATATTAGACTTTGTATTTTATATTTGCTAATGAACATTTGCTATAAATGTTTTCCTTGTTACAAAGCACAATTTTGTTTCATTTAGGTTTCTATAACTACCATAATGTGCATTGCAATGGCGGTAAAAAGACGTATGAAAATTCAATCAAATTGCCTTTTTACTTCCACTACGATCGAAGAATCTGTGATGTGATGCTTATCTAGGTTTAAATATGAAAGAATTGTTTACAACAGGGAACATTATTTATTTCATATAAACTTTACAAACATTTATTTATTAACTTAAAATTTCCTACCATTGAAAGGAGAAACCTAAGATAATATTGCCCATGATTTACTTTAAGAGGCATAAATGGAAAATGGAATCAACTCTACTAATAACTATTTAAATAGATCACAGAATATAGGTATAGGTTTAATCTAATGAAAATAAAGGGTTAAACGAGGTAGGTATATCAGTTACTATATTCTGGAAAACATCAACGATTTTGGGAAGATATAGATTTAGCTCGTTTTCGGAAGGTTTTGCGGAAGGAAGAATGAAAATTTATAGGTAAATACTATTATTATTTTGTAGCTTTCTTAAGTAAGGAAGTTATCGTCTACTCTCTTCAAAATGCTAAACTACAGTGTGGGTAATTCGTAATACGCTCGATGTTTTGTTATCAACTCACTTTAACGTCAAATCGAAATATTAACTTATAAAAACTAGTCGACAGATGTCTGATAATCCAGCTACATAATTTAACAATTATATAAAAAAAATCACAATGTTTTATAAACATTTTCTAAAACTATTAATATTCATAAGTTGATTTAGCATTGCACGTAATCCAGGGCCGCTCCTAGAACTTCAAATGGGGGCACATGACGTTTGATCCTTTTAATGAAATGGCGGCTATATGCTCAAGTTTTATAAGTACACACAGTGCTTAGAAGAACCTAGCTTATAGAATAGACCGTATGGATTGTGCGCAAGCCGGTCTCACCTCAAAAAAGCTATTTACAAATACATATCTTCCTTTTGTCCGACGCATATTTTCAAAGATTTATGTTTGATTTTAATTTTACAAAACGAAAGTACCTATCTATAATAATCTAGTTACTAAATAGGTAATGATAAAAAAAATCTTATTACAAACTGTGTACTTGTTTTTAACTCATAAGTTAAGGTTAATTGTGAAAAAAATATTTACCTCATAAAAATTACACGCGACGGACAAAAAGTAGAGCCCATACGTTTTGAACACTTATATTCTATTGTGTAAAAGCATGCATCGCTTACTATACAATCTAACCTAGCATTTCTATTGTGAACTGTGAATAAAAATTAAACTCTACCTACATTGAACACAACAGCTGATCGATGCAGATTTCTTCGCCACTCATTGGTAAAGAAAAGTTTTTTTTTACCCATATCAATCTAAGAAGGTATTTTGAATACAGACTTAACGACTAGGTACTAAATCTAAAATTTACACAAAAACAAAAAAGGAAACAGTTACTTAATAAAAAAATAAAAAAGTGTCAATTTCTCACCAGTGTAGCATTAGGCTAAGCACAACGCTACGCTGGTTTTTGGATTAGCTGAGATACATGGACAAAGAATTTACGTCTGAGAATGAGCAACGAAAGTAGTATCTATAAGTGATACACACGAATTATGCGATACACTCTAATTATGCGATACACTCTATTTACATCTGCATCGACCAGCAGGTATAGCTAAGCTATGTATAACTCATGTGCTCAATACAGATTTAAAAGATACACTAACATCAACAATACCAATCATAAGACAACAGCTTTAGTTGAAAACTTAATCTAATAATACTGCCAAAGATAAACCCCAACAATTTCACGTAGGCCGGCAAACTAACTTATGCTCCAACTGCAAGATTATTCCGCTCATAGTTTTTTGCTTAAAACCAAATTTTTATGTTTATTTGTATGAAGGAGAATAATGTATCTACCAGGTTATCTAAACATAAAAATTAGATCTTAGACAAAAAACTATCAGCGGGCTAATCCTGCAGTCGTATCTCATACTATTATCCAATAACATTAAATTGAAATTGTCAAGATTAATCCTCTGTCAACTTAAGCCGACTGTATTTTTTCTCATTCAGCCTTAAGGCTTTTTCAATCTATGCGGTATTTGCTATCCAGAGAGGCAGCGACAGACGAGTCAGTATGAGAGGCCTCATCAGGCGTCGTCCTAATCGGGAGCGATGGTACGATGACACGATGCGTTCTCGTCGTGCGATGAGTTCAAACATACAGATTTCATCAGAGTGTCCTATTTGAACCTCGCAAGTAATCGTGCGAGCACATAAAATACTTAATAACGATCGTACGATGCCTTTGATCGTGCGATCATGTAATCAAAGTAACAGATCTCTTTTGAGTGTCCTAATCAGTTACCTACGCGATGCGTTGACGCGCGAGGGGCGATATACATCACACGATGGACATCGCGCGATCTATTAGGACACCTTAGGTCATCGCACGACCACATTGATCGTGAGATGAAAAACGCATCGCGCCATCGTACGATCGCTCCCAATTAGGACGCCGCCTCATTCTTTCATTGCGTTGCGGCGTCGCAACGGATCAGCGCATTGTATACCTAAATGCCACACCTGCGTTACATGACACAAGACGTCAAATGCAAGAAGGCGACGCAAGCCGTCGCAGTGCAGTGTATCATAGTCGCCATTAGTCGACTTTCGATTGGAACAAACTTGTTCTACTGTTGCTCTTATTATGCCATCACCAAAACAATCAATATTCCAGATATCTCCCATAATTGGACTAAAAAAAATTGTACATCTAGTACGCATTTCTAGTTTGCCCCTCTATCAGTGGAACACTGTCTATTGTTATACTATTACCCTATCCCGCTTCGTCTCTCATCCTTCGACCGTTGAGACGTTGCGTGCGACGACTCAACGCATGATGTGTCCTCTCTATGGGGCCTCTCTCCCTTAATGCGGTTATATCATTGTAATTAAAATAACCTCTAGAAATATCCAAGAGATTTAGCACTGCCGCTCTGGGTAGCAAAAATCGCTGACATCTGACAACGAGGGAACGACAAAGACTTTAACCTTTAGTCCTTTGAATCCACATTATTTAGTCTTTTTACAATATTTTTGTTCTAAATAATGTCAACCGTATAGAGTACACAAGTGCAGTAAGTAACGAGTTCTTTACAAAACAATACATAAGCTAATTAGATTACTATATGACTAGGTTGTTACATAAAATATGCTACAACTATACACTGGGATTTGTAAAGCGAATTTTGATACGATTTTTGGGCATCGTAAAATAATCTAAATTAGAGGCATATTGCGATTCGCGTTGTGGCTATATAAAACAATTCCAATTCTGAAAAGCTATAAAGTTCTTATAGATACTACGGAGAATAGCTACGATCTTGCTACGAAACTTGTAAGTTGCTACGCGCTTGCTACGAGTCTCGTAGGTGGCTACACGCTTGCTACGAGAATCGTAGGCTTCGCGTTTGCTACAAAATTCGTAGAGATACGCGCTTGCTATGAAACTCGTAGTGTCTGTGCGCTTCTGCGAATCTTTTAGCTACGCCTTTGCTACGAGTTTGCTACGAAACTTGTAGGTTGCTACACGCTTACTAAGAAACGCGATGCTATGCGCTTGGTAGGTTGTCTTTTAAAACTGTTCGTTGAGTTGCTTGTTTTAAACTCTTCAACGATCAAATATGTGCAAAAACAGATGCCGCCGCAAAATGTATCATGTCTCTATAGACTATAGTCACAAAAAGTTTCAACAACTTAAGAATAACCTACGAAGAATACAGAACGTGTAACAAGATACATCTCTATAGACGGAGCCACAATAATCTGCAGAAGGTAGAGATAAAAAGGTACATCTCTATAGACGGAGCTACAATAATCTGCAGAAGGTAGTGACAAGCTACAATAGGTCAGGATATCTGCAGAGGGTAGAGACAAAAGGGACACCTCAATAGGCGGAGATGCAGTCGGGATGGTTGAACTCCCCGAAGACGTTGAGCTCGTAGAGGCTGGCCAGGGTGATGAAGAGGATGTACCAGATCATCAGCACGACGCCATACTTGCGGTCCAGCTTCCAGCCGTTGGCGTGTGTGGCCACAACTAGGAAGATGACGGTCGAGAACAGAGATAGGGTCGAGTAGATTAGACCTGGGAAAATAATAAATGCTTTAGACTGTTTGCAACCGTCTGCAACTGCAAACCATTGAGCTAACTAGCTAACTAGCTCAATAGTTTAAATTGTATATACCTACTAGTTGTGATTTTTTAAATTCCTTGATTGTAATTTTCGTTGTTAATAAAGTTATAAATGTATAATGCTTATATTAAATGAATGAATCATTACTATATCTTTACTTATTCTTTTTTAATTAAATTCTATAACACGGTCAACAAAACCGAATATCAAAGATATAAACTAACGATCACAAAAATTCTTGAAAAATTCTTGAAAACACTGTTTTATAATCACTACATAGTATAAAACAAAGTCGCTTTCTCTGTCCCTGTGTCCCTATATCCCTATGTCTTTTTGTATGCTTAAATCTTTAAAACTACGCAACGGATTTTGATGCGGCTTTTTTTAATAGATAAAGTGATTCAAGAGGAAGGTTTATACGTATAATAAAACCGTGCGATGCCGGGGCGGGTCGCTAGTTAATATTATAAACGCAAAAGTTCGTATGGATGTACATATATGGATACTTAAATAGATAGATAATTTTGCGTTAAAGTAGTTAACATGATACGGGCTTATTCTGTGGTATCTTCGCTTTTCTTTAAATTTTGTAGAAAGTATGTAAGTCTGAAAGTGTTATTTACTCTTCTCAATTAAACTGAAGAATTCACTTTTCATAAAGAACCTCGAAAAACCAGATAATAAAAAAAACAAAGTCTACATACAACAAGCCCCTTCTGATTTGCTCTACGAATCGATTAGAGATCTTTCCTCCAAATATCCTACTAATATTATAAACGCGAAAGTTAAATATTGGTAGTTAATTAGTATCTGAAACTAGTTACGTCAAGAATGTTAATGTTAGTTTAGTGGTTTGTTAAATTGTAAAACATTTCATATTGAATTTGACCGGACAATAGGTTAAGTTTGAGGCTACGTAGCACTTTTAAAAGCTTAACAATAGCAAAGATCTGCGTATCGGTTTGAGATCTTCCCTCCATATAGTTATCCTACTAATATTATAAACGCGAAAGTTTGTAATTATGGATAGACGGATGGATGTTTGTTACTCTTTCACGCAAAAACTACCGAACGGATATGGACGAAATTTGTCACAGAGATAGATTATAGTCTGGACGAACACATGGGCTATATTTTATCCCGGAATGCCCACGGGAATGGGAATTACGCGGGTGAAACCGCGAGGTGCTGATAGTTGCTAATAAATATCTGAAACTACGCATTTACTACATTTTTAAAATCTTCAAATGAATACAGTACCTTTGCTGATGACATTGACATGCGATCCGGGCTGGATGATGGCCGTCTGGATGAACCAGGGAAGACCCAGGCAAACCAGGATGTCGAACACGTTGGAGCCGACTGCATTAGAGACTGCCATGTCGCCGTAACTGAGGACCGATAGGGACAGTGTTCATGTACAAAATACAATGTTATTCATTGTTGTTATTCAGGGTGAGGTAATATGCGAAAGCTAATTCACATATATATTCCTATTTACAGCTTAGCAATTCCGTACTAATGCGTGATGTATATTGCTATTCGTGATTTCAATGATTTCCCTAAATCACATTATTCAACCAGTTGCGATCTAAACATCGTTGGAGTTATATTTTCTATCCTGATATCTCTGACAGGTAATAATCCTGATATTATCAAGGCTGGACGCCGATTGGCATAAAACAATGTCATGTGCCTTTGAGTAGTAAATTAATGAAATTGAAACGGACCGCCTCCATAAATAAAGAAAGTGTAAGTATAATGTATGATTTTTTAAGTGTGAAACCTCGCTAACGGTATTTTGAAACGACTCATTCCTTGCATGTGACTCACTCCTGCTTGATGGCGGCGAGCGAAGAGAGCGCATCAAGCATTCACACGCTATCCGCCAAGAACGTCAAGTCAATCACCACCGTGTTAATAATGCCGAGCGTGTAGCCTGTAGAAACTAATTCATAACGTGACTCACCCTTCCTTGATGACGGCGAGCGAAGAGAGCGCGTCAGGCACGGACACGCCGGCCGCCACGAACGTCAAGCCCATCACCGTGTCAGGAATGCCCAGTGTATAGCCTGCAGAATTAATGGAACCTTCGTTTATTTCCGTAGATCCACACAAAGCTCTCAATATCTTTGATAACTAAATGCTCCAAAAGTACAAATCGACCAATAAATCGAAGTTTGTTAGAACATGGTTTCATAGAAAATTATTGACGATTTGCGGCTCACGACTTTTCTGCTAGTTGTACTACCTACCTACAATTAATGAAATAATCCCAAAGGTTCAAGTGTTCTTGATTCTCTTTAGTTCAATTTTAAGGTTTAATTTTAAGTCACGGAAATAATAAAAGCAAGAGAGGTTCATAATCTAACGTAATATTTCTTTTGTTTGGAAGAGATTCCAAACAAAAGACCTTGCGTACAAGTACAAGATGGTTGTCATCAAGAAGGCTATAACCAAGAAACTAAGATCAATTACTACGTTCGTTACTATAATAGGTACATCTTTGCCAAGAACGTAGTAAACAAGAAGGCCTAAATCAAAAAGGCTGTAACCAAGAAGGTTGTAGTCAAGAAGGCTGTAACCAAGAAAGTTTTAATGAAGAAGGCTGTAATCAAGAAGGCTCTTATCAAGAAGGATCTAAACAAGAAGACTTTAACCAAGAAGTTTCTAAACAAGAAGGCTGCATTCAAGAAGGTTCGAATCAAAAGGTTCTAAACAAGAAGGCTATAATCAAGAATGTTATCAAAAAGGCTGTAACCAAAAAGGTTCTAATCAAGAAGGCTATAATCAAGAAGGCTGTAATCAAGAAGGGTTGCTCACCGATAATAGTAATCATCCAGACCATGAAGTAGGAGTAGAAAGAGATCCAAAGCATGCTGATGATGAAGGTGATGGGATACCAGCGGCCGCGGCAGTCCGGCATCGTGTGCCGGCACGTCCAGTGCACCGGGAAGGCCACGTACCAGCACGCGAGCTGGACAGCGTCTGAGAAAAAAAATAGAAATTCGATTAGTTTCTCTGAAAAAAACTGCAACAAAGTTTCAACATGAACATCTGATTTTTTACGAAGTGACAACCCTAAAGCCAGCTGTTTCTTGTTTACATTATTCTTTGACACTTGTATTTCGACCTTATACTTAGGATGTCAATGAACGAAATGTAGTGAAAAAATTCTATGTCTATGATTTCGACAGAAGAGGTCTTTCAGCGCTGTCTTTGTCCAAGTGCGCCGAAATATTTTTTTACGGGTTCCGTAATTCTTTTAAACAAATTTTTTGACATTCGTTTGTTCAAAATACTTTCGTTTTCTACTTTTTTAACAGATACTAAATAAGTAAATTTGTGAAGTGTAGTGAGACACCCGACTAAAGCGAATCTTATCACACGTACCTACCTACTGTCCGATCCTACTAAACTTACATAAGTCACAAGGTAGGTACCTACTAGGAAATATTTTTTTAATGAAACATGTGTCACCCTCAAAAAAGCAGGCTTTTGTAGCAGGTATATCTACCTACTATCTGAATTCACGCAAAGTGTATGTGTGTGTAGCAGGAACCTACATTTCGAAATACCTATGTAAAATAAGACCAGGTACCTACTTAAGTACTTAATCATACAATTTTCTACCAGCTATACCTATTATTTCACGACTGTGATCCTAATACCTACCTATACTCATGTTGCCACCTTTGGATTCATAAAAATGAATTCATTAAAATTGAAAATGAACCCTAAAAATATTTATGGCAAAATCAAAAAAAAGAATGACTTCGTTGACGGGTGTAGTGTCATACATAATAATAGATAAAAACAGTGGTAGTGAGTGGCTTACTAGTTTTATTTTTCGTGTCTAAATTAAATCAGTAAGACTTATGAACAATGGTGAATTCTGATTATTACAAGTGGGTGCAGCTAAAATCACGACCTGGCTGCGCTGCCTGCGCTGAGACTGTATGGTCTAGTGCTGAAGTGAGTGCTTTACATGTCTGTGATTGAAACACATACCTACTACTTAGCATCTTATTATTATCACGCATTTATTAGATCATCTAGTAATCTCCCGCCATAGCTGAAATCTGCGAAGATAAATACCTACCTACCTGCCTGCAGAAGTAGTAGGTAGGTTTAGGTTGCTTGACTTGAATAGGGTTGTCACTTTATTATGGCACTAGGAAATTATTATTTTTTGTATGGGAAACTGAAAATAGGAATTTTTAATTTCCTCCCCCCCACAACTGATCACCATTGGGGTCTGAAACCTCCCCCTTCGGCTTAGCAGGGGTAATATGTTATACCTTGTATACGACAGGGCCTGAAAATTAAAAAAAAAAAATTCGGGCGGTATTAGATTACACTGTCACTGTTAAAGTGGGTACTAACCTATAATTTAATCTTACATTATATCTTGGGTCGTATTAATATGACATTTAGGTTATTTGCGTTTAAGTGTCACTGTTAAAGGAGGTTATGTATAACATTTTAATCTTACATGATATTTCTTATTTTTCGTGCAAGTACGCATCAATTAAAAACCATATTTAAATAAAAAATGCTGAACAATTAACACAGCATCATCTAGCCCCAGGCTACCCGTTTATTTTCCAATAAATGTAATGAATAAATAAATATGTCTTAAGGCGGGAATCGACTCGCAATCGTCGCAGGCAGACCTTCGCCCGCCAATGTGGATTATGAGACTTACTGGCTCCGATAGGCTTGACGAGAGGGTCGATTGCAGTCTCGGGGTTGTATTCTTTCGCCTTGTAGTACTCCGGCGCAGGTGGCTGGAAAATAAAGGTCTATGAAGATGGAGCAAACTTGAGACTATACTAAATGAACTCATCAACAGCTGAAGAACTTCCACTACTATGTTATGGACTAGTTTGTTTGAGTGTTGTTTATGTATGATAAAATAAACGTAATTGTAAAAACGTACATGTAATTTCCATGCGGGCGGAGCCGCGGGACATTTGTGCAGTGAATGCCTTAATAGGCAATAATTCCATAAATCTAGTGAAACAGGACTATCCAAGGAAATCTCGCGGAAAATAATACAATATTTACAAAGATAGATAACTATACTTTATACATCAAAAACATCCATAACACCTTGAACCTTGCAGATCCCACATTTATCCCAAGGCGGTTATCGAACCCGCAACCTCCTGTGTCGCAGGTAGACCTTCGCCCGCTGTACCACGAGATCGTCGTAATGCAACTGTTTTTATTTATTCTTAGGCCCTCCGCACATGGAGCTACTCAAAAAGAACTAATTAATAACTCAAATTACTAAGGAGTTGCTTGAGCATCACTGCACATACATTCTCATATGAGGTTCCCACACGACGCGTCTATCACTATCCGGTAAGTAACGCGTTAGCAACTGGGACGTGATTCACTATGACATAGGAGATTCCACGCCCAAATCGTATCCTATAATGGCCTTCACTAAAATAAAACAAAAAAAAAACAAAGTATAAAACAAAGTCGGTTTTTCTGTCCCTATGTCCCTATATCCATATGTCCCTTTGAATGCTTAAATCTTTAAAACTACGCAACGGATTTTGATGCGGTTTTTTTTTCATAGATAAAGTAATTCAAGAGGAAGGTTTATACGTATAATAAAACCGTGCGGAGCCGGGGCGGGTCGCTAGTTTATCATAAAAATGTAGTAATGTAGTGTAAAAAAGTAATGCTGTTACCTGCTGCGGGGGTGCCTGTGTGACCGCGGGGGTGGCGGGGGTGGAGCCCTGAGCGGGGGGCGCGGCCGCGGCCGGCGGCGGAGCACCCCACTGCTGCTGCTGTTGACCCTGCAGTGATTAAATAATTAAATAATGCTGGACAATCCACACAGCATCATCTAGCCACAAGCTAAGCAGAGCTTGTGTTATGGGTACTAGATGATAATATAATAAAAATTGTATATAATAAAAATATTTATACATTACATGTATGCATATTTTTTAGACATAGAAAACAGAAGAGAGCTAGCTAGCCTAGAGCCCCGGAATAAATATTGGTGGGAATCGAACCCGCAACCTTCTGCATCGTTTAAGTATAGTATGTCGTCGTGTAAGTTATAGTTCTTTCCGTATTTTTTATTACCTTGGTTGCCTGTAAGAAATCGCTTTAAGCGAAAAGGCCGCCAATTTCATTGCCTTGATATAGGATAAGTTTATTTTAGTACTAAATCACAAAATAGTGTAAAACAAAGTTACTTCCACCGAAAAAAAAATGTCTCTCTGTCTGTCTGTGTGTGTATGCTTAGATCTTTGAAAATATCGCAACGGATTGTGTGTTTGTGATGTGTTTTTTTTAAAACAGTGATTCAAGTTTTTTTTATATATAATACACCCGTGCAAAGCCAAGGCGGTGGCTAATGTATAATAAGGTCTTGTAATAAAGGATTATCTATGTAGTTACCGATTCGTCCCAGCTCTGGTTGGGGTCCCAAGTGCGGGAGGGGTCCCAAACGGGAACGGGCTCCGCGTTGTAGGCTGCGTTCACGTACGCGCCGTCGGGGTTGTACGCTGCAATGCGACATATGCACATATTGCACATATAATAGACAACACAACTATACATATATAATAAATAAATAAATGGTGGTAAATCCACATAGCACCATTTAGCCCCAAATGCCCAAAGTAAGCTACTCAAAGCTTGTGTTATGATTACTATACACTAGCCAAACTCGATGTAGAATGTTATTAAACAAACCGCCCATACTTAACCTAAAATACACTCTATTGCCGCGCCTTTTTATATGCAATTTACATTACTTGTCGATTTAAGATCCATCCTTCATTAAATATTTCGTATACTCATATCTAAAATTCGACGCCAAGGAAGTGAATTTTAGTTTTTTGTGTCGTGGTTGTATACGTTTGTAAACAAACCACGACACAAAAAACTATGATACTCGATGTAGAATGTTTATTTTACATCGAGTTTAGCTAGTGTATAGATAACTGATATATTTAATACATTATTAATAATAATATGTTGGACAATCCACACATCGCCATCTAGCCACAATATAAGCTACTCAAAGCTTGTGTTACAGGTACCAGATAACTGATATATTTAATACATTATATCCAATAGATTGATATTTTTTATTATACATAGAAAACACCCAGACCAACGGAACACATTTCTGCAGATCGTACACAAATTTGTTCCAACCAACTCAAACTATTGCATCGCGGGTTGACTCTCGCACAATGCGCCTTTGAGGTCGCCTGTCTATTCTTATTTTTCTTATTTTTTTTGTGTGAGGGTAGTTCACGAAAGAGTAACTAACCAGCATCTCCTCCCATGGGCGTCTCCTTGGTCTGTCCGTCCACTTGCGCGTAGTCCTCGCTACCGGCGGGCGGCGCGGCCGGGACTCCGCTCCTGCGCATTTGATAAACGAGTCTTAGGCTGACCGCTCACTACAGTCAAGACTGTCTTGAGACAGTTTTGTCTCACATAGACAAGTCTGACTTACGACACAAACAAAACTGTTTTGTCTACCACACTGCGCACACCTAAGACAAAACTGTTTTACAACGCGCACCGTCTGCGTCCAGTGATGCCATATTAGGCGAATTGTCGCCACTTAGGCTATTTTAGGGGGTCACATGGATACCAAAAATCGAATAAGCCATTTACAAAAATTAGAACGGCTAGTTAATACTTTAATACTTTAGGCTACTTCAGAATTACTCAAAATAGATATGATTATGCTTGTAACGAAACGTAATATGCACACTGTTCTTTGTTCAGATTCATTCCACGCCACTTTTTTTCTTTTGAAATAGCTGTAAAGTGAATTTAGATACAATGCTACTTCGTACCTAACTATGTATGATATTCACTTTTGTTACAAACTGTGCATGTTAGACCAGGGCACCTAGATAGGTTTTTGAAAAATAAAAATAGTAGGATGAAACCCATTGGAAAAGGAGAATATAATAAAAATTAAAGGAAAAATAAATTACGGGCGATGCGAAGTCGGGAAGTGGAAGGGGGTGAGTGTTTAAGAGCAAAAACGGTTTATTTCGATTTGGCTAGAAAAATGTAACCTAATGTCTACGTACACACTTTTTTAACATAACCTCGAAATTTAAGTTAAAAATTAAAAAACCAAGTCTTTGTAAAACAAGAACTGTTTTGCATCGCGCATCGTCTGCGTCCTGTGATGCCAGATTAGGCGAATTATCGCCACTTAGGCTACCTTAGGGGTCAAATGGCTACCAAAAGTCTAATCCGGCTACTAGTAGCCATTTAGGGTGTCTAAAAAAATTAGAATGGCTACTTTAGGCTACTTCAGAATTACCCCAAACAGATTTACTCCCCACACTGAAGTACGAAACACACAGAAGCCGGAGGCGAACACCGGCACACCTTCGCCTCCGCTCCGCCTCCGGCTTCTGTGTGTTTCGAACTTAAAGGTCTCCTCACACTGAAGCCGGAGGCGGAGCGGAGGCGAAGGCGTGCCGGGTTTTCCTATGGCACCGCGCCGCCACCGCGTGCGGTGTGTGTGTAGGCTTTCATATGATTCAATAGAATATAACTCGCACGCCTTCGCCTTCGCTCCGCCTCCGGCTTCAGTGTGTGGAGACCTTACTATTTATAACAATTTAATTCATTCACTTAAAATAAAAATATATATTGTTTGGATAGGTACCTAATTCCTACGAGTATGTAGGTACAGATCTGTCATTATTCCCTCTTAATAAATTTTGATGGATTTAGTCCAGTCAATATAGTAAGTTCACCTCGGAATTCGAGATACCCAGCTGTAAGTCTGTAAATAATTGTATATTTGCACCCTAGAAGTGGTCTCAAAACCTACCATATACCCAGCTGTAAGTCTGTAAAAATTTCAAGGTCAAGATAGATACATAGACCGGACGCATCGGTTGACCTGAAGTGATGTGACCGCGCGCTCTCCGCCCTCTATCTCGAAAACAGTTCACCGTATAAAAAAATATTTAACATAATTTGTAGAAAATTTTGTTTTCTACAATATTGAATATAAGTACAAACAGCAAAAAACCCATGGGAGATGAGATATTTACAAAAAAAGCGCAGAAAACTGATTTTTGTAACCTTTGACCTTGAAATTTAATAGTTGCGCACACCCTACTATATGTAGGTTTTGAGACAACTTTTAGGGTGCCAATATCTTGTATATTATATATGTATATTATATATTATTTACAGACTTACAGCTGGGTATCTCGAATTCCGAGATTCTTACCTAATTTCTTGCACTAATTGAGCTTATTCGTATACATCTGAGTTCTATACTAAGCTAATTAAGTAAGTACCTATAATATTTACCTATCAATATTTAAAAATATAAGTAAACTATTGAAAAAAAAATTGCTAAGTTTACTGAAGTTCATCATAGATAAAGCAAAATAAAAAACAATAAAAAAGGAAGATTTACGACGATATCCTTGTTACGACGGATAATTTTTTTCACAAATTTATAAAAACGGACCTTTTGCAATATCGGACCATTTTGGCGTTCGAGTCGGAGCTTTTTCATTTTGACTGCCGGCAACACTACAAGACAAGACTGTTTTGTCTTTGATGTGCGCACCCCCATACATGCAAAGGGGAAGCCGACTGTCGTTAGTCAGTCTTGTCGCAGAGTCTATGAGACAATTTTGTCTAATAGACGTCTTGTCTCAAGTGTGCGCGTCTTCATTACTTTTATAAGGCAATAGTCTGTCTTAAGACAGTCTTGACTATAGTGTGCGGTCAGCCTTACTAAGTTTATTTATAAAAGCAACAACAATAAATTAAAAGCTATTGCATGGCAAAGTGAATGACCTCAGCTCAGTCAGGTGCGTATGGATAGCGCGTTCCTGTGTTACGCGTAGTTGGGATTAGGGCATGTAAACCGGTTATTCGGTTAATCGAAAAACCGGTTAACCGACTGATTTATCCTCGGTTTTTAACCGGGTTTTTTGGTCAGGAAAACCGGTTTTTTCGGTTATTATTTGTTTCTTCAAACTCAAGGATTTGTCCCTCATCTGTATTAAAATTGGGTCATAAAGAAAACTATTTAGTGTTATTATGCAGTGGCATATAATATTACGATCCATCTATTTTATAACATTTTAAGATTGTCATTAGTGATGTTATATTAGGGTCAATTTTCCATATTCATGTTATTGAATATATCGCTTTGAAGATATTACGATATCATACCTATTACAAAATATTAGTTTGATATTAGTTTAATAATAGTGAACCTATTCATTATTTACGATACCAAATACAATATTATACTGTACCTGTTCAAGTTTATACCGAGATAAAATTTTTTTTTGTTTGTTTAGAAAAATAACTAGTTGCGCCGCGCGGCTTCGCCCGCTTGAAAATTTATTTGTCAAATTTCAGAAATTTATTCCATGCCTCCTAGGGGTAGTTTCTTAAATAAAAAAAAACTTGTTTAATTATTTACTTTATAATTTATTTATACCGAGTTTTGAGTGAATCGAACCAAGGAAAAAATATTTTCCATACAAACTTTACCACCTCCTCAGAGGTTAAAATTTCCAAATTTGAATAGCCTATGTCCTATTCTAGGTCCTAAACTATTTATATACCAAATGTCATTTAAGTAACTTAAGTAGGTACCTAATTAAAAGATTACTTATAAGAAACATTCACACAGACTTTCGCATTTATTATTAATTATTATACCTACATAATAGTAAGAAGTGATAAATTTTCCCTCATACTTAAACAGGCTTAGGTATGTTCAATAGGTAGGTACGTAACCCGCCCACCATTGGTATTTCCACTAATCGTATCGTAGATAGGTAGGTAGGTACATCCAAAACAAAAATCGAAACGCACTGGTGCTGGCGCGGCGCTGCAGCGTAAAGGCGCGGTGAAGCAGCGCCGCGCGCGGACTATATTCTGGGAGGTTATTCATTCCACCACGACATCCAAAATAAAAAGTTTATGACACTAGCTAACACTGACACTGGCAGAGTCGTAGAGAAAAGCAAGCGGACAACTCTGGACACACGTACATTTAAACGGGCTCGCCCCTCTTCACACAAGACCACCGGAAGTAAGACCATGCTGGAGACCCCTGCCCAGAGAGCTCCTGGAGCTTTCGGAAGACCTTTTCCCAGACCATCGTAGCCAACCGGTTAACGAACAGCTTCCGAGTAGCCTGCATGGCTCTCGAAGCGATATCACATGACTCGAGAGAAACTTCTCTCGACGTTGACGCCAGAAAATGAACCTTAGTTCGATTCTTACTTGCATTTCACACAGAGTTGAAATGTTGAAGACCACTTGGTGAAAAGCAAGCGGCGCCACTCAATAAGAAGTTGAAATTGAAGTTGATTTCTGCTACTAAACTAAGAATAGCTAGCTATTATTTCAGTCATAAACTCGCTTTTCACTTAACTTTTCACTTAGAAACAAACTAAAGCACTTATTATAAATAAAACAAACAAAACACCATTCCAAACAAAACATAAACAAAGAACAAACTCTGCAACGGAATGGCAACACAGCGGCGATCCTAATCTATGAGCGTATAATATAATACTATATACCTGTTACTCAAAGATAATACGAATACGAAATAACAGGGTAACGGAACGGGAACGCCGTGGCCGCGCGCGTAATAGGTACGTAGAAAATATTAGGTAGATGGTATTAGTCGTTCTCTCGCTGCACAGCGCGTAATAGGTATCTCACGTAATCGTATTATGTATGGTATTAGCTAATATAATAATATTCAGTCGCTCGCTCGCCATAGTCGCCACTGCGCCTACGCGTGAAGTGAATGTCCCTGATGTTTGACTATTATTGGATAATATAATACTGTAGTTTCACGTACCTATTATGATTATCTGGGTCCTCGTATTATGTTCCGTATACCTATTACGATTATATTAGTTACACCACTAATTGTCATATGTAAATCTTACCAGATAGAGATTATTGAAGAAAAATATTTTCATCTACACTTCCGAGCTATAAACTGGAATCACTTCATCGTTGGTTTTTGCAGATCATATTTTAGAGTTTCCATGCAATAAACTGTAGGTTGTGGTATAAATAATCGGTATATTAATAAATAATTTTATTAGCTTTCAAACTCTTTCGATATCATAGCGAAAAAAATTTTCATCATATGTCATGGAACACAGGGAATTTATGCAATTTTGTCATCAGTCCAATCAGTCACGTCACTCTAAATACTGTTATTACAAGAAAATGGAAACCACATCAATAGAAGCCGCTCAAATCGTCACCCCAATCCAGCAAGGGTTCTCTCAGCGTAGCTCGACAGCTTCATCTGAGCCAGTTCTGTGTCTCCAAAGTATACAAGAGGTTTAGAGAGACTGGAAACTTAGTCCGAAGACCAAGATCTGGACGACAGCGATGCACTTCGGCGAGCGATGAGTGATTTATTGTCAGCAGTTCTCCCCCAAATCAACATCTAACCGGCGTTGACGTCCAGCGGGAGCTCGGAGAAGTTCGAAGGAGAACTGTCAGCGAGTGGACAGTGAGGCGAAGACTCAAAGAAGCTAACTTGACCCCAAAAAGGCCAGCAACGGGACCCAAATTGTCAGCCCACCGACAAGCCCGATTTCAGTTTGCTCGTGATCACTTAGATTGGGATATACAGCAATGGAGCCGAGTTTTGTTTGCGGACGAGACTAAGAAGTGCCTGCATGGCAGCGACCGTCGACGGAGAGTCTACAGGAGACCGGGAGAGCGATACGCACAATGCTGTATAGCGGAAACAGTGGAATATGGGGGTGGATCTTGTATGATGTGGGCGGGTATTTCAATTAAAGCTAAAACGGAGCTGGTATTCGTACCTGGTGGAGGTCCGGGAGGAGGACTAACCGCAGAAAGGTATATCAACGACATTCTGCTGGGCCATGTACTCCCTTACGCCGGGTTTATTGGCGAAAATTTCCTGCTAATACACGACAATGCCCGCTGCCACACCGCTCGTGCGACTAAACAGTACCTGGAAGAAGTCGGGATTCCCACAATAGACTGGCCAGCCGTCAGCCCTGACATGAACCCTATCGAACACCTGTGGGACGAGCTGAAAAGGCGGGTACGAGGAAGATCTCCAGCTCCGGCGTCAATAGAAGACATAAAAACTGCTCTTATCGAAGAGTGGCAGGAAATTCCACAGGATTCCATCAGGAAACTCATTAAGTCAATGACAAACTGTTTGCAAGCAGTCATTAGGGCCAGGGGGGGCAATAAAAAAATATTGATCGGGAAATAACAAAGATTTTAAATAAAAAATTGATATTTTCATATTACTTCTTATAAATTTAAACATCCAACCTTTAGACTGTTTGCAACCGTCTGCAGTTAGCTCAATGGTTTCAATTGTAAATACTAGTTGTAATTTTTCTATTCCTTGCTTGTAATTTTCGTTGTTAAAAAAGCTGTATTTTAACATCCACAACTTCGACCTATTGTAATAATTCACTAAATGAAGGTAGGAAACTTAATTAAATTTAAATAATTTTTGTACCATTCAAAAGCTAACAAAATTTCTTTTCAAATGGTATACACCAATCTGCAGTTTATTCCATGGAAACTGTAAAATATGGTCTGCAGAAACCAGCGATGAAGTGATACCAGTTTATAGCTCGCAAGTTTAGAAGCAGGAGAAAGGATTTAAAATGTTTTAAAGACATAAAGGAACTGTATTAACGATTGATAAGAAATGTCGATAGACAGATTGATTGAAATAAATGAACTATAGCGTTCATTTATTTTAATCAATCTCTAGCTTACGGAGTTAGAAAGAAGGGCTAGAACTGTAGGACTTGCAATCAACCACGACAAAACTGAATACATCCACATGAAGCGCTACAAAAACACCCGTGTTAAACGTAAAGACTTAGATGCGAGACATATGGTGTATTATATAAGGGTGCTGCAAGCTTCAAATATCTGGGATGCACTATAACAGATACAGGTTCTAGGGAAGATGAAATCAATATTCGCATCCAGAACACCTTGCAGTGCAGTGCAGCGCTTCATAAAGTGTTGACGTCCAGACTTCTGAGTCGAAGCACCAAAATCCGAATATATAAAACTGTTATACGTCCTATTCTGATCTTCGGGTGCGAAGCCTGGACATTGACGCTGAAAGAAGAAAACAAACTCCTCGTGGCTGAGCGTAAGGTGCTGCGTAAGATCTTTGGTCCGACCAGACGAACAGATGGAACATGGTGACAGATAGTGTCCCAAGGGTGAAAAAAAGGATGAAAAAAAGAGTCTTTTAAGACATTTACAAGGGTAGGCAACGCGCGTGTAATGTCTCTGATATGCAGGCGTCCATAGGCTGCGGTAACCTTTTTCCATCAGGCGGGCCGCATGCTGTTTGCTACCTTGGTGGTATAAAAAAATACTGTAGGTGGTACATTTCTGTTACTATCGACAACATTATATGTTTTAATTATAAGAAATGTGATTTAAGTCAAGTTAATGAGTCCTTAGATAAATATAAGTACATTTTAATACAGATTTTATTGTTTTAATCCGTCTTGTAGAAAATAACCGAAATCACCGAAAAAAACGGTTTTCACCGGTTTTGAAATCATAAAAACCGAATTAACCGGTTTTTAAAATAACCCGGTTTTTACATGCCCTAGTTGGGATACACTGTCTACGCGTACATTGGATACGCGTACGACTCCTGAACTGATCGCCGCGAACCTGTACGCGAGGTCAAACGAACCGAGCGCTCCGCGAGCCCCAGTCCTATTACTAAACTTTATTTGATTTTGCTCCTTTCTTTTCTATTAGCTGTTAATAAGGTAGTTATCCTTATTTTTAATGCACCTACTTACTGGAATTTTCAGTTCATTTGAAATTACCTGCCATGCATCTTGGCGAAACCGTTATTTCGATAATCATTTAGTGTGCTATGTTTATGAATTTCACCGGGTATTGTGGGATACCACAAGACCCGGTGAAATTCATAAAGTTGAATCAATCCGATAATATTTTCACTATTTATGGGCCCATTGTTGACTGAAATAAAGCATTGTTATACCTATCTATCTTCACCTACGTTTTTTGTTTAAGTTTAGGGGCTCCGCCACCCCCTTCGATTTTTTCCCCTTTCAGAAGTCGTCTTTTCATAGTCTGTATACCTTGGGTGCTTTGGCGCTCATTATAGGAGGCTTATGTCCAGCTGTGGACGTATAGGTTGATGATGATACATACTTGTAAGTGACGAGTGCGGCTTGCTCCTCCCTGGTGGGTAGTTTGATGGGTAGAGGCAAGGTCATCGCCCACCGCTCGAGCTGCGTGTTGAAGCGGAGCGCCACGCAGTACACGCCGTACATTATTAGCATGAATAGGGCTTCGGGCCTGGAACAACGCATTTCATATACAGGTTGAGTATTACTAGAGTTTCTGTGACGAAACGTTCCTAGAAAGATGGAAGAAGAAAGTTCAACAATGGGTCAGTTTAACAGTCTCCTTTTAGATGCTTTGTGGAAACCATCAGTTAAGATTTGCAAAGCGACATGACTAACACTTTTGAAGAATAATAAATGAGTATGTATGGCTCTATCTACTCCCTACACTAAGTCAAAAGGGTTAGGTATCATAAGGCAGCAAGAAATGTGTGTGTTTATTATCATAACACGTATCCATTGCAGATGGTTCAAAGCATCACGAGGAATGATAACACGAAGAATAAGCAGTCCCTAATGACTAATCACTGTTGAGATTTAACACACTGACAGAAAGTCGTGATGTGTCAATGCTAGATCAGCAAAGAGACTTACCAAGACATGTATCCATTACAGATGGTGCAAAGCATCACGAGAATGGACAGTGCGTAGAAAAAGCAGTCCCTAATGACTAATCACTGTTGAGATCTAACACACTGACAGACAGTCGTGATGAGTCAATGCTAGGTGAGCATGGAGACTTACCAAGACACGTATCCATTGCAGATGGTGCAAAGCATCACGAGGATGGACAGTGCGTGGAAGAAGCAGTCCCGATAGACTGGCCAATGTTGACATCCGACACGCTGACAGACAGTCGTGATGAGTCAATGGTAGATCAGCAAAGAGACTTACCAAGACACGTATCCATTGGAGATGGTGCAAAGCATCACGAGGATGAATAACGCGTAGAATAAGCAGTCCCTAATGACTAACCAATGTTGAGATCTAACACACTGACAGACAGTCGTGATGAGTCAATGCAGCAATTAGTCAATGTCAATGAGCATGGAGACTTACCAAGACACGTATCCATTGCAGATGGTGCAAAGCATCACGAGGATGGACAGTGCGTAGAAGAAGCAGTCCCGACAGAGCGGCCACCAGTTGAGATGCGAGACGGTGCCGGCGCACAGTGCACAGACAGAAATCACGAACATTATGTTGAACACGGCTGAGCCTATGACGCCGGATACACCTGGAGAAAACAATGTTTGTAGCGGCGTGAATGGTACATAAGATTTTAGGTAAGTAATGGTGAGATTTTGAAAGAATTCAAATTCATATTGCATATGGCGAGTGTAATGATGACAAAATTAAAAATGTATAGAGACAAAGGATACTGGGGTGTGGAACCAATAAGCCAATCCGCGTTAATATCATGTTATTTTAAAGCTTTTTATTGGTCGTTGATGACGCGACTTCATAGCAGTAGAGTTTCTACTTTTACTTTGTTACGATGTACTGTGTGGGGAAAATCAATTATCACTTTATTTCTTATATTATTTTGATAATTATGTACCTATTGTATAAATTTGACTTGTCTAAGTGCTTATTTTGTAAGCCTAAAGACATAAAGATATTGATTTACTGGTGGTAGATACACTAGATACTTGCTGCTTCGGTCAGGATGTGTTCCAACAATATTTTTGTACAAACTATCCCAAAATACACTACTGAAATTAGAGAACGCCCCATGCATATTAAAATATTGAAGGTGTTTCAAAAGAACCTTACCGATGTCATCTTGAGCACAGAAGACTCCAATAACAACAGTGGCCAGCTCTGGCGCGGAGCTGCCAGCCGCCATAAACGTCGCGCCGGCCACGTCAGGAGCTAGCTTGAACTCTGGAAATCAAAACAGAAGTATGTTAGCATGTTTAACCTATTTATTGTCTAGCATAAAGCTGTTCTGCCTGTTCGGTCTTCTTTGCAGACTAGAATGATCAGAATGGATTCGTAGGACTTATATCTTACTATAACAATTGACAGCTGTTAGGTACATTCTAGAAATATCATATCATCTTCCCGCCATTGTCTCGGTAGTCGGTACGGACTCTGATGTACGGTTTTGAAGAATACATTAATCCAATAGTAATTATTAAGAATTCAAAATCGGTTTATTAAAAGAGGTTGTCTGGCTTATATATCCTCCTACTCAAACTAGAAGCGCCGAATCTGCCTTGGTTGTGCTATTAATGTTTAGTAGACATACCTTCACAGATGCGGTCGAGACTGGAGACAAAGTACTCGTCGCAGACAATGGCAAGCCCAATGAAAGTAAACACGCAGACCAGGATGTGGATGATAAGGCCGCCGTGCTTGCGTGCGTTTTGGCCCATCAGGGGGCGAGGGAACTGAAAGGAACCGAATAAATTGTTAAAGCTTCCCATATTAAGTTTTATATAGCTGCCACAGTAGTAAGTAGTGGCTAAGGCAGTATAGCTTTTACTTTTTTAAATCCGCTTGAAATTCGCTCGCGTGATTTTTCCTACTCTTCAATCTAATAGAACAACTACAAATCTGTGTAAGTTTCAAGTAAATTGGGCCTACAAAAAACACTAAAAAAACCACAAACCCCTCTTTTAAACTTCTAAGGTATTTTAAAAATCCCTTCTTATCGGATGTCTGTATTGTAAAAGGCACCTTCAAAGTTTCAGCTTTTTAGTTTTACCGTTTTGGGCTGGGCGTTGTCTCCAAAAAACGCTTGTAATTTTATATATTAAGACTTATTGTAACAATATCAAAACAACAGCTGGTATTTACAATATAACACAATTCCTAAAAATATAAGCCGTCACCAGTAAGCAGAGTACCCAGAATGCTGGCAGCATTGCCACGTTTTATGGCAATTCGTCGTGACCGAAATAGAAGCCAGCATTCCGATCACCTGTTGACTCTATTAGAAATTGGTAAGATCTTCATAAATAGATTGTGCCCCAGGATCCCAAGGACCAAGGGTCTCCACACCCCAAGCGGCTCGGAATCTCGGAACCTCGGAGTCCCTCAAAGAGCGAAAATATGAAAATTGAGGGATCCCGCTGACGATACTGACCGGCCTTGCTTTATTCTAAAAGGATAAAAAATTAATTGACCTGTTCGATTGCCGGAGGCGTGCAGTTTTCCCTGAGCGGATGCACCGTTGGGATGGCATATTTCATCAGCAAGATCTTTTCACTCTCCCGTAGTTTCGTCATATCGGGTTCCTGGAATAATGATAAGAATAACATAATTGATGTAGATGTCTACGATTGATTAAGCTTTTTTACAAATCTATACTTAGATGTTTAACGCAGAGTCGGGTTTGTAACACCATAAATTATATTTGTGTAACATTTGGTTCACTGAACCGATTTTAATGATCTTTGGTTTGTAAGATTCGTCTTTATCCCGAATGGCGGAATAATCATCAAAACAGGGTTTCACGCATAAAAGTAAGTTCTATACGGGGAAAGCCGTGGGCATCTAATCCTTACTAATATTGAAATAACTATTCCAGGTTTTTGTATAGGACTAAAAAAAAATCAGATGCGAATATAGATTATCATTGAATTCGGAGGGATCAATGTCAAATATTTTACGCAACCGATCACAAAAATACGAGAGGAAATGTCATGGCTACAGGGTTATTCAATCTCGAAGCACACTTTTGTGTACTTTTAATAGACATGTTTAAGACTCAGTGATAATACAAGACAAACCTCAGTGTATCCAGCATCTTTCTGAGACTTCTTGTCGTCCTCTTCATCGAGCAGTCCTTTCATCTTCTTCTTGTTGCCTTCCGTGCTCGTCTCTTCGCTGTCTTCGCTCATTCCCGCTGGGGTAGTCCCTTTTAGTTCTTCTGAAAGATTTTAAATGTGGTTTTAAATCTTCATATTAGCTTCTTTGATTAAATGTGGGAAGTCAGTTCGTGTTTTAAAAGGTCGGTCTTTCTTATCATCATCATTTTATCTCAGGATAATAGGCATCCTTTCGTTTGTGCCTTGCCGGTAGCCATACTGCATAGTTTACCTACTTAAATAAAAAGGCGAAAAGAAGAGAAAAAAAAGAAGCCTGTCTCTTACACGACTAAACGGCTAAACAGATTATAATTCAATGTAATAGACATCTGATATACTTATTTCACACATTAACCACACTTGTCTTATTTGGTATTCAACAATTACCTTACGACTTTATGACGTTTTTGCTCCGCGGAATTGACGAAAACTCAACTTTATCTGTATAAACGTAGTAATGCTAGAATCTTTGGTATAACTCTAACGCGTAAACTACTTACGAAGCAACAGCGCTCATGAATAGAGGTATAAGCACTGTCTTGTTGGGTTACTTTTGGCGTGCTTACGCTGAATCTAAGATATTATATTTGATCGAAGGGTTCAAATCAGTCTCAGTCTTTTTGACAGCATACCTGTCGAGTCATCCGTCTTTGCTCTCAGCGACGTGGCTTCATAAGCCGAGCTCTCTTCAGCGGGCTCCGGCGTGATGGTAGCGCTGAACACCGAGTGGAAGATGGAGTAGGTGATGAAGAACACGGAGACAGTCAGCCAGCGGTGCCGCCGGGGCCGCCTCATTCTCTGTACATAGATAATAAAATATATAATAAGAGAATATGATATATTCTCTATAATAAATAATGCTGGACATTCCATAAAGCAACATCTAACCCCAAGCTAAGTAGATCTTGCGTTGATGTAAGGAGCTTTAAAATCTACTTTTAATAAAATCTTTTATGGTAGGTTAGGTAGTTTTATGGTATACTATCGTGACTTCGTACTTTTTTGACTTTTCTAATTAGACCCACATATCATCATAGCGCTAAGCTAAGTAGAGCTTGGGTTATGGGTACTAGATGACTGGTATATTGGCAGAGTTCTAGAGAAGTCTTGGTGTCGCCAAATCGACGCCTGCTAGAGTAGGTATCTGGTGGGGCACAGGTCCGGAAAGTCTTGAGGTCTTTGTGGAGTCGAGGATAAGACTCATTTTTGGGCGCTGGTACAGAGTTAGAAAAAGAAAATAGCTTATACTAATGCCTAAGATAATATTCATGCAATACTCGTTTTCGGAATCTAAGTTTACGTTAAGACATCTATGACTGAGTGAATATTTCACTTAAACTGATAACAATAGCATAAAACAACAAGGTAACAGAAATTATAAAATCAACAAAACAAATCTCAACAAACACTTGTAGAGCGAAAAAATTACATTTTAGATTTAGAAAATTACGACTGACAAGTGAAATGAATAATTAATGCTTTTAAGGATGTTGTTGGGGCTGCCGCGGTACTGTAGCGCATCGGGGATGTTCGAGGATGCGCATATGGATGGATTCCACGTGCACATACGCAAGCGCGTCGCATCCCTGGTGGGCCGCGTGCGCCGCAGCTCCAACAGCCTCCTGGCCGCCGTGGCGCAGGACCTTCGCTCCAGCATCATGGGGCACTGGGCGATGATGCTGAAACCGGTCTCATCGCTGGTGGCTCAGTGATGATAAAGTGTTAGGTTTAATTTAATTTACTTTTCGATTTTAATATTGTGTTTTTTTTTGTGTGATTATTCTAAGATTGTGTATATGGATGTATTATCTGAAAATAAATTATTTTGATTTTTTTGATTTGATTTTAAAAACCGGAAACAAATTCGAAGCACTGTAACTTGATCTGTTATAAAACAATCCAATGTTTCTTTGATTTTGTAAGTTTTACACACACTTTATTAACAAAAAATATCTCGGTTTATATTGTTGTATTATTATTATATTATACTATTATTATTATATTATTGTTTATTAGTGAATTCAATAGTTGGCCATATTTCACGAAGAACTGACAACCGCTGGGATTACAGTGTTTTTGAGAGGAGACCGCATTTCGGTAAAAGTAGTGTAGGACGCCATCCGGCCAGGTGGAATTACGATCTGTGGAAAACTGTAGACAGATGCTGGATGCGGCAAGCTGAATACAGAGCGTTTCGTGCTCATTTAGGGAGGCTTATGTCCAGCAGTGGACTCATATGGGCTGATAATGATGATGATGTCCAGCTCTGGACTAATTAACAACAAAAATTATAATCAAGGAATAGAAAAAAATACAACTAGTATCTACAATTGAAACCATTGAGCTAACTGCAGACGGTTGCAAACTGTCTAAAGGTAGCTCAATTGATCCATGTCAATACCAGTCGGAAGCGTCCCCAAGACACTGACTGCATTACCACGCTGTATGGCAATGCTGATGCGCTGAGCCAGATATTCACCAGCTCTCGGGTCACGCGTCGCATCGACCAGACGCTCAGATTTTTTTTTTAAAACACGGAGTGCCTCGGTACTGCCTGCACGGACCTAGGGTCTCGACTTATTAATATAGCTTGATCTATGACACACTATAGGTATCAGTTTTGTTTTACAGAAAAGATCGATGTACTGAACTTAAGGTAAAAGATGTTAGATCACCTACCTATCCTAAAATGAAGAAGGTGGTTTATTCGACCCGCGGCTACTTTTTTAGCAAGACCTCGATTTCTCATTTTGTTCTTTAAATACTAAAGATAATATAGATAATAATTATAAGACATTTTGGTCAGTGCATGGATCTTGCATGGATAGTGAATGTTCGGTCAGTGCTTTGGAAACACAATAAGGGGATAGGTTTTTCAATTTCTCTTTTCAATTTACTTCACTTCTTTGATATTGGCTGTTAACTGTTTCTGCAAACACTTTTCTTCCATTGTCCGGTTCATGAAAATTGTTTTAAATTAGATGTTTGTTTATGAATGTATTGTAAAAATATTTAAATAAATAGTTGTTTTGATTTGAGTTCTTTGTTGATGGCTTAGTTGATGGTATATTCCAAAGATTCTAGTTAAAGTTGATGTCAACTTCTTGATTTTGTCTGTGACTTTCTCTTGACTCTTGACGACGCATCTAAGATCTAGCATTTCCATATGATAAAACATCTTTGCGACGCATGAATTCAAGTAGTACTAACTATGTACCACTCGCGGCTTCGCTCGCGTAGACTATACGATTTGTAGCTGTTGAAACAAAAAAGCAAATTGGCTAGTTAAAGTGAGCACTTTATTTCCTAGTTTTAATTATTAATTATGTATTTTATGACGTGTCCAAGAATCCCGTAAGGTCTGAAGGAAATAAAGGACTTTACTCAAAAAACGTTAAACAACAACCCCTTTTTATGTTTTTTGAAAAATCCTCAAACACGTCTTTTAATTTATGGTAGACAAAATATCAGTAGGTATATATTGATATTTCAGATCATACATCACATTAAAAAGATACAGACATTTTAAAACGAAGCCAAAATAAGAATCTCCGACTTTAATAACGCGTTATAACTCATTTTCAAGAGATTATTGAAAAATTCAGACACAATGTGTTCAGTAATTTGAATTTATTTTAAAATTTTATATTTTTATTATTTCCTGTAAGTTTCAAGTTAATCGGGCCACTTAAAGAGTTCTAGATTCAGAGGTTTGGGATGGGCGTTGTCTTAAAAAAATCGCTTGATTCTTAAAATTTCTTTCAGTAATTAGTTTATATAGATTAAGATTTACAAGAGAGTAAAACGTATGTCTAGCCGCGGGCAGATGCTAGTCTTATCATAATCCAGCCTCGTCCATTCTAGTTTAACGAAAGCATGCTCAACCATACATAATGAAGTGATAGGTTTTTCGGTTTTTGTGTTGAATATTTTGCTGCTAAATTTGGCGAATGACAGAAACGTAACTTGATCGTCATCCTTATGCCAAGTAGAGCATTGCAATCACAACGAAAGAGATACTTTGAGTAGAGTATCAATAACATTTGAGTTACATTATGAATGACCATAAACTTGTAAACTGATAACAATAAATGCTTTATTAACCTACTAGTTTTATGCCCGTGGCTTCGCTCGCGTCGACTATACGAATCGACCTCCTAGTAAATTTCATAGAGATACAAATCGAATCTATCAATGCAAAGGTACCGGCTTGTACATTTCAAAATAGACAGGACATAAACATCCAACATTCAAAAGTTATAGACAAACCTTCCTATTTAATCACTGTATCTATTAAAAAAAACTGCATCAAAATCCGTTGCGCAGTTTAAAAGGGACAGATAGACAGACAGTTGAAATAAAAGGGACAGAGAAACAGACAGCGGAAAGCGACTTAGTTTTATACTTTGTAGCGATACACAACAAAAGCACTGCTTAGCTAAGGGCTAGACGCAAAAGAAAATAATTAGGATTTTCGGTATTTTAAATATTTTACACAAATATGTTTAATTAAGAAACGAAGTCAGCAATTAAAATTTTTAAGTAATATCACCTATTATCTCATAAAGTGGTTCAAAATTGTAAGTAATATTAGTAACTTATTCTCTCTTAAAGTGGTTGTAAGTTTAAAAACTTGCAATATTAAAACGTGCGGGTTTAAAGTTGTAACGATCAAATCATAACTACAACATCTGAAAAACTTCGTAATGACTTGGCTGTGCAACTATAAACTTAACCTTTATTTTGTTCATACTAAAATTTTCGCAGTAAAAGATTTCATAAAAATATAGACATGTGAAGACACTTCACTAAATAGTTCAAAACAAGTCGCTATCCGCTGTCTGTCTGTCTGTCCCCTATGCTTAGATCTCAAAACTAGGTACGCAACGGATATAATGCGGTTTTTTTAATAGATAGATTGATTCAAGAGGAAGGTTTATACGTATAATTACACCAGTGCGAAGCTGGGACGGGTCGCTAGTATTATTTATAACCCTGTAATCACTACACAGTATAAAACAAAGTCGCTTTCTCTGTCCCTATGTCCCTTTGTATGCTTCAATCTTTAAAACTACGCAACGGATTTTGATGTGTTTTTTTTATGGAAAGTGATTCAAGAGGAAGGTTTATACCGTATAAAACCGTGCGAAGCCGGGGCGGGTCGCTTAAATTAAAATAAAAACAAAGTTTAAATTAAAAAGAAAAAACTTACGAAAAAAGGGTTCTATGACGTTGAAATTGGGTATGGAAGTTTCGTAATTTTGATAACATACTCGTAGAAATAAATATGAAATTCAAAGAATGGAAAAAGTTTAACATTAAGGGGGTCAAATAAAAAAGTGGCGAAAGTTTGTATGTAAGGTTTATGTCACTGCCCGAAGTCACTATTCCAGCCTGGAATAGTGTTCATCCACCTGGAATTTCCAGGTGGATGAAGTCGCGGGCATAGCTAGCAATATTAAGTACAATAGCGAAATTTTTGATAAATGGATAGATGTTTGTTTCATGTTCTTAACTTCAAAACTACTGAACGGCTGTGCGATTACGCAAAAACCACTCATTCAAATTGACACTCGAAAGCCATTTCAATGGCCATCGCGCGCGTCTTTTCCTTACAATGTCAAATTACGAAGGCCATTAAAATGGCTTTCATATGTCGATTTTGGATGGGTGGTTTTAGCGTAATCGCTCAACGGATCGGGATGAATTGACGTTGTATTAGCCCTGGAATAAAAAAGGGTAGGCTTCTTTTCATAGATTTTTTTATATTTAAAGTGGATACAAGTTGTATTGAATTTTTTTTAACTGTAATAGCTATCTGTAGTCGTGTGTGGGGAAAGCATTCACGTGGCCCTCCTCTGGTAATGCCTTCTAGGTCGATCCAGAGTAAAATATTATTAAAATATAATTAATACTACGCCGAAGATTGTAAGTATATTACTTTAATACTCTTTCACGCAAAAATTAGTGAACGGACATGGATGCTATACAATAGCCAAACTCGATGTAGAATGTTAGTAAACAAACCGCCCATACTTAACCTAAAATACACTCTGTTGCCGCGCCTTTTTATATGCAATTTACATTACTTGTCGATTTAAGATCCTTCCTTCACTAAATATTTCGTACATTCATATCTAAAATCCGACGCCAAGCAAGTGCATTTTAGTTTTTTGTGTCGTGGTTTGTTTACTAACATTCTACACCGAGTTTGGCTAGTGTATAGTCTGATAGATAGATTATAGTCTGGAATAACACATAGGCTATATTTTATCCCGGAATTTCCTCTAGAACGGAATAACGCGGGTGAAACCACGAGCGGTGCTAGTAAATAAATAAATAATGCTGGACAATTCACACAGAATCATCTTGTCCCAAGCTAAGCAGAGCTTGTGTCATGGGTATTGTGTTGGTAAAAAATACTCGATTGAAATTTAAACATTACATATTCTTGTCTCCGTTTTCATTTCATTTTATGCAAAATTGTTTAAAAACCTTGTAATAATAAAACGGGGGTATCTCTCTCATCCCATAAATCCAAACCCTGCATCCGAGCCCTATCTGCCCTTTCGCGATAAAAAGGGCTTTATTTCTTGTATCTTCCAACATTCAAGACATCAAATCACCCAGATTTTCCTCTGGGAACATCTACAAGCCATTTTTGACTTTACCCCCTGGCCTTAAGATTGCTTTAAGATCGAAAATAGTATGAGCGATTCAGTTCTTGCTGATAGAATCGCCTACTATTTTGAACTTTGAGCTGTTGATTTAAGATCGGAAATAAATTCGCCTTTGACGCCTCTCGATGGCTCTTGGGTAGGGTTTCGCGGCGTTGAGTACACTCGCTGTCAATATTAATGTGGATTCCATTCTACCACAAAATAACCATAATCTCTGTATTGTACAATAAAAAGTACCCGTGGTTGGAAACGGGTTTGCGGCACGTAAATGTCTGAGTCTCCCCTTTTGGACTAACATTGTCAATCAGGTCTTGTCGTGTGTAACTATACCATCAGCTAGGATATTTCTCAAGGAATGACATTTTAAGCAATAGACGATGAAACCCCATAGCTGGAGAAAGGAAAGAGTTATTTTTAAATAGATTTCACTAAGAGAAAAAAAAAATAGAATAAAGGGATAGCTAATTATATTACATCTCTGTAAATCCATGTTTTCGCAAAAAAAATGAATATGGATATGCTAAGTCTAATTATATACCTATAAAAAATCAAATTACCTAACTTACGTTAGTGCTCATAATACCTTAAAATACCTACAATTACAGCATAGAATAAAGAACTTAATTTAACTGATAGAAAAGTTCGGATAAATTGGCTCAATTTGGAAACAAAAAGTACTAGTTTTGTTATTCACATGACTCACAACATTGATCGTTCACTTTGCTGCTGACGGTACAAGTACAATCGTGTACAAAAGTGTTCACGAAATATTTGTGGAAAGCGTGGACCGGATTAATGGAATCCTTTTCTACGGACAAATGGTTCATTTTCTATTTCGTTAGCTTTATTTGTTCGATTCGCGGCGTTTTCGGCATGGTGTGTAAATATTTATTTATAAAGTCTTCTTAGATTGGATTTACCATAGGTGAACCTAGGTAGAGAATATTCTCGATTCGTCAACTGTCAATAATCGGTTAGTTAAGCTCCTACACTCTGAGCACTCGCACTACTCAACGATTCCTTATAACAGTTCCAGCATTCCATCATCATCATCTGCATATATAAGTCCACTGCTAGACATAGGCCTCCCATAATCAGCGCCATAGCATATGGACATAATACCACATCCATGATAGTTTAAGTAGTTAATGATAGTTAATCTGTGTATTTGTTAACCTATTTGTTATCATGTTGTAAAATTTTCCTGTCATTTTATGCCTGTGTTAGTGTTTTGGTGTTAGACTGTTAGCTTACTGCTGTATTTAAAAAATAAAATAAAATAGTAAATAACAATCTGTACCTAACAAATAGAAAATTTACTGAACTTAACCGTGATTTCAATAATATGTGTGAAGCTGCCTTTACACAGACGAGTCATTTCTGTGGCCACTAAAGCGGTAACATTGACCTTTAAATTTTAATTTAAAGTTGTTCGAAACCTTTCGCACCCTTAAAACAATGAGGGTGCAAATGAGTACCTACTGTATCAGGCCTTTGGCTAAAGTTTAGCTGATCTACCTCAATGAAACGGATGAATGACTAACGTGAATCAAAAGTTTTAATGAAGGCTTTGACAGTTTGAGGTATTTCAGTATAAATAGGATGGTTCTTAGATTTTAATAATAATAGGTTCGTCAAAGTTTTCCGAATCTTAGAACTCGAATGACCCTTTCGTATCATCTTCTAAGTTATATTCAGAATCGAAGTTCTTAATATATTGTTTAGTTTATTTTGAGAACTCTTGTTTGCTGTTCACTCTAGAGACATTGCTGGACACACGCCTCCCCAAATGAGCATAACAAGTAATGCTGGACAATACTCACAGCAGAATCTAGGCCCACGTTAAGCTGAGCTTGTGTTATGGGTAGGTATATATACTAGATAACTGTTTATAATTAATTGTTACAAAGAAAATAACATGAACACTGAATAAATATCTACAAATCGTACAAACATTTCTCCCAATACGGTAAAAGAACCCACAACCTCTTGCGTCGCAGGCAAACCTTCGCCCACCGCGCCCCATCGGTTATCATTTTGTCTTGCTTTACTATTTTGCTCGAGGAAAGGCAAGTATTTTCATAATCATAAGAGGTGGACCGACCAGATAAAATCAACCGTATGTGTCCATGCATGAATGCTCCAAAATTACCACCAACAGGGAGAAATGGCGACATATCGTGAGGCAAGCGATGTCGGCTCATTCCAACAAAAACTGGTCATGACGACCACGGCCGTTCTGCCAAGAACGAAACGAATGAGAAGTAGAAGAGAATCCCTCAAAATGGTAAATATCCATAGAGTCCAATGCCAGCAGTGAATGGAGCTGAGAGCCCTTGGCATCCTCGGGAGTGGAGTGAGCGTCTGCATAATTGATGCCACTCGATGCCTTCGAGGCTCAGGGCTGAATACACCAAACAGGTTTAAATATTTTTATCTATCGCCTTCAGATTAGTATTGATTGATTGACGCGTGACCTGTGCGATTACGCAAAAACCACCCATCCAAATTGACATTCGAAAGCCATTTCAATGGCCATCGCGCGCGTCCTTTCCATACAATTTCAAATTACGAAGGCCATCAAAATGGCTTTCGTATGTCTATTTTGGATGGGCGGTTTTTGCGTAATCGCACAGCCGAGAGCTGGTGAGTATATGGAGTAGCGCATCATACATCAGTTGAGCGATCCTTAGATTATTTGCAACAATCTGCAGTTTGCTCAACAATTCAATTTGTAAAAAGTTTTAATTCGGTTTCTATTCTTTTAAGCATTTACTTAAAGTAAGATACAATGTTATAAACGCTTTAATAATAATAAATAAAATCATTTATTTCAGGCAACATACAAAAAGTATAGATACGACTAATTCTAAGGCCCATATAAATAAATAACTTACAGTAGTTACAGTCTGACATACATAATGTATCAAAACTAAATGAGAAGTAGGCACACGTCTTGATTGCTGCGACGTGTATTTCTCAATCAAAGTACCAGCTGTTGACGATGCCTGATGCTTTGGCGTGCAAACCTATGCTGCCACTTTAACGTTTTAACTGCGATACGTGGATAGCGTTTAAAGAATTTGATGGAAGTAAGCCCGAGGGTGAACAGGGTAGATGTCAGAGGACGATTTGCTTGCAGATAATAGAGTTGTTGAGGATGGAAGTTTATTTATTGGTTTTTGGGGAGTCTTGGAATCTTTAGTTGATTACTTAAACATGACTGATTTATCATTATTTATTTATTATTTTAAGTATGTACTTACCTATTTTTTCTTTTATTTTTATTACCTACCTTCAGTTTTACCTGTGTAACCCGTTTGTATTGTTTGTATTAAGTATTTTTGCTGTTGTTTGTGCTCTTTGTAAATGTTGTGCATGCCTGTTAGAGGTGCACATTTTATACTATAGATCTTCTACAATTGTGTTAACTGTAATGTTATACTATGTGCATTGTTGGCAAGCCATAAATAAATAAATAAATAAATAAATAAATCATCTGATCCATGAACTAAGATGAAGTTTTTTTTGAATATTGATTTGATTTATCCATAGACTTAGATTTTTTTCACTACATTTTCACTACGTATGTGACATCCTAAGTTTATGCATTTATCTAGGACTAGGACGCTAAGTTTAGCTTTGTCTGGAGAAGAATATAAAAAAATACGTAAGGTTCTATTCGCGAATTACTTACGTCGTCATGTCAAACTGTCACTTTATCTTTTTATGATTTACAAAGAGAATTTAAATACTACGAATAGAAAAATTACAACTAGTATTTACAATTGAAACCATTGAGCTAACTGCAGACGATCAACTGGTTTTATTTGTCAACTCCACTTTTCCCTTTGTACTTTAACCTTTTGTAATGTGGGGTGTTTTATTAACAGCTTTGTATTTCAATTTGTAAGTTAAGTTGCGTAAGTACAAAAAAATACCTATAGAATTTTCAAAAATATATCTGATTTGAAAAATTATAAGCAACTAAATTTATGACAGACTGATTATCATGATAAAGATGATGAGAATAACACAGAAACAATTTTCCAAAATCTACGATAAAACACTCGGAAATCTCAGATAGTTTAAATAAACATTTGTCACGAGGCGGGAATCGAACCTGCAATCTCCTGCATAGGCGGACGTTCGCCCGCTAAGTCACAGATATCAACAAATCCCAAAGTTTAATTTACCTACATAAATTTAATCCCTAAATCAGAGATACTAAATACACAAAGAGTTCGGTATGCAGAGTATTGATCGAAGTACCAGCCAGTGTATCTTGAACTCTGTAACCGGAGGTAGTTCCGTCGAGGTACAAGTTGTTTGGGGTACCAGAGGGGTAGGGTAGGTCAAGTGAGGCTGGCTAGGGGTCGCTTGTAAAATGGAACGGGAGGGATACAATATTAATTTGGTGGGAATTGGGTGAATGTTGAGTTTTTATTAGGGATTTTATTGTTGACAGTTTACAGTTACAGGCTCAGAAAAGAATGTACATATAGGGTTTTGATCGAGTCCTCCGATTTGAGGATGCTTTTGTTTTAATCGTTTCCAACGCGCTGTAGCTTCGTTTTTGGGATCACCCTAAATCAAGATACGTACAAAGACTTAAGGTCATCACACACTGAAGCCGGAGGCGGAGCGGAGGCGAAGGCGTGCGAGTTGTATTCTATTGAATCATATGAAAGCCTACACACACACCGCAGGCGGTGGCGGCGCGGTGCCATAGGAAAAACCGGCACGCTTTCGCCTCCGCTCCGTCTCCGGCATCAGTGTGTGGAGACTTTTAATCAAAAAAATCCTTTGCCAGAAAGAGCGACCATTTCGAAATAGTAGTACACTAAGGCTCTGCGCTAGGCCCGTTACTTTTCAACATAACAAACTATCTCACAAATTGTCAGACATCCTTTACGCAGACGGTTTTGCACCAACTCGAAAACAAGGTTCGGTTCTTAACTGTCTTTTAGTACACAGTAAAGAAGCGAATAAGAAACCTTGTGAGCCCTTTAACTCCTAGTTTAAATTATAAATAACCAGAATTGTAATACATGTCCAAAAGTTCTGTTAGGTCTAAAGGAAATAAAACACTTTAAATTTGAATTGAGGATATGAAAGAAGACAGGCCATATTTCGGATGTGTTTTACGATGTCACGTATATCTATGACCTCAAAGTCGACATTGGAGACACGTCTCATTGTATATCAATTCAAGTAGTTAGATTAAATAATAAGCAATGGTCAACGTTGATATAGCTCACAGAAGGGGGAATGAAATAGAGGCAGCTCGTAGGCGTGATTTGCGATAGAATTACAGACACCAAATAGATAAATAAAACCGTGCGCAATGAAGAAAAAAGATAAGAAAGCCCGACAAAAGAAGTGTTTTGTGTTGAAAAAAGTACTGGATTACTTGATGTTACTGGGTGTTTTATGTATTAGGTAATACCTCTATGTATGTAGAGGTAGAGTAAAATATCATAATCATCAACCTATAACCACTGTTGGACATAGGCCTCCCCTAAAAAGCGCCATACATAGCAGATGATCGAAGACAGGGCGCTATGGCGCTCATTAGGGGAGGCCTATGTCCAGCAGTGGACTAATATAGGCTGATGATGATGATGATGAAGTTAATTGGGGTAACCGACAAAACACGTAAAAAAGTTGAGTAGGTACTTTACTTACACGGTTTTTCTTAGGTTTTTCTGCTCATTAGAATGTGCGTTTATAAATAAAATTAGAGTAAAATTACATTTAACATATTCTGTGAAATATTAAGTGTAAAATACAGGATGTAACAAAAATGAATGTAGTGATGATAATGTAGCGAAAATTCCGTACTTATTTATTTAATTTTTAGAAAACTGAAGGGCGTTTTTTTTAAATATTTTTCCTGAATTCAGTTATCGAGTCTACACCCCGCCTGAAAGTTTGGTCCTTCTTTTTTGTTACACCCTGTATAGGCGTGAGAGAAAGAAAAAACGCACAGCACAATGTGGAAAACTTGTAACCTGTCTTATCCTGAAACATATCCAATCATGAAATATAAACATTTTTTCTACCGCAGCCACGCCGCACCGCCGCCGGTCGGACATCTTCATGCCAGGCCTTTATTGTCACCGCTAACGTACCAGGTAGCCTCGAACAGTGGTCTGTTTACCATAATCAGTAAGAGGCCTCACGATGTGATACTAGACCCATGGGAGTTGGGGAGGCCATTGTGTGGGACGCTACAACGTCGACCCACTTGCGCCTTCCCATCTTCCAATCGTTTGATCAACCGCGAGGGCTGGTGCTGCTCCAGATTTGGCTGAAGATCTCGAGAAACGTTTGTAGGTCTTGACAAAGCCTACGAATTTGAAGGCTGATTTAGACAGGGTCACTGACTGACTTCGAATATTCGAGACAAGTAAGCTCTGATCCGAGAAAAAACCCAATGTAAATTGATTTGAAGTTAGTACATTGGTGGGAGGTCAGCGCTGACTTGTATATTCGCACAAATATATCGAAATATCGGTTCAGCACTGACTTGTCTCGAGTTTGGAGTCAGATACTTACCCCGTGTAAAAATAGTCTTATCGTGACCCTAGGTCCGTTGGGTACTGATTCATTTTTGACATTTGATACCTAGCCTGGACTTTGATTGTACCACTGTAATGTATTTGAATTTAACTGATAATGAAAATAATCAAGGAATACAAAAAAATAAACATGCTATATTAACCATTGAGCTAACTGCAGACGGTTGCAAATAGTCTAAAGGTAGCTCAATTGATCCATGTCAATACCAGTCGTCGCGTCCCCAAGACACTGGCTGCATTACCACGCTGTATGGCAATGCTGATGCGATGATGTTAACTGATAATCGATTTTAAATTAGACAATGAGGCAGCCGGTTTAAAAACCAATATCTGAGCGTCTGATCGGCGCGACGTGACCCGAGAGCTGGGGAATATCAGGGGGCCTACCCGTACAAACGAAAATCGAAGTTTCGTATGAAAAGTAATAAGTAACTTCGATTTTTGTTTTCTGAGTAAGCCCCCTGGTGGAAAATACGTATTCGAACTCAAAGCTTCTACGCTTTCTAGGGGATTAAATATTAAAACAATGTAGACTTTCCCACGCAGTCAAATATTGTTTTAAGGTAATTGCTATGAAATGTTAAATAGCTCTTGAGCTTTATCCACTGTGAAATTACTTAGCTTTTGGTTTAAGTATTAGGATATAAGATATTATGTTGATTTTTTTATTAAATTCTATTATTGTTCTGTGTATTTGCTTGTTTGAAGTAATTCTACGACACAGAAAACCAATTTTAAAATTATTTGAGAATTTTCTTTTCTTATCTCCTTTTTAATAGATATATAAGCTTATTTGAAATAAATTTAAACTGATCGTCACAGCTATGAATGAACCTCAAAAAATTGTGCCAGTAGAATACCAAAAAGAGTTTGATATAATAATAATAATAATTCCGGACAGTTCACACAGCATCATCTAGCCCCAAGCTAAGCAGAGCTTGTGTTATGGGTACTAGATGACTGATATACTTAGTACAATACATTACATAGATAGTTATTTTTTATTATACATACAAAACACCCAGACCAACGGAACAACTTTCACACAAATTTGTTTTTTTTGAGGCGGAAATCGAACCCGCAACCTCCTGCGGATCTTCGCCCACCGCGCCACATCGGTCGTCGAATGCTATTGTGCTACACTATTGAAATGGTGAAGCTATTTATTTAGAGGACCCTGGTCTTCCGACTTGTACTAATATGGATCAGTTGAGTTACCTCTAGACTGTTTGTCGGCAATTAGTTCCATTGTAACAATTATTATGTTTCTATTTCCTGATTATGATTATCCATTCATCAAAAGTAAATATTGTATTGAGTATCTTTCTTTTCATAAAATTCCCACAAAAACGTGTATTTCTGTTGAAAGGTATTCAAAGAAGCCGCATAATTTATGAAGTTATTTTCAGAGGCAATGTTTGTTTGAATTACAAGGTTGTTGGTAATAATTTACATAAAGGTTTTCGTTTACGATGTATTTGGCGGTTTACATGAAAAGTGCCTCCTTTAGGTTGTTTTTAACGGTGTTTTTTATTAAAGAAATGTTTCATGTTTTACAAATTGTAAATATACGCTTATTTGTGACACATGTGGCTTCCCAGATGTGCAGATTTTCAAGAAGCGTGTGAACGGAGCTTATCCCTAAGACCAGAGCTTAGTCATTAATAACGAGTTATTAATTAAAACACTATCATAACGTCATATTTCAACTAGTATTTACACGTATACGTAACTTCTCACCAAAATCCATGCTTTTCTTCTTACGGACTTGATTCCACGCTTAGTGGGCTCGGTACAACATATTTTCTTCCATTTTCCTCTATTATCCCTCATCTCCATATGTCCAGCTTTTCAAAAACCATTGCATTACCGTAAATAAACATTCCCTGATAATAAATACACCATTTCCGTATTTGACATTCCACAATAACATAAAACCAACACGTTATTTGTGTTGACTGTAACTAAACATGCCGTGACGTGACGCTATCTGTGTAATTAAATCCCTTCTGACATGACCAACATAATCTGGTTTTTTATCGCATAACGACACATTTGTAAAATGCTACATCAACATATTAAATTCGCAAATTGACGGATTTCGTGTTACAATCACAAATAGGTAGTTTTACGTACAATCTTTTTACACGATATTTATCTTTAAAGCTTAATTTATAATTTGTTTAAACTAATTAGAAGTTGATTTTTTATTTATGCGGCACTTAACCAAAAGACACTACCAAAAGACATAAGAGAACTACCCACTAGTAGACAAATAAAGACAAAACGCCGTAGGCTATTGGAAAAATGTTTTTATAACTTAAAATAAATTAATGATCTATAAATAACCTACTTAATATTGTACTTCCATAATTAGTGTATTAAACTGTTGTCTCACCTAGATTTTCAGATCTTTTTTGTATAGTTTCTATTATACGATAAATGACATTTCACTTGAGAACCTTTGCCCTTTGAACAAGCTCTGCTAAGCTTGGGGGCTATATGATGATGTCTGGAAAGTCCAGGTTTAATAATTTATTTATTGGTGCTGATTTTTTTTCTCATAAAGGTCTTCTTGAACAGAAGACTAGCGTAAGGAAAGCAGAAGATCTATTAAGGATAGCTCTGGATAAGGATAACTTCGAGAGGATGACCGCCTTCCTTCATTGATAATAGAACTAGCTGCACCCCGCAGCTTTACCCGAGTGAAAATTGATTAAAAGTAGCCTAAGTATGTTTTATTTCAGGCCGCAGGTTTAGTCGTATTGGTGTGAAAAGGCAATCATCTATCCATCCAAACTTTCACATTTATTAGAGTGATGATGCTGGACATTCACTCAGCATTATTTCTAGGTAGATGATCTAATGAGATAATTAGTACCTACATAGTTATCTGATGATAAAATAATTATTTCGTTCTTTATAATTTAGCCACAAGGCGTATATCCAAATTCTTACTTTCGACGACATACCTAAGTGTAACTTCAGATATTTCTAATTACGTAGTATCAAATACAATCACGTTCGTTTCATAAAGCCATTACCACATTTTATTTGAATAGCCAGCCCGTGACGTAAGCAAAGGCGCGGTGACGTCATCGCTGACGGAGGCGTCGGGATTAAAGCTCGGTACACGTGTACTAATCCTACTTGTGCCCTGAGAGAGGTAAGGGTTCATTTTAGAGTATAATGAAGATCAAATGTCTAAGGAAGGCACAAAATGTAGCCAAGACACAAAACAAAACAAGACACAAAATCTAACCCAAAGCTAAGCAGAGCTCGTGTTATGGGTACTAGATGACTGATATAATTAATACAATACATTACATAGATAGATATTTCTTATTATATAGCAAATACCCAGAACTCTGAAAACAATATTTTCAGATTGTAAAAACTTTTGTCGGTAATCAAACCCGCAACCTCCTGAGTCGCAGGCATGACATAATGTATGTAGGTTAAGTACGTACTTGAGTAAGTTTCTGGGTTAGATCATCCAGGTTTAAACTACCATAAAACATAAAAGAACCTAGAAATTCTGAAGCATCTGAAGAATAATTCAAAACTTGAGTAATAAAGTAGAGCAATAAACACAAATGTTTTCTGACATCACCGCGTTTCTCTCCGAACGTGACCTTTGCAATAATTGTCTCGGTTTATTTTAAAACGTTCGCTTTATTTAACAAAAAGGTTTCATAACAGATATTTCATAATATATTCATAATAAAAAGGTTTTGCATTTTTCTAGGTTTTATATGTCGAATAGAAGGAAAAGAGGAACATCTTCATAATCATCTCCGTAAAACCGGATTCAACTCAGAATAATAATTTGGAAATTCTTCACTGCCATATTGCAACCCAAGTAATTCCTTTCTTTTTTATGACATTTGTCCATCAACAGTTACTTGTCGGTGAATCACAGATTCTATGGACAGGCCGCGCATTGAGCAAAGAGACCGAATACATAACCAAGAAGTTATCATTACTCTTGACTATGAAATGCATGGTATCACAAGGAAGGCTCGCAAGTACAAAATAGAATTGAGGTCTAGAAATGCAGCGATCTGCGACATATACTTTATAGCAACTTTAAAGTAGCAAATTCAATTTGTTTTACTTGAGACATTTTCCAATTGTGTACAATCTATTTTATTTTTCTCAATTCTCACTAACAGTAATAATAATATTACACTTTTGTTCTGTTTGTTCATAAGCTTTAGCGGAACTTTTTACCACTACCTCATATAGCAATCTGTGAATTGCGTTGTGGGCTACATTATTACCTAGGTTTATCTTGGTAATCTAGTTACTTAAAACTATATATTTTGTAGCCGTTTGCTTTTCCTGAATAAATAAATAAATAAATATATGTATTTTTTGAAATATTTTTGTTTTTGTTGTTTCATGAGCAGTAGTCCGATTGGGTTGAGACTTAGTATTATTTGGTTGAAACTTACTAATACTTACCCCATAGACTAATTAATTTAAGTATATCAGTCATCTAGCACCCATAACACAAGCTCTGCTTAGCTTGGGGCTAGATGATGCTGTGTGGATTGTCCGGCATTATTTATTTATTGCAACATATTGACAAAAACTATTCATAAAAGTATTGTATGAATAAAATTTTCGATGTTTTTAATTAATAATGGAACGATGTCAATGGTGTTGATTACCTTCTAAATTCTTAAATTTAACTTAAATAGTTAAATAATTTAACCTTAATTTAGGTCATAAGCATTTGATTCAAAAAGGAGAAAAAATAATTGATTTAAAATACTTCTTCTAATTAAAAAAACTAAGTAACAACCTAACCTAACCAAACTATTAGAACTTTTAAGATTCCCGGTTAAAACAGAATTGCATATTTGTGTTGGTACAAGAATAAGAATACCTTACTTAAAACTTATACATTTTTAGTAATAATAATGTTGGAACATTCACAAATCAGCCCCAAGCTAAGCAGTATAACTACATAATTATCTCAGATAAACTCACATTTAACTTATTATTCTGCTCTAACCTTAGATCGCCACATCACCCTAAAATCCGCTTCGGGTCTTCGATGCCTGAGCCAATCTTAATGAGATTTCAACCAGCGCCGCAGCCGTGACCAGAATTTGACATTATCTCAGATGTGATTTCTAAAATTGGCAATGGGGATACGTATTTGTTTTAAAGAAAAATAAAAAGTTTTATCTCCTAAATGAAATAATGGTCTTAGCTTTTGAATTAGCTTTAAAAATATATATTGAAGTAGCTGTGCACACGACTTTCGTCAGCATGGAATAGTAACTGGGCAGATACATAAAACTTATATATTTTCATACAAACGTTAATACCCTATTTTTATTCAATAAGGGAATTTTACAACTTTTGAATTTCTTTTTTTTTTCATATTTAGTATGTGGTTGAAGGCCTAAACAATAGGTTTATGGAGCTTTAAGCTACCAAAATTAAGAAAATTCCATACAAACTTTAAATTCAACCCAATATATTTAAAATTTATATAAAAAATTCCAATATCTTGAAAACCGTTCAGTTTTAAAATGTTTCATAGTCAAATAGTAGTACCTAGGTAATGATGGGAACCACAGCCCCTAAATGAAAATAGAAAGAAACATATAATCACTTCGATGCCGGATAAAAGAGGCCTAGCTTCGAAGATCTCCCGTACCAAAAAAGGACCGGAAAGAAACTCTAGTACTACTAGATAACTAAAGGATTTAGGTCGACTAAACATGAAACCCTATACAAAAATCTGTAACCAACTCCGATATGTGGAATAATATAGGTTAAGAACCCCAACGTCCCAGTGTCCTAGTTACTTCAGGAATAACGATCAGGGACGTTTTAGGAGAATTGCGTCATCTTATGGCTAGACCGACTGTCTGGCTTTTTGGAACTCTCTGGAGACTTGTTTACGCAAGATGTATGTATATGATGGCTACGCTCCGTGGCTTCTCCCGGGACAACATTTGTGAAAAGTAGCATATGGAACTACGTATATTCGATTTAGTCCAAGTTTCAGCACGATGCTTTAAGTGGTTTTGGCGTGAAGAGGTTACAAACACATAATAATGAATGCTGGACCATCCACAACCATCATGTAGGCCCAAGCTAAGTGGAGCTTGGGTTATGGGTACTAGAGGTAGATTACTGATATACAAACATTTGTCCTGAGGCAGGAATCGAACCTCATGTATTTTATCCAGGAAAGGCCCATATTAAAGTCTATATCACCATCATCATCAACATAAGTCCCTTAATGAGCGCCATAGCTCCCGTCTTCAGCTTGCCTCACCCAGCATCTGCCTGTTGATTAAAGTCTTTCGCAGATCATCATCCGACCTGAGGGTGTCCTACACTACGTTGGCCGTTGAAAAATTGTCCGATCTCCTCTCAAGAACACTTTCACCCCAGCAATTGTCGGTTCTACGCGAGTTATTGCCAGCTCACTGCCTTTTCAGTTTGCTAATCAGTTTCCTTGAGCTATACCGATAACTTTGGTTCTCTGTCTTATGTATTCGTTACGAATCATTTCCTTCAGAGTCAGTTGGATCAGGTGACCTACGTCTAGACTGTTTGCAACCAATCGTTTCAATTGTATATACCTACTAGTTTTAATTTTTTTCTATACCTTGATTGTAATTTTCGTTGCTAATAAAGATGTAGAATCCTTCAGAGAAACTCCTCACATAGCTCTTTCCATAGCTCGCTGAGCGACTTCGAACTGACGGACCAGCCCTACTGTGACTGTTAATACCTATTTAAAACTAAAAATTAATTTCTACCCAAGCGTACCCAAGCGTAGCACCAACTTTGTGTACTTGTGAGAAAGCCCACAAGCGTAGTTCAAAGGCATCCGATTACCGATCGGACTACGTTTAACTTCCGACTTTTACTCCGTGTCAAGTTTAATTTTGATAATTGAGGCGTTATTAAATGTAGTGGTTTGTGTTAATTTGCGATTTAGGTGTGTGGATTCATAACTACAATCAAAAGTGTGAACCGAGTGACGCGATTCTTAAGTTAAGTTATTTAGCTCTATCCGCAATATGTAAAAAACTTACTAAATACTACTTGGACCTAACAATCCAAGTCTACATTAATTTACATGTATGTTTACCATTTTGAAACCCTAGTTTTACTATGTAACTTTATAAACAAAGCATAAATTCCTACTTTAGATATAGTTTCTCTGTAAGTATTTTTTAATTCTTAAGATATTTAATTAATAGGTATCTCAAAATTTGAAAATTATAACGAAAGGTAATAAATAGGAAGCCTATCTTTGAGCCATTTTTTTCTCTTTGATAAATAAAAAGATAAAACTTAATTGGACCACCCAAAGATAATAAACAATATATTTAGTAATTCTAAAAATAGTGGAAGTACGTGGGCGGTATCGCTATGAGCGATATTTTCTTTTAATCTTATAATATTACTAGCAGCGCCTCGCGGTTTCACCCGCGGTAATTCCCGTTCCCGTGGGAATTCCGGGATAAAATAGCCTATGCATTATTCCAGACTATAATCTATCTCTGCCAAATTTCATCCATATCCGTTCAGTAGTTTTTGCGTGAAAGAGTAACAAATATCCATCCATACTTTTTCGCGTGTATAATATGCGTAGGATTTTACTACTAAGAAAACTGGAAAGAATTGAGAGTGAACTGTAGGCCTCTCACTTTTTAGTGAAGCCAGTAGGTAAGGTATGATTTACTTGATTTACTTTACTTGAAAGCTGTAAATTCCATGGTTTATAATGATAGGTATTCATCATTATCATAAACCACAGTCCACTGCTGGACATAGGCCTCCCCTAATGAGCGCCATAGCGCCCTGTCTTCAGCTTGCCGCATCCAGCATCTGCCAGCAGTCTGTCGCACATCGTCATACAACCTGGCCAGAGGGCGTACACTACGTTTGCGAGTCGCGGTCTCAACTTTAAAACAGGTTTTACCCAACGGTCTCGGCTCTTCGCGAGGCCGGTCCACTGCAACTTGAGCTCCCTATTTTATTCTTTGAGCTATGTCGATAACCTCGTGATGATAAGTAAGTATTACTGATACCGTTTTCATAAAAAAAGTAAATAGTACATAAAAACGGAGATAAAGAAATTCATGCTGTCCCACATCGATTAATATTTGACAAATAAGATCAGGGCAGTATAACATTCCCCATTCTTGATCTACTCGACTTGTGGCATACAAAACCTGTATTATTATTATTCCGGGTTATATATTTCTTGTCTGCCGAGCAAAGTCGTATGTTGAATAAAATTGTAAAAAAAGTCCTTACAAATTTCCCTATGTTCGAAAATTTAATCGTTTCATAAGAAGTATTATTTTATTGTTACGATGCTCTTGTAAAAGAATGTATTAAAATGTTATAAAAAGTAAAAATAATTTGTAAGCGGTCTAGTATAGGTAGGTACTTACGGTATACTTAAACTTAAGAAAAATATGTACATTACTTGATCATACTTAAACTTTGTATTAATGTATTGTAAATCTTTAATTGCAATACTTTAATATAAAGTTTAAGTATGATCAAGTAATGTGCATATTTTTCTTAGATAACGTAGAAATTACAAGCGAAAAATAGGCAAACAAATGGAAGATTGAAGATTAAAAAATATCTTTTCTGAGAAAAACTATAAAACTGCGTAAACCTTAGTAGGTAGGTACTACAAATCAATTTTCTTATTTTGCGTCAGCATTTCGTTTTCCATTTGAGGCGAATGGGGGCAATCACACATCAATGGACGTGTGTACTACGGCGTAGCACCGTAGCATCCTCTACGAGCTACGAAGCTACGAAATCACATTATATATATATAGAGGTAGCTATTGTTATAAAATGCCGTTACGTCGAGTGGTTCGTCTCTGTGAAATCTATGGCGTACAAAATGATAGTAAGGGGAAGAAAAAAAGATAATTTGAGGAGATTCTTACCGTAGGCTGCATGGCTGGCTACTGGCCAGCTGGTTTCAATCGTGGCTGGCTATTTATACGACGCTATCGATTTTGCCCGGAACAGTTACGTAAGTCACACACGACACGGCAAAGGTTCGGCGCTACTGACGGCACTCATCAAAATACGCACAATAAAAGGGAAATCAATATAAAAATTTAATTGCTACCTATTTTTTAATTAAAATTTAAAACTATCTTCGATATTTTTTGCACTTTCGGGATTTCGAGACTGGGGTTTTAATTTTGTAAATGGAAGGCGGGAATTGACTAGTTTTTTTTTAATTTGGAGAAATGGCTTGGTCCTTAGAGGCTAGAGCAAGGAGGTCGCGACTGGGCTCAGTGGCGCCGCCGAGCACACTGCCGGCGCGCCGCGGCGACTGCGCGATCTAGGAATGGAGTACTAACATTGTTTCATACCTTTGGTCTCTATTCCCAAGCACGTAAAGTTAAAAATTATTTGCAGCGAGGGCTGTGTTCTTTACCAAACCTCCCAACATTTCATTTTTCCTCTATTGCTTAGTAAACAAAGTATAATTTGCTCTGTATTTCCTTCGGAAGAATGTTTGTGTCATGTTAGCATTGTTTTAGCATTGACGGAAGAGTAGACACGAAGGCGTCTATTTTTCATTCATTTGTCAGAGGATTTGATGAAATAAATCTACATTTTGCAAATTAGATTTTATTTAGCGCGTCTGGGTGTCATGGCTTTTAATTTAGACGTTTTGGAAAGATGAGGCTTTTGTATACAGACAGATTGCTTAGACAAAGGTGAATATTATTGATTTTAGCTGAGATCTTGTAACCGTTTGAGGTTACGACCTCTAATACACTTTTTTCCTTATTATCACCCGCTCGCTTTTTTTTTCACCCGCGAGAAACTTACGGACAAGTTGTCTATGTTTTATTCCAGACCTAGAACTACATCTATTCAAAATACAGGCCGATTCGTTCAGTTGTTTTAGCGTGAAGGAGTAACAAATATCCATCCATCCATCTCCATTTTATTATAAAGCATAGCATAGGCTACTTTTCTTAAATTTTCACGCGGCTGAAGCCGTGGGGCGCAGCTAGTATATTATAAACAGACTCTTCTGATTCCACTCATGCATGACGACCGATGTGGCGCGGCGGGCGAAACTCCGTCTGTGACGCAGGAGGTTGCGGGTTTGATTCCCGCTTTGAGACAAACGTCTGTACGATCTGTAAATATTTGATCAGAGGTTCTGGGTGTTTTATATGTATCATCATCATCAGCCTTTATTAGTCCACTGCTACATAGGCCTCCCCTAATGAGCACCATAGTGCCCTGTCTTCAGCTTGCCGCATCCAGCATCTGCCAGCAGTCTTTCGCAGATCGTCATCCCACCTGGCCGGAGGTTTATATGAATAATAAAAAATATCCATATAAGTATGTAATAAAAATAAAATAAATAAATAAATAAATAATTCCGGACAGTCTACACAGCATCATTAATGTATTGTATTAAGCTAAGTTCTGCTTAGTTTGGGGCTACATAATGCTGTGATGATGCTGTGTGGATTGTTCAACCCTACGAGTATTTATTTATTTAGTGCACCCTCTATTCATTACCAGATGGGATGTTAAATAAACACCTCTATACACCATCGGAGCGACAGACAGCCCTATCTGCAGAGGATGTCTCAGCGACGACGAAACAGCTGCCCACGTAGTCCTGGAATGCAAGGGAGTAACAGCACAACGAACTGAAATCCTCAACTTGCCGAGGTCACTCCGCGAAGCCTGTGAAGATCCCAGGAAGATTCTGCGCTTCTGGACGGAGTTAGGCTGGTTATGCTAGCTTTGATTTACCCTGATGATGATGATTTTTATGTTTGTTTATTCTTTGTATCTAATCTCACGATTTTCCTTTCTAGAAGAGAAAGAAAAAACCCTCCTTTGATTTTCTATGGGGACTTTTCTAGCAAGAAAATTCTAATCTGAGCCCAGGTTTGAAAATCAGAATGAATAAAAAATCGGTCTCATTTGCCTACGGTTTGAGTAATTTCTTCTTCACGTAATCTGAATCTCGTATTGATAAAAACAGACAAAAAAAAATACTGCATTCTTCATAAAAATAAATGCAAGGTAAGCCGGTACGTAGGTAAGTGGTTCTAAGTGCTACGCCACGGACTACGCGCTACGTAACATAACATACCGCACTACGTACCGTTTTATAGGTACATTTCCACTCGGCTCCTGTACCCTGAATGAACCGCGTCACGACATTTATAAACCCTTACAAAATAGAGAAGTGTTCACGTATGTGTTAACGCAATAACGATAATAATTTAACGAATGTGTTAACGCATTAACGTTAATAATAATAATTTGTGAATGAGAGTGCAGTAAGTGGACATATTCCACGATCAGACAACACCCAGAAACCCGGAAAAAAAATTGTAGATCGCACAAACATGTGTCTCAAGGCGGGTTCCTTAAATAATTCCTATTAACTGTTGCTATTAATTTATTCTTTAATTTATTTCTAATATTATAAATTATTACGTTTTATTATTCAATTTTAATAAAGGTAAGTGTAAAAAGTCTTGTGACTAATATATTTAAGTTATAATATAACATAGTTTAGGTGTGGTTACATACTAATATTATAAAATAAGATTGTATGTTTGTTACTCGTCACGCAAAAAGTGCTGAAAGGATTCGACTGAAATTTTGAATGGACGTAGTTCAAACCCTGGAATAAATTATAGGCACTTTTTGTTTGTGGCAGAAACTAGTAGAAAATAATAGGTTCACAATTTCAAAAACACATTTAAAAACTTTAAGTCTACATCTTTATTAACAACGAAAAAATTAAGGAATAGAAAAAATTAAAACTAGTATGTACCTACAATTGAAACCATTGAGCTATCTGCAGACGGTTGCAAACAGTCTAGGGGAAGCTAAATCGATGTCAATACCATTTATAAACTGGGTATATCTCACTTCCACTAGTTCAGCAGGCTTACCTCGCCCTACTGAGTATATTATTCACGGCTTATTTAGGTCACGTTACGTTAGGTCATGAGTCACGACCCTTTAGTAAGCTCTTTATTTCGACAGAGCATTAATAAGTCACAAGGTTAACACAGGTAAATAATAGGAATTATTTTTAATACATGTTGGTTTAAGTATTTTGGTTTCCGTATCCAACGGAATCTATTCTTAAAGTCTACGCTGCCTGTGAAAGGTCAAATATTTGCGTAAAACAAAATTTTAATAATGTCTCTTTATGACGTAGCATCCAATATTTATTCTAGCAAAAATTTTGATTTATGATTATAAAAATCTTAACCCAATAATTCAGCTTTTTAAGCAATTAGATTTCAATAAACAATTATTCATAAATTTTGGTTCCATTGGTGATATTATGTATATTTTTTATACACGCGCTTTTCATTTGCTTGGCTGTGTGGGATTTCTTTTAGAATCAGTTTGTTAAGGTCTCCACATAAAAATGAGTGTTTATCGCATGCTTTTTGGAATAAAGGTCCGTAAAACCTCTATAAAAATAATATATAATATATTTTAAAAATTGTAGCTTGCTTAATTTATAACAGTGTTACTTACTGGCAAATAGCAAAAAAAAATTGACTGAGGACACATTTCTTTCCTCCGTTTTTACGGAAGGCTGAATCTACCTAGCTTCTCAAGCAACTGAAAATATTTCTTCCAAGCTTTACTACAAAGGCTTAACGTATTCCCTGGGGTAAAAATATATTAATGACGTCACTTTGTACCTACTGGTTTGCGCTCTACACAAGTGAGAAAGAGATTTTTTTTATTGTAGTTATGGCAGTAGGTACTCATTTTATAAGCTACTAGCGACCCGCCCCGGCTTTGCACGGTTTTATTATACGTATAAAAATTCCTATAAAACTTCTTGAATCACTCTATTTATTAAAAGAAACCGCATCTATAATAAAATTATAGACTTTGCCACTCAGGGCATTGGGCCTATAAAAGTCTCCACACACAGAAGCCGGAGGCGGAGCGGAGGCGAATGCGTGCCGGTTTTTCCTATGGCACCGCGCCGCCACTGCCTCCGGTGTGTGTGTAGGCTTTCTTATGATTCAATAGGATACAACTCGCACGCCTTCGCCTCCGCTCCACCTCCGGCTTCTGTGTGTGGAGACCTTAGGCAATCGTCGCTCCCACGCACTGTGGTACGTCAACGTTTATTTTCAGGGCTTCTAAAAATTCATATGTTTGACGATTTGGCTAAAACTCGCAAGATTTCGGTGTATTGTATACCAGTTTTCTAGGACGCATTTTTTTTATTGCGTAAGGTGGCTAACGTAGCACTGCGGCCAAAGAGGCCTATTATGTTCGCCACTTAGTGTGTTCACCCCTGAAGAACTTCTAGGACCCATAACACAAGCTTTGCTAAGCTTGGGGGCGGTGTATTTAATAATTGTGAGCATAATCGTGAAATCCAAAACGGTCATGTGAGAATCTAATAGTGTAAATTGTCGAGTTTTATTAAGTATTAAATTTGTGCAATCCAACACGGTCGTGTAAGTATTTACTCATCCAAACTGGATTGAATCGGATCTGCAGGCCAACTCTTGAGACTCGATTCCAATCGCAATTTGAAATTGGGATCGAAATCATGCCATTTGGTACTCTTGACCGCGCAACTAGCGCACGATTGGAATCGAAATTGGTGAAATTTTATGGAACTAAATGAAATCGACTCTTCTCGAAAATATCAACTTTTTTGGCACTCTTGACGCGATTTTGACGTTTCGTATCGAGAACGGAATCGAGTTTGCGATAGAAATTTCACAGTTGCCAAAAGTAAACTTTTTAGCGATTGTGCGAGGATATTAGTGATTTAAAGAGTGATTTTAAACGATAAAATGGTACATTTGACTCTAAAGAAATTTATTAAAGTAGTAAATTATCATTTTAATTCTATACTCGTACAGTAAAAAAGACTATTTTATATAATTATTAACGGTAGGCTTGCGCCATCTATTAGGCTGCCCATGTCAACTTTACTGGTAGTTTCTGCCGGTACGCATCGTCATAGAGTAATAGACATAGAGTGATAATTTCACACAAAATTCCGCTTTAACTTGAAGCCATAAAATATTTTTCAAAATTTTTTATGGTAATGGCGTCTGTTTTGTTTACGATTTATTTTTGTGCCTAAACTAATGTTTTACTCAAGAATAAAAGATTACAGGTTGTTATTACCCGTGAAATGAAATCTTCGACTGTTTTTGATGATTATGTGAAGAGTTATGACACCCTTTCACTGCACAATAATTACTTAAGTCATTTTTATTAGAGATTCTGCGAGCTCTTCCCCGTAGGACTTGACATAATGCACTGACGAGTCGAGCGATGTACGTAGCCTTCAAAGGCTAACTTGAAATGGCTTCACTTCTCGTGAGCCTACTGCGGTTCTAACGCATCGTGATATTTCATTCTGACACTTTTATTTACAAAGTAAAGTCGATCTCATACTCGATTCTAATTTCAATCTCGATTTAGTTCCAGAGTGCCAATTTTACGTTTGGTGAGATTGAAACTGATTCGGATTTGAATTGGATTGAGATTGGGATTGGATTCAAGGGTAAGCCCGCTGTTCCATCTAACTAATAAATAAATCTTATAAGAATTTGAACATCCTATCTTATAAGTTGTTTTTGGTCACGCCATCTATTAAGAGGTGAACGAAACTTTTTAAACGTTCTCGCTTCTTAGCTAGCTAGCGAAGTTACAAGTTGATCATGTTAAATGGAAAGAGGGCAGCACAATAGGATTACATACAGGAAGGGTCGCGTAATAGTATAAAATTTGCATATTTCATAAGATTTTGCTCTAGATAGGTAGCTGTAATTGTACTCCGGCCAGGTGGGATGACGATCTGCGAAAGAATGCTGGCAACCTACAAACCCTGTATAAAGCTTAAAACTGATAAACAGGGAAAATATGCTGAAATCAAAGTGGAATCTTTAGGTACCTACGCAATGGAATCTATAATTGTCGGCGGGTAATTACCTACCTCGTCATCATCATCATCAGCCCATATTAGTCCACTGCTGGACATAGGCCTCCTATGTACTTAGTAGTTTGATATTATTTAGCCCATTAAACATTATACCTATTGAAATAGTTACAAGCGTCATTCCCGGAGAGATCAGAGTAACGATACATTTACCGGGATCACTGCGAACCCGCTGCCATACCTATTGTCTTACTTGAAATTGATTGCCAGTATTCGACACAGTCAGAATGTTTTCGGTATTGTCTATGGTATTAAATTGGACTCTGTCAAAAATGAAGTCTATCTCGATTAGCAGTTGATTTACACAATAAGACCCAGGCTAACCGGCGGCAATGACATCGGCTATGAATAGGTACCTATCGTTTTCAGGTTGCTGGGCTGTCCCGCACTCTGTGGATCAAGGGCCAGATTCCACTAATGTCAAAACAAAGGTCTCAATAGTGCCATTCAATCAAGATGATTAAAATGACGTTTGTGCATTTGGTATTCTACTATTTTTTTCGCTTGAAGAGACTTTCATAATTAGAATGTCATATTGGTAGTCTTAGTTGGTAGTTATAACTGTAATCGCCAGTTGGTAGTTATAGCTATGAGGTTCATCCTCAAAAAGTTTGTGCAAGTAGAATACCAAAAAGAGTTTAACACTGACATTTTGACACGATACGATTTAATTTGTGAAGTGATTTATTTAGTGGAATTCGGACCCAGGGATGCTGTTTTTTGCGGAGGCTTGCTTCAAATAAGTCTGTTTGATACTCCACAAACGTCGACTACTCTTATTTATCTAGCCGTATTTGTATTTAATATTACTAGCTGTTCCCCACTGTTTCACTTGCTTTAAATTGGAATTTCATAATTTGATCTCCCATGTGAATTTTATGTTTAACCAGGACAAAAAGTAGGTAGCCTATGTTACTCTTTATCCTTTCATCAATCTCTACACCAAAACTCAAATCGATTGTTTACTTAGATAAAGCGGAAACGACAGACAAACACACTTTCACATTTAAAATACAAGTTAGGGTTTCTTGACTTCGAATACTTTTGTTTTCATTCCTACTTTGATGAATTTAAGTCTGTTCACAGTGTTCATAGTTATTTTTAATACTCCAAATTATTAACAGAATTTCTATCGTTATCTTCACAGTGTAGTGGTCTGGCTAAAATGATTTCCTACAACCCCGTACCAAAATACTCACATATAACTTTAGACATAATTTCTCATCACCACGATTATCAAACGCATTGACTTTGTAATGGGGTGACAAAGCGCGGAGTCGCACAATAGCTAAATGTATGGGTGTGGCGGAACAGATGTGCGGTTTGTAATATATACGACTGAATGTGTGAGTTTTATTTGTATTTAGAACGGGAGAGCGAGGAATAATCGTAGATATCATACATCACACAAATAGAGAATCGCGGAACTGAACCAACGTTTCTCAAGGAGTTTCCCGTGTTGTGTATACGAAATAACTACTTATTTGATTATTAAGTTTGGTTTTAATGGTTTGAGTACCTACCATACCAGACTTAGCTATGATATCGTGTTCCTATTTTTTTAGGTCCCAGAGCTTTTAAGTATCTCCTAATGTAAAGTATAAATGAGTAATATGGTAATGAATAATCAATAATAATCTCAAAAAATATTGTTGTGCTTTATGTCCACTATTTTTAAAAATTTATCATTATGGTGTATATATACCTACCAAACATGTACTCTATCTATCACTATCATAGAATAATAAACGAAAACATTGCGACTACGGAAAAATACTTGCCTACCTAACCTAATGCCAAATTTTTAAATAAGAGAAAACTAAACATAGATAAAGATAATGTTAATTAATGTAGTTTTTGTAGATGTATGATTGCCTACATACACTATAGGAGATATGCAATTTATATTTTATTATATCTAACGGTACCACAACATGAATTCAAAAATATAACAATGAAAGTGTCACCAAGTCTTTCAACTTTCTCTGAAGTCTCAAGCTGAGTCGTCAATTGAAACATTTGCGATTCGACACGCGATAAACCCCGTCACACGATTTACCAAAGTCAAAATTTCAATTACGTACCTCAATACAAAGTTACGTCGTATTTCTGTTTCAATAATCCACCGAAAACTGAGCTTTATTGTATTAGGTCTAAGGATCTTACCTGTGTTTACAATTTATTGTGTTTATTGAGTACTTAGTATAGATGACAATGTTGAAAAGATCATGAGTGCATTAGCTATTGTGCGAACCAATACAAAAGTACATTCAATGATACGTCAACGAGATCCCAAAAGAGCATTCCCGTCCAGAATATACCATGTGTATTGAAATTGTATCCTTATTTCTGAGACAGCAAGATTTACATTGACATAACAAGGTAAATGATTGGTTAAGTATAAAAGGATTTTTTTTAGTTGCGTTCGCTAAATTGGGTTAAGAAGTATGTATTATGTTATATTTGACACTTGTATTTTGAGTGTTTGGGATTTTATTCATAAGCGGATTATTCTGTTTATTATTGTTTAGTTCTCTGTTTAGATATTTGTCTATTGAGTGGACAAATGGGCAGGTGTTGGCTTAATTTTGCTACGGCATTCGTTTTACTTTTACATTTCGAAGTGTTCATCTGATAACCGTTATTTTGCATATTTAGTCAATTTTGTTAACTCTAGATTGTTTTTTTTATTAAAGTTTTTATTTTATTAAAAATATTTTTATAAAAGTACTTACTTACTTATCGAAGATCCTCCTAAAATCATTAGAGTGGTAAATACGACAGTTTTTATGTTTCAATTTAAATCACAGTAAGTACTTACGATATCTAAGTACCCAATCTTAATAAAATAAATAAAAAATTAAACACTATAATTAAACAGTAAAACTACTCGAAAACAAGATGCAAAACTACTATTTTTATAAAACCAAAAACAAAACCTTATTTAGTAGAATCTACCTAGTAGTCGAAGTAAGATCAGAATTTAATAAGCAATGTAAGACTTATTCATAAGGGCGCATAATTATTCAAAACCAAGTTTAAAAACAAAAAAAATAAAAATATATTAATTAAGGATTAGAATAAGTTTTCAAGTTTCGATCAATATTTTCGATACATTACGTAGACCATGTATCGATATGTAATAAATAAATAAATAATGCGGGACAATCCACACAGTCTAGCATATGTGTAGGATTTGCCAGAGCTCGTGCTCATTATAAAGTTTTTCTACCAGCAGCTGCGGTGATATCTTCGGCCACATGTGACAAGCCGCCATTGTTTGTGGTCGATATATCTTTTGATTCCTTCTCTCTATCCGCGGTCAATGGACCAGAAGATGTGCCTGCAAAAGGTTTTCGAAAATTCTCGCTTATGTTATTAGTTTCATACGAAATCTTGTTTGAGCATCGTCATAATATAGAAGTCGGGAATCTAATGTTTCTAACACAAGCTTAAATTTACTTTGCTCTCAAATCGTAAAAAAAGAAAGTTTTAGATTTTGCACGCTTTGCGAACGAAAAATTACAACGTTTTAATGTTTTATTTTATTACTAGTTATTTTATGAACAAACATGTAGCTCGCGTGTACATTTGCATAGTAAATAAATTAGATGATATTTTTAAGACCTATAGATACCTACACCTATTTCAATTCCGCGTGCGCCGTTTACGCGCTTAAACATGTTAACGATAACATCAATAAGTAATAGCTGATAAAAGAAAATATCATCTTTGTTTACTGCAATTTTTACCAATTTTTGTACAGTTTTAAAGCCCATTGACCGATTACAATATAGGAAGTATACCCTCCCCAAAAGAAGTTACAAATCGGTTCAGGTATTTTCGTGTAATCGGTGTACATCCAATAAAAAAATCGACGAACTGAGAACCTCTCCTCCATTTGTAAAGTCGGTCTAATAAATAAGTGAGCTAGAGAAGTACAACTATGTTTTGTTTCTTCGATGTCATTTGGCAGGTACCGTACGGTGTTTAATACATATGCTTAAATGCCCATACACTCCCACATAAAAAACCAAATATTGCGATGTCGGCACTTCAAAAGCCAAGTTGACCATAAGCAGACCCATCGTCACCTAGCAAATCATTTATTTCGACAAAGCAGTCTCGCTTTAACGAATTATTTAACAAACATACACGTCACCCAATAAAGGCATTGTGAGACGTCTCTCAAAGGTTACCGCGTACAGAATTTCTTTCTGCACGTCCCGACAAAGTTACCGCGCCACGCCCTGCAAAAGATTGTATGGAAAGTGACACTTGAAAATGTGATTGTAATGCTGTAAATTAGATTACAAGTCGGTACAGCCTTGATGTGGCGAATTTTTGTTTGCTTTTGTAGTCAGGTACTTATTTGTTCGGGTGTTGTACGATTTTCTGGATTGAGGTGTGAGATTGATGTAGACATTTTAACTTGAATGTTAAGATCACATATGAAAACTCATTTTGTTTAAAAAGTTAAATATTGGCCTCAAGAATATAAGATAAATTAAATAAATCAATATGTTTTAACTTAAGTAGGACATGGATCAATTGAGCTACCTTTAGACTGTTTGCAACCGTCTGCAGTTAGCTCAATGGTTTCAATTGTAAATACTAGTTGTAATTTTTCTATTACTTGCTTCCTTCTGTTTTCGTTGTTAATAAAGATTATGTAAGTAGGTACCTACGTACCTTTATTTACAAAAAACATGTCTAGCTTATTAATTGAAACAATAACAAAACGACTAGTTACAGCAAGTATTTACAATTACAACAAATTATTATTAAAACAAATTAAAATTATAACAAATTCCAATTAGGTATATCAAATTACAATGCTCAACGCATCAGCATTGCTACAGCGTGGAAATGCAGTCAATGTCTTGGAGACGCTTCCGACTGGTATTGACATGGTATTGACTGGTATTGACTGTTATTGACTGGTATTGACTGGTATTGACTGGTATTGACTGGTATTGACATCTCTATGCCGGAAATCAACATCTCTCAACGCGAGGTCCGACGGGAGTTACTCTCTCTTGATATCCATAAGTCCAGTGGGCCAGACGGCATATCGGCAGTGGTGCTGAAGCGGTGTGCCCCCGAGTTGTGTCCCATATTGACGCGTCTCTACAATATCTCATACTCCACAAGGCAAGTCCCGACTTCATGGAAGACTGCCTTTGTTCACCCGGTGCCCAAAAAGGGCGATAGATCAGATCCATCGAATTATAGGCCTATCGCTATAACCTCCCTTCTCTCTAAGGTCTTGGAGCGTGTTATCAATACACAACTCCTCAGATACCTGGAAGAGCACCAGCTACTCAGCGACCGCCAATACGGTTTCCGCCACGGACGCTCGACCGGAGACCTTCTAGTGTATCTCACACATAGATGGGCCCAGGCCATTGAGACTCAAGGCGAGGCACTGGCTGTGAGCCTAGATATAGCGAAGGCATTCGATCGGGTCTGGCACCGAGGTCTTTTAACAAAGTTACCATCTTATGGACTGCCTGAGGGCTTGTGTAAATGGGTAGCCAGCTTTTTGTCCGGCAGAAGCATGAGAGCCGTTGTTGATGGCAGTACCTCTGATAGCATGGACATTAATGCTGGTGTCCCGCAAGGCTCTGTGCTGTCACCATCCCTGTTCTTACTGCATATCAATGACATGTTGTCTATTGACAATGTTCATTGTTATGCGGATGATAGCACTGGTGACACCTTTTATACAGGCCGAGCCAGCATCCCTCATTCAGTGGTGGAGAAGAGTCGAAGAGAACTTGTGTCTAGTGTTGAGGACATCTTAACAAGAGTTTCGGACTGGGGTGATCTAAACTTAGTTAAATTTAACCCGACCAAGACACAAGTCTGTGCGTTTACCGCTAAAAAGACCCCATTTACTATCTGTCCCAAGTTTCAGAATACACCCTTAACCATCTCCACAAGCATCGGAATCTTAGGTATCGACATCTCCAGCGACGTCCAGTTTCGCAGTCATCTGGAAGACAAGGCTAAGTTGGCATCCAAAAAGCTCGGTGTGCTCAATAGGGCTAGACTTTATTTCAATGCTGGGCAAAGACTGTTGCTTTATAAGTCGCAAGTCCGACCCCACATGGAATACTGTTGCCACCTTTGGGCTGGAGCGCCTGGATACCAGCTTGGGCCCCTTGACTCTATTCAAAGACGTGCTGTGAGAATTGTGGACGATCCCTTGCTTACAGACGGTATTGAACCTCTAAGTCTTAGGAGAGACTTCTCCTCTCTGTGTGTGTTCTACCGCTTGTACAATGGGCTGTGTTCTGATGAACTGTTCGATATGGTGCCCGCGGCTCCCTTTTACCATCGCACCGCTCGCCATCGGCTGAAATATCATCCCCATACCTTGGAGCCTTTTAGTTCGCGGACTGTAAGGTTTATGAGGAATTTCCTCCCGCGAACACTCAAGTTGTGGAATGATATTCCTGCCGCTGTTTTCCCCCAGGACTATGACATGGGGTTCTTCAAAAAGGGTCTTTTAAGACATTTAAAGGGTCGGCAACGCGCGTGTAATGTCTCTGATGTTGCAGGCGTCCATAGGCTGCGGTAACCGTTTTCCATCAGGCGGGCCGCATGCTTGTTTGCCACCTTGGTGGTATAAAAAAAAAAAAAAAAAAAAACATGGATCAATTGAGCTACCTTTAGACTGTTTGCAACCTTCTGCAGTTAGCTCAATGGTTTCAATTGTATATACTTGTTTGAATTTTTTCCATTCCTCGGTTGTTATTTTAGATTAATCACAATTATAACAAATTACAATTATCACAAATTAGGTACAATGATAACAAATGCGAAAACTGAAAAAAATAAACATCGTTATTCGTTCTCATCGTTAGGGGAGGCCTATGTCCAGCTGAGGACTAAAATAAGTTGATGATGATGATTCGTTTCATCACGCCGACAAGGGCGGAGTCACCTCGAAGCCTCCGAGGCTGTCACCTTGCACAGATGTACAGACGGTTACATTATAAGTTGTTGTGTGCAGTGGACCGAGGAAGGATTGATGTAGGTTTGCGAAGTTGCGTGACTCGACTGTGATGTGACGTGTTTTGTTTGGAGCCTTCAGGTGTTCAGTTCACGGGTTGAGAGTTAAAATGGCTGCCTTCGACAAGAATAAATAAAAATGTTGTATGTTTGTTTAAATAAAATATAAAAATAATCCTTACTTCACTACATAGTATAAAACAAAGTCGCTTTCTCTGTTCCTATGTCCTTATGTCCCTATATCCCTATGTCCCTTTGAATGCTTAAATCTTTAAAACAACGCAACGGATTTTGATGCAATTTTTTTTAATAGATAGAATGATTCAATAGGAAGGTTTATACGTATAATAAATCCGTACGAAGCCGGGGCGGATCGCTAGTATATTATAATGAGAAAGTTTGTATGGATGGATGTTTGCCCCTCTTTCACGGAAAAACTACTGAACGGATCGGGCTAAAATTTTTAATAAACGTAGTTCTAGCCCTGGAATAACACATAGGCTAATTTTCATCCTTTAAATCAGTTGCTATGGAATAGAAATAGCCTTGAGACGTTTTCATAGAAACAACGCGTGCAAAGCATCGGGTGTATGCTAGTAATATTTAAAACTTATAGTTTTCCTTACTGTTAATTTATGTTTAAGTTTGTAGCATTATTAAAAGACATTCTTAGACAGTGAATAATTTTTAAATGTTTAATCAAAGTCACATTTCTGCCTGTGCAAAGAAAACTAGATACCTAATCATAAAGATATTATTTGATTAAACGGAATACATCTTTTTACGAATATTATTGAGAATTATACAAGGTACATACCTACGAGTATGTCCTGGTTTACAATGTGAAACATAACTTAATAAATTGATATATGATTTCGTTTTTACTAACTATTTTTTCCAATAACTTTTTCTATTCCTTGATTGTAATTTTCGTTGTTAATAAAGTATGTTTTTTCCCGATATCACTACATAGTATAAAATTAAGTCGTTTTTTCTGTCCCTATGTCCCTTTGCCTGCTTAAATCTTTAAAACTTCGCAACGGATTTTGATGCGGTTTTTTTTAATAGATAGAGTGATTCAAGAGAAAGATTTATACATATAATAAAACCGTGCGAAGCTGGGGCGGGTCGCTAGTTTCAAATAATTTACACACGGTCACGGGATGAGCTTGAAATATTCATTTCCTTTAAAACAGTCACTTGATATTAACTTTTAGCTCATTTCAGTTAGTGTAAGTTCGTAATAACTTTACTATACTGTAAGTTCAACGCAGCCAAACTGAACCTCATCTAACTTTGTGTTACTCCGTGTCTACACTATCTACAATTCGAGTTCATTTTGTGGGTACAGACGGTTTAGGTTAAACTAGCTTTCGCCTTCAGCTTCACACTCGTGCTTCTATTATAAAAAGTATAGAATTTAGTTTAAAAGTATAAATTTCATGTTTAAAGCTATGTAAAATTTAAGCCCAATCCATACCTATAGGTAAAAAATATCGAAACAGATTTTATACAATTAATATGATAAAGTTTTCTGAGGTTCTTGGAATGCAAATTCCCAATTGAAATGAAATTAATCCTAATAACTCATCAATTTGCAGGTCTAAGTAATGATTTTTAATTTCTATAGTCCCTTTTTGTTTTTACCTACTATACAGGGTGTTAGTGTGAACACCGTTGTCCTTGAAACCAGAGGTTCAGCATCATCAGTAGAATCCAAAACAGATGAAAAAAAATGATTTTATTTTTTACTCATTTTTTAAAGAAAATTTTTATAAATACTAAATGTTTGCTCACAAACACGTGACACAAGTACTTCGACCAGGCGACACGTGACCGCATGTGCACCTCAGTGTCGGATCACCTTCTGTGCGAATATCCCGTCTTTTGAAGGGCACAAGTAATGAAGTTACGATCCAAGTAAGGCGCGGGTATAAGTACTTACGTAGGCAGGTACTTAAAGTATGTAGAGTGACTATGGCATCGTGTACGATAGTGAAGACATGAAATATCAAAATCTTGCAAAACTAAAATAGGTGTTAAGCTTTTCTCATCGGTTTTGGATTCTACTCATGATGCTGAACCTCTGGTTTCAAGGAGAACGCTGTTCACACTAACACCCTGTATAGCTTTTTATTAATTTTTAAATATGAAAAGAGAAGTCCTGAATAGTGTCTTGGTATTTAGTAGTATTTTGCACGTATATATTTATTCCTTATTACATTAACTTGTACATTCATTATATTATGTATTTGTAGTGGGTTTATATGAACAGTAGGTTTACTATTATTGTTTGTATTAAAATATTAACATGTAGTATTAAAACATTTGATGTATGATTTGATATGAATCTTAAATCGCGTTAGGTACATATTATTTAAGATTTAGATAGGCACAACAAAAAAGTGTATTATTTACCTTAATTACCTAGAGCATATAAAAGTCAAAAATAAGTGAAGAGAAAATAGATTAGGTACCTTTTAATTTACTTTTAATTCTAATTTTATTATTATTTTTTGTTAATTTTCTAAGTGCTTATTTTGTAAGCCTAAAAAAGTTAATAATTTCCATACAGGGCAAGACTAAATTGATATCCATTCATCTCAATTTGTCAAAGTATTTATAGAAGTGATCAATATTGACGAAATGACGAAAGGGTTCATGGTTTATTGAAAACTTGTTAGGTTGATTGATTGGTTTTGACAGGTAAAACCATACGCTTAGATCGTTGGGAAATGATCCTAAGTCTAGGGATTTAACCTTGGGTAAAAACGTAAAACTTACAACCCCGCGTTCAAAGGCCTAAGGCCACTTATAATTGAGACGATTATTTGCCTCATTGTGACGTTTTCTAATGGAAAAATCACGGAGTTGTTCTGTGGGAAAAATGCAGTTCTCCGACTCCACTTTTTATACGTTCTAGGCTTGGACGACAACTTTTATCCCAACAATTGAGTACATTCATATGATATGATGGATAAAATAACCTTAAATAGCGCGTTTAAAGATGCGGTCAGAAAATAGTAAGTAAATACCCGTTAAATACCTAGTATTATTATTACTATTATTATCGCATCAACATAAAACAGTTAGATGATAAAGTGTGGATTACCCAGCATTATATTGATTTGATTGAATAAACCAAATATAAGTAAAAGTTATCTGTAAAATTATATTGAAAACAGCTTGGAGAATATTATATTATACTAGCTGCGCCCCGCAGCGTCGCCCGCGGGGAAATTTATTTATTTGTCAAATATCATATTTTTCTCGCCGTAAAAACCATCCTTGAACTTCAACGAACATTTTAAAAAAAGATTTGGCCAAATTGGTCCAGGCGTTGTTGAGTTATGCGCTTACCAACACATTTTGCGATTCATTTTTATATTTTAGATTATTTTAATTAAATTTAGTCATACAAAACTTTTTCTTAAATTTTGTGGTTTTGGTATGAAGAAGTAACAAAAATACATCGAAACATTCCCATTTCTATCAGTCAGTATGATTTTAAATACTTGTTAATTTAATGGTTTTATTTTATTGTGTTCTGATTTCGTAAGCTTGAAATACTTTATCATCTATCGAGTCCAAATGAAAACTAAGCAAAAATGAAAAACATAAAGATACCTTATAATTCCCGAAATGTTTTAACCACAAACTACGTTAAATAACAATACCATAACCCTACGTACCATCCAACCCTAGGGGCGAAAGCTCCACCCTGTTTGACCCTCGTGTAAATACCATTAGGGGGTTCGATTCCCGCTTGTGGTAACTTTGGGGAATCATTTTTGATCGTGTCACTCTGGCTTTTGCGGTTGGGTGGAGATTTTTAATTAAATTAGATAGTTTTATGCTCTCTGCAATGTCCGTCACGAAATTTTTTAAAAGACATTAAAATTAAGGGTTAGAAATAAATACCAACTGTTATTTACGATTGAAACAGCTAAGTGTATATCGCGGTGCTTGAGACTTTAAATAAAAAATAAAATTAAATAGAATTACCATCCAGGAATAGAAAGATATGAAAACTAATTTAAAATTGAAACAATTGAACAAACAGACAGCAAACAGTCCTCAGGTAGGTAACTCAACTGATCCATCTCAATACCAACTATAACCCTAGGTCAGTGGGGTGCCGAGGCTCTCCGGGTTTTAAAAATTATCTGAGCGTCTGGTCGATGCGACGCGTGACCCGAGAGCTGGTGAGCGTCTATAGGCTCAGCGCATCAGCATTGCCATACAGCGTGGTAATGCAGCCAGTGTCTTGGGGACGCGACGACTGGTTGACATGGATCAATTGAGCTACCTTTAGACTGTTTGCAACCGTCTGCAGTTAGCTCAATGGTTTCAATTGTATACTTATACTAGTTGTAATTTTTTCTATTCCTTGATTGTAATTTTAGTTGAAAGTTATTCTTTACTGATAAATGAATAGCATCTGCCCACGGCTTTGCACGCCTTGTTTCTATGGAAAAGTCTCGAGGCTATTTCTATCATGGGAACTGATTTATCGGAACTGATTTATGGGAAGAAGATGAAGTAGCCTATGTGTTATTCCAGGGCTAGAACTACGTCTATTCCAAATTTCAGCCCGATCCGTTCAGTAGTTTTTGCGTGAAAGAGGAACAAACATCCATACTTTCATAGGTACAGAGGCGTTTATCATTTGCTTACCCCTTAATAGTTATACCGGGGGGACCGATATAACCTTACTATATCCAGGATTCCCTAAAGTTATATCGAATCCTGCAATCACTTGGAATTTGTATTGCTTTTTTTAACAAAGGACGATGCAATGCAAAGCACTATGGTTTAGTTATTGCACCTAGTTAAAAATTGCTTGAAGTTCTTCGACTTTATTTATGGCGTATACATTTTGGCAATAAGGGGCAAATAATAGCAAATAGTAAACGCTACTGTACATCCATACATCCGTACAAATTTCGTTTTTATAATATAAGGATTTAGGTATCTCCTACAAATATTCCGTCAAATTAAGAAGCCTTTATAAAAAATGATGAGAAGAAATTTAAAATGGATTCAACAGAAATAGTAAACAGATTCATTCATATCAAGTTTACGAGACAACATTGCACAAAGTAGAAAACTCTACCCAAACATGAACTTTTTACGCACAACCTCCTTACACGATTCGAGGAATAAGCAGATCATACCAAAGAGTATGAATTAAAAGTAAAAAAAACAGACACGGCGTCAGAGAGTCTACAAATCTATGAATGGGCGACCACAATAAGGCAGTGGACACACTTAGGATTTATGACTGGTTTTGTTCTATCGTGGGTTATGAGGTTTCGCCACACTCAAGTTAGGACCACACAGGGAATCGCGAAGAGATGGATACAGGATGTTTTATTTCAGAGTTGATTCGATTAAAAAATAATTGGTCGTGTTTCGATGTTTGAAAATAAATAATTGTATGATGAATTTGATAGCTTTTCTACAGTTATGTTATGTAAAAATATAACTAACAAATTTGCTGCCTCGAGTGTTTTTCTTTCGTTTTGTACACGACGCATTCGAATTCTATAAAAAGTTCACACTTGAGTGCAAGCAAACTTACATTCCACTCTACTAAAATTTACAGCTACAATGATTCTAGCTATACCTAGAGATCAACAGACACGTCGGCGTCTACCGGTCTCCAAGTTGCCTACCAAACAGAATTCTACATTCTTAACGAATTCCTTAACTTCTTGATCAGAAACCTATTTCGCCTTTCCACCCTCGACGAGGATACTTTTGAGAGCATCCTGTATCTTCACCATCGAGCTTGCACAATTTTACGACAACCGTGATAATCGCGGCCACAATACTTGAAGCCAATAATACCAAATATCGTGCAAAAAAAACTGATGCTATATCTATGAAGTTGTCACGCTAGCTAGAAATTTTACTAAAAGGTTTACTATTATAGTGTCCTTTATTGAAGAGATTTATATGAATTTCATAAAGAAATTAAGGTATACCGTGCCGTATTAGTATTGTTGGGTTATTGTGAATGAATTGTGGTTTTATTCGCTATGAATGAATGTAAGGAAGAATGTTTCTACTTAATGGTAGAGAGTGGTAATTTTGGTTAAGTGGGAATAAAAAATTATGGGTTTATTATTCTTTTTTGTGATAGATTGAGGAATTTGAGGAACATACCAAAATTATATACCTACATACCATTTACAGATACATTTATAGACTCAAAACATAATCTTATTAATACACCAACGAAGAAATTAAATGCCATTTGGAATCTTGTTATTGTATTTGTGTAAAATCTGTTATATTCTATAGTTACACTTGCTTGTTCTAACATCTTTTTAGTTATGAAAAAGCAGCACCTTGGCCTTGGCTTCACACGTGTTAAATTAAAAATTACTTGATTTATTCCTACCAGGAATAAATCATTTATTCCTTCAGGCCTACGTCCACTCAAAATTTCAACCCGATCCGTTCAAAAACAACACACATCCATCCATCCTTGCGTATTTATAATATTCGTGTGATGTGACACTTGTGCCTCCTTGATGTATTGATAGTATTTAAGTAATTCACCTTCCACTTCAGGACAAGTAGGCGTACGGCGCATTACCACCCTTTCCTGGTGGATATTCCATCCACCCCAACTAAGCGGTTCTCCTCCACCCTCAGCCTCCACCTTTATCATTCGTACCGCTAAGGAATGGAATGCGCTGCCTGCTTCAGTTTTCCCGGCCAACTACAACAACCCGAGTCTCTTCAAGACGAGAGTGAATAGGTGTCTTCTAGACTTTCGTGATACATTCAGTCAAAAAAGTATCGGGAATGGATGATTTGTTTATGGTTCCAAATTCAAATTTTTGTTTTTTTTGTTGTTGTTAGGTTGGCACAACTGTTTGCCATTTTGGCGCGGAGTTTGAGTTGCATCTGTTATTTATATTAAATACAGTGCTGTTTTTAGTTACATCATATCTAGTGTGTATTGCGAATTTCACAATGGACAAAAACATCGAACAAAGAGTTTGTCTTAAGTTTTGCATCGCCAATGGAATTTCGTGTTCGGAGTCACTGAAAATGTTACAGAAGGCTTTCGGTGAATCGACTTTATCAAAAACACGTGCTTATGAGTGGTACAAAGCGTTCAAAAGCGGTCGAGATGTGATGGAAGATTTGCCTCGCTCTGGTAGGCCATCAACGTCTGCAATTGAAGTTAACATCGCAAAAGTGAAGGAAACAGTGACTGAAAATCCTCATTCAACTTTGCGAGAGATAGCCGCCGAACTTTCTGTATCTCACGAGTCGATCCGTACCATTTTAAATAATCACTTGGGTATGAAACATGTTGCCGCTCGACTAGTCCCAAAAGACCTGAATTTTCTCCAAAAACTCAATCGCATGAGAGTCGCTGAGGACATGCTAGAACAAGTCAATTCCGACCCAACATTCATGAAACGCATTATTACTGGTGACGAGACGTGGGTTTATGAGTTTGACATGCAAACTAGTCAACAAGCTTCGGAGTGGCGCCTTCCAACAATCGGTACAAGACATAAAGGAGAATTCGCGGCGAGAACTGAACTCAATTCCGGAAACAGCGTTTAAAAAATGTTTTGATGATTGGATAATTCGTTGGCGTAAGTGTATCGTTTCTGAAGGAGCATACTTTGAAGGTGATAAAATAAATTTGGATGAATAACAAACATTTTGTGTATTATTGATCTTTTCCCGTTACTTTCTTGACAGAGTAGTACATCTTCAGCCACGTCGTCACTTACCATCAGGTGAGATTGTGGTCAAACGAAGGTCTATTGTTGATAAAAAAAAATGATTTATTTTTTGAGTAAACTTAATAACTCTTAACTTAATCTCTAACTTCGGATGCCTTAATATAAACACTGTATTTTTAATGCGGCTCGTAAATATCTTAGATACATAAAACTACGCAACAGATTTTGATGCGATTTTTAAATAGGTAGTGTGATTCAAGAGGATGGTTTATATGTTAACTAGCTGGTGCCCGCGATTTCAAATCAAATCAAATCATTTATTTGCAGAATACATACAGGTTACATGTCAGATCTTATAACTAGAGTGAGGTTTTAATGTAAGTATGTTTCTTCGGCGCAGGATTAGTATTTCGAATATACTCGCGGTTTCACCCGCGTATTTCCCGTTCCCGTAGCAATTCTGAGATAAAATAAAGCCCATGTGCTTCCAGACTACAATTTATCTCTGAGCCAGATTTCAGCCAGATCCGTTCAGTAGTTTTTGCGTGAAAGAGCACAAACATCCACCCATCTATCCATCCTTACTTACTACCTTACTAACTTTCGCATTCAATCGACGGGCATATAAAAACATAGATTGCTGAACATAATTATAACCTCCTTGAATACAAGAATACAAGACTTTATTAATAAAAATAGCATTTTATACGTCCATTGTAAATCATAATTATCGTTCATTAATGTTATTAATAAATTAATAATATTTCTGATAATAATTATTTTACACATTATAAAATTTCGATTTAAACTTAGTTATACATTGTAATAATATTTAAATATTGTCTATCTTACAACTATTGCTTGTCGGGGTCCTCTACAGTTCGGGTAATTTGTTCCGTTGGTCTGGGTGTTTTCTATGTATAATAAAAAATATCTATATATATTGTATTAAGTATATCAGTCATCTAGTACCCATAACACAAGCTCTGCTTAGCTTGGGGCTAGGTGATGCTGTGTGAACTGTCCGGAATTATTTATTTATTTATTTATTTAATTCGAGGAATTCACCCATGCTGTAGAAAACCCTGTCCAACAACCATTTCTTCAGACGACCCTTAAACACAGCGGTGGAGGCTGCGGTATACGAAATGCAGCCTAAATTTCGTATACTATCTGGTAACCTATTGTAGACTGCAGGGCCGAGATGAACACCGATCTCTTTGACTTGTGCAGTCTGTGTGTTGGCGTCACCAGCCTATGCTGGTTTATTGCTGCGGAGAGCGCGTTCTGCGTTAACTCCAATGCGTAAACAAGGCCACTTCGTAAATTCGTGCACATTGTAGAGTCATGTCATGATGCCCAAATTCTTGTTCCGAACTCAGTTAAAAATGTTTTAATGTTTTGTTTAACATTCTCCTAAATAAATAAAATGAACTTACACATGGCCCATCGTTCGCGGATTTTAAACATTTCCATAGAAACATCGCGTGCAAACCCGCGGGCTGCACTAGTAAAAACATAACCAACTTTCTTGCTCAGTAAGGTACAAACAAAAAGCGATCGATGCGTCAAAACTGCCAAGATGCGCGTATTATTTGTAGCCGTGCCTTCGGAGTCGAGGGCCAAGATGGGCTGATTATGATCGATCTCTGACGTAAAGAATAAGATTCGTTATAAACCTTAATTTTTGTAGAATTTAACGGTTTCTAAGATTTCCGTTGGTCGCCCAACTGTTTGTGGTTGACCATTATTTTCCTGAACTCTATAGAAACTATGCAGTCTGTGTCTTGGGGACGCTTCCGACTGGTATCGCTATAATTAGTTATGCTAGACTGTTTGAACCGTCTGCAGTTAGCTCAATTGTTACAATTGTATATACCTACCTACTAGTTTTAATTTTTTTCTATTAATTGTAACTTTCTTTGATTATAAACTAGATGCGCCCCGCGGCTTCACCCGCGAACCAGAGTTTTTTCGTACAATATTCAAAAATTTATTGCAAACCCCCTGTGGGTTATTGTGTAAAAATAAAAAATACGTGTTTAATTATTCAGTCCATAGTTTATTTTTAGGTACCGATTTTTTGTTTATTTGGTTGAAACCAAGGAACCAAGGAAAAATTATATTCCATACAAACTTTACCACCCTGTTTAACCCCCTCAGAGGTTAAAATATCCGAATTTGATAAGCCTATGTCCTATTGGTCCTAAACCATCTCAGACATACCAAATTTCATTTAAATATCTTACTTAAATAGTTACAAAGATTACTTATAACAAACATTCACACAGACTTTATTATAATAGTAAGATAGTAGAAGTAAGATGATGTCTGATAAAGAAAACACAGTAGCTGGATATTATGATTCCCCTAGAATCAGAATTATCGCAGTTAAGTACTTTACCTACTCACTCTGCCATCAAACATTAGGTATTTTGTTTGAATTTATGTTAATAGTTTTTTGCGTTAAAAATTATAACATTACCTACCTAGATATATCGTGTAGTTTTTTCATTTTGAACACAAATAATCATCTAAGTTTATTATTAATTTATCAGACACCTACCTAATAAAAAGGTACCTCAAGTTTAAATAAATTTAAGTACTTATTACAAGATTTCAAATTACCTGCTCCAAAAACATACAGCGCGCAGCAACGACATTTTTATCAAAACTGCTACAATCCATCAAAACGCGCAATTTTTGTCACATTCCTGCCATTTTCTAAATTTACTGGGATATTTCTACAATACGTACATGAAAGCTCCCAATCAAGTCCATTGTGAGCAAAATAATATTTGTTTAGATCCATCCATTTTGCGGCATTTTATTATAATCCGGGAAACGACGGATTTGAGTGATACGATATTTTGATTGATTCGATTAAAAAATATGTCGTGTTTCGTAGGCACTTGTAAGATTCCTTTTTGTGAAGAATCCTTACAATTATTTTTTATTTGTGTAAACCCAATAGGAAGAAAAAATATAGTAGCTATCTATGACCTACGGGAGAAGGTAAGTAGATGCTTATCTGCTAAGCTCTCGTCTTCTAGTAAAATGATATTAGAGGTTTATTTTTAATCCAATAAAAATGTACAAAAAGTCATAAAGTGCTTCCTCAGCATTAAGAGGGTCTAAAATTGTTAAGTCTCCCATAAAGCTACATTTGTTATGTGCCCCTATGCGTGCCTATGTAACATAAATCGTTTGAGGACCGCAACAATCAGAAAAACCATTAAAACAAATAAGTTTGCAGCTGCGGCGGCGGCGGCCACTCGAGCGGATCGCTCTGCCCCCGGGCCCGCCCCTCGGTCGCGCACAAAAATCAACATAAATAACAATATACACCCCTATCTCAGACACTATGACACCGCCATCGACAAAACAAGCCCAAAAACCATAAACAAAATGAACAAGATATAACCTTGCGTATCCGTACGGAAAGCTCAAAATGCCGCGAAAGAACACCGAACATACACAAAAAACTATGACCCAAACTAAAGTGTGCAACAATTGAAAAATATTTCGTCTCTTTCGTCCATTCAACGTCCCTCTGTTCGGAACGCTTTTATTAAATTTATTGTTAAACGAATGTATATAAAAGTTGTCGAAATCCGAAAGGGTCTCAGTCGATATCTAAAGACGCGTGTGGATACATCCCCTAAAATGTTCCCTTCAAGTTACTCGAGGATCTTCAGACCTTGGGACGTGAGTGATGCGAAACCTGAAGCAATTAGTGAACAAACAAATGTAGACCTTAAAACAAAGAAGAGAAAGTTGGACGAGGACAAGAGACAAAACCGGCTTCGGAAGATTCGTGGAACTTTCAAGAAAACTGAAGCTAACCTACACCAAGATGCAACAGTGTCCTCAACGGCCGACGACGACAAACCGATCATAGATGTAGAATCAACAGACTCTCCTGTCGCAAGCTTATCTGAATGCTGCGATAGACTTCTCCAAACTGAAACGAAACACGAAGCTAAAGAAAGGAACGAAGAAATCAAGCCAATCTACAATGAAACTCTGCTACCTCCAATGTATCCCGGCTACCTTCCAGAATACCTACCAACGTCGGACCTGGCTCAAGCACTAGGCGTGCCACCAACAGACCCCCTCCTCTTAGAATCCCTAGCCCAGGGCTACGCAATGGAACTAGAATACGCAAGAATCCTCCAACAAGAAAACGAAGCAAAACTCCTCAACTCTAGAAAGCAACGTCCAAAGAAATACAAATGCCCCCACTGCCAAGTTGGTTTCTCTAACAACGGGCAACTAAAAGGCCATATAAGAATACATACAGGAGAAAGACCGTACAAGTGTGATGAAAAGAATTGTGGAAAGACCTTTACGAGAAACGAAGAGTTGACAAGACACAAACGCATCCATTCCGGGGTTCGGCCGTACCCTTGTCAGACTTGTGGCAAGAAGTTCGGTAGGAGAGACCATCTGAAGAAGCATACGAGAACTCATTTTATGAATGCTGAAAGGATGATGCCGGTTTTCGTTCCGCTTTCGGCAATGCCGCATGTTGGCTTTCCGTACCTTTACGGATATTGACGGAAATAAATAATGTGTGCTGTGCCAATTAATTGAAAACCTAATTCAAGGATTGAAATCAAACACTTGTTTCTTAAGATCGAGACAAATTAGGAGAGAAAGTGGACGAATCATAGACGATTTAAGAAAGAAAGTTCTTTTTTGGTTCAATTATGAATTTGGATCGCTGATTTGAGTAAGATGTTCTACTGCAAAATATTCGCACTAAAATATCTAAATAACTTAAATTCACACAGAATTCTACAATTAAGTCAACGAGATTTCTCCTGTTTTTTTTTTGTTTTTGTAAATATTATGCAGTTGTAAGAAATAGATGTCGCGTCGACTTCGTATTTTTTATAATTATTAGATTTTTATAGTACTTAGGTATAATTATTTGAGAGCTACGGAATAATGTTGTAACTAGACTATAAGAATGAAAAGATTAACTATGTAAAGTTATATTTTTACAGGAGTTTATATAAATAAAACAAAATTCAAAATATTTGACTATCTTTCAACATCCTATCTCAATAGGTGTACACGTAGATACTTAGGTACTACTATACACGCAGATACACAGACGTACGTCTGTGAATATGTTAGACTGAGGTTTTATTTCAAAGTAAATGGTAAATAATAATATTCATTTCAGGTAAATAATGTATTCTTTTTTATTTTTATTTCATGTTAAAGAAGGTTATATAAGAGAGAATGAAAAAAATGTTTATGATGTTAGATCTCCTTTCTAGGTGAACCCAGCACCTAAAGTGGCGCCTTAGCATGCAATTTTTGATCAGTAGTTTTTGAGTTATCCTTTATAATATAATATATTAAATGTATTTATGTATCATATTGATTTCGAATACATTTTTGCTTTAAATCTTTTTGAAACACATAGGTTACATCTATGGTTACATAGGGTTGTTACATTTTAGGTTTGTCTCAGCACTAGATTTTCTTCTATTTGAACTTACTTACCTACTGAAAAATTATACCTGTGGTAGGTATGGTGTCGTGAAATCAAAGAAGAAGAGAAAAAAGTAGTTATTTATTAGGTATAAGTGTACAAGAGTGCAAAGTTTCTTTTTAACCTCTTGCTAGCGTTACCGAGGGACTCATAAAATCACGAGGTAATAAATATTTTCACTCGATTGCAACACCAACTTTTTATCCCTCCTCAGCGAGTAAGATACTTTTGTTTCAGTTTAGGGCTCAAACACAAAACTGCGAGCTCGCATCGCATCGTAAATATCTGCGAGCTCGCACGATAACGTCAGATCTCATTTGCATCGCGTATTCCTGTCATATTACGTCATACTTGGTGACCCCCCTTTTAGTCCGCTCTGAGACAACTTTAGCGAAAGAGCGCGGCGCCTGAGCCGCCTTCTTTGTGTTGTAAAAAAAAACTGCTTCAGTTCTCAACTCATAGTAATTTCGAGTAAAATAGTTCCCTTCAGAGTTCATAATCGTATTAAATGGATGAATCCAGAATCTTCTTTTTCTTTTATATCTATTTAACAATAACAGCAGTGCAATTGGACCGATTTATGCAAAAATGATCCAACCCACAACCTAGTCAATTTCGAGTTTTTTTAACCAATGTAATCAGAATAAGGTATATTTTAACATATCAAAGACTCACACCTCTATGTTCACAAATGTGGAAAATCCATATGATCCAACCCACAACTGTCATTTCGAAGACCATTTTTTAAAATGTATAAGTGTTTCATGCCACTTGAATCATTTTTGTGTTGCTTTTGTTACCCTAACATATAACCGTTCTAATTTGCTACAATGATTCAAACTATAATATTAAGCTGGTCCATCAGTTCAAAGAGCTCAGAAAGCTATAGAAAGAGCTATGCTCGGAGTTTCTCTGAAGGATAGGATTCGTAAAGAATACATCCGAAAGAGAACCAAAGTTATCGACATAGCTCAAATAATTAGCAAGCTGAAGTGGTGGCAGTGGGCCGGCTATATCTCGCGAAGAACCGACAACCGTTGGGGTAAACGTGTTCTTGAGTGGAGACCGAGACTTGGCAAACGTAGTATAGGACGCCCTCCGGCCAGGTGGGATGACGATCTGCGAAAGACTGCTGGCAGATGCTGGATGCCAAGCTGAAGACAGGGAGCTATGGCGCTCATTAAGGGAGGCCTATGTCCAGCAGTGGACTAATATAGGTTGATGATGATGATATAAAACAAGTTAAGATTTGACAAGTTAATATTTAAAATTGCTATTTCATCTAAGTACGTAAACGAAATAAAGTATATAAAGTTCAAAACACACAGAAGCCGCAGGAGTGGCGAAGGCGAAGGCGTGCCGGTTTTTCCTATGGCACCGCGTTCGCCACGGCCTGCGGTGTGTGTGTTTTTCATAGGATTCCATAGAATACAACTCGCACGCCTTTGCCTCCGCCACGCCTCCGGCTTCTGTGTGTTTCGTACTTTAACGAAAAATAAATAAATAAAATAAAATAAGTACAGGGCCAGCATATCTAATATTAGATACCAAATGATTGCATTGATTAATTTAAGAAACCGAAGGGAAGCTGCAATAATAGACGATGTAGATGGTTTATGTGATGAACCTTATTCTGATTTGGACGAGGAGTAGGGCCAATTTTGTTTGTTTTGTCTTTTAAAACACAAAAATGATTACTAATTTTTAACACACTTTGAATCATTTTTGCATTTTAATTTTTGCACCCTACATAGCTCTTTCCATACAAAATTAATTTTGTAATAATGATCCAGGCGCAAGTTTTCCCAATTATCTACTAAACTATTACAATTTATTCTTTATATTATTTATAGCAAAAAAGTTGAGTTTACATAGCATTAAATTAAATTAAATAACAACATTTTGTATTACAAAGCTAGAGAAATACCGCCACAAACTTAAATATCGATTATCTCGAAATGAGGTTTGTGTGGGTTGGATCATTTTTGCTTAAATCGGTTCAACTATCTTTTTGGGATCCATCTTACGCTTCCTAAAAACACGTCCAATACGGCGGACTAAACTTGAAGATATGGTTACCCTACAAAACGGTTCGCCGCACCAATTCGCATCGCAGAAATTCGCAAATCAAGTTCGTGTGACATCGCATCAAATCGCATCAAATCGCATCGCATCGCACCAAATCGCAGTTTTGTGTGGGAGCCCTTAGGTGTACCTACTACATTCTATAGGTAAGTATTACAGAAAAGCAAATTATTAAAAAAGTACACCAAGAAGGTTCATAGTCTGAGTTTTGAACATATTAAAAAGGTTGGATGATAAATTCGGCGTCATGGAGGTAAAAGTAAATAGGTTTATTGATCTTTTGAATTCAGAAACGCAGTGCACTTGATGTTCTAAATTCAATTTACTATAGCCTCTAGCTAGCGGATAAAATACACTCAGATATCGAAGAGCGAAAATACTCTTTCCAAAACGGATGAAAAGAGTATTGGTACCTATAGGCAAATGTATGTTAAGGCTGTAGATCCAAAGTGGAAACGTTTTTGTCCGAATTTGATTCGAGCGGAATCGCGTCGATGAAATCGCAGCAGTGTTTAATCGTATATATGTCACAATATCACAACAAATCGCGCGACACGAGACGAGCTCCAATCAAAATCACGGCTGTGAGTTAGATCAGGTGGATGATGGAGGCTTGATTCAGACTTTCCAAGGAATAGAGAGCGCTCAGACTGCGTGCATTTATGTACATAGAACAATAAATTAGTTAGTATTTTTTGTAAAAGAAGAAAAATAGTAACCTCTTCAGTAAGATTTGGCCGTTACTAACACTAAAAATATAAAAACCTTTTTGCATCAATTTCAAAAAGCAAAATGATTCGTACAAAGAATCGCCTTCAAATGCCCAATCTTATAAAATCGATCCATCATTCGATTCTATTAGAATCGATACAATTGTGCAATTGAGTGCCAGCTTCCGGTTTCTAAATAATTCAAAAGGACAAACAATTTGTAAATGTTTTGACTTTTACGTCCGTAGAAAAAGCGGACACTTGGGCAGAGAATGGAGTTTTGAGAAATTTAAATGAGAAAATAATTATGGGTTATAAAATGTCTTTACGAAAATATTCTTTATGAGATCCTCAGCACACTATAGCTTATCATAATCTGCGTTTTGTAAATAAATTAAATAGAAAAGAATTTACTTAGGTACGTAAGTACGTAGTAATTAAATTGGATCATTGATGCTTTTCCTTAGGTACAACAAACAATACCTACAACAACACCATGAACATAAAAATCTTAAATGAATTTAATTCTAAAAGAGTACCGAACCATCTCCGTAGGTAATGCACAAGTTGATATACCAGGTACAATATAGTTTTAAAGAATTAATTTTTTAAGTACAGCATACATAGGGATATATGGACAGAGAAAGCGACTTTGTTTTATACTAAGTAGTGATTATCAAAAATCTACGCGGTATAATATGTTTCAGACTACCGACCCGCCCCGGCTTCGCACGGTTGTATTATACATATTTTATGATACTCATAAAACTTTCTCTTGAATCACACTATCTATTAAAAAAAACTGAATCAAAATACTTTACGTAGTTTTAAAGATCTAAACTTACATAGGGACAAACGGACAGAAAGCGGGAAACGACTTTGTTTTATACTATTTACCTAGTAATATTTTAGTTGTGTAGTATCTAAACAAATAAAACCTTTATCTATCTATCTCGTCACATCATCATAGCCTGTACAAAGTGATACACCTATTTTCAAAAAGTTTAAACCAAATTAGTAACTTTCCCACGATTTGCCCTAAATAAATTATTGTACAAATTGCATCGCACATCCTTCCTAGCCCCCTGCAGACATGTATTCTGATCTCGATTCTACAAAGATCAGCAAAAGAGATGTGACACAGCGTGGTACCTACAAATCACAAATAAACACATTCTCAGTATAATAAGTTTAACTGATAATTTTATTAATTTTAAAAGTCATATCACATTACTGACAAATCCGCAGAGTGCTCTCTCCTATTTGCACGCCAGCAGTGGCAAAACATGTAGAACATAACCTATTTATATATAGATGTTACTATTATTTATTATAGAACATAACATAATTGCATGCTCACACCATGTTAATACTCATGTTTTATGCAAATAAATGATTCTTATTCTTGTTCTTAATAGGTACTCCAAATAGGTAAATGTTTTTACTCTGTAATAATACAGATACCTTTTATGAAAATACTCTCATCTAAAATTTTACCAAAGTATTATTTTATGAAAAATCTCGTTTTGTTGACAGATGTACTAGGGATGCTACGCATGTTTCGTTCGTTGATTTCGAGGTTTAGTGTTATTTCGTTTTGTTGGTAGCTTTGAGGAGGCAAAGGACGTTGACGTTCATTAGTTTAAAGGTTTTATTTTATTTCTTTATGTTGGTAGCTTAGAGGAAGCATAGCAATTTATCCGTCTATGATTGGTAGGCAGGTAGGTACTACGTGTTCATTCATTCCCTCTAATTTCCGGGCATGAAAAACAGTTTAGTAAAGTAACATCAAATCTAAAACTAAACCCGAAAATAGCCCATTATACATTAGTAGGTATTGGACTATTAATAAGTCAAAAATTCTAGTTCTTAAATTAAAATAGTCAGTTCTTTTCATATATTTTACTTAATAAGGTACTTACTTAGGTCTAAATTATGACTTGTCAGTTGCATTAATCTTTTCTTATTTCATTCTACAATAGCTACCTAACCTTACCGACTCAGTTTTTCTAAAGCCCATCATTCCCGAAATCGTTTCATTCACAAATCGCTCCAAACAACAAATGTTTACGAACCAGTCATTAATTCCTGTCCCACTCACCACCTGCTACTAAACGCGACTTTTTAAAACTATTTTTGGGGTTCCTTGCGTCAGAACGAAAAAACGGAACCCTATAGCGTCCGCATCAATGGGAGATCAATGGGAGAACCCGTAAACTTGGAGGAAAAGTGGTACAGCGCGCCTGCCTCGCAAAATTATAGACAATTCGTAACGTCGATAAACAAAAGAATATCAAACAGATTTCAATTATAGAACGGGGAACAATGGTTGCATTGATTTTTTCAGTCTTCAAATAACATGATAAATCTCTTAATATTTTGTGTTTGAACTTGCATTGGGCGGAATCAATGGGAGAACATGTTTATAAACTTTAACGTTAGTTATTTTTGGCAATACCTCCCTACAATAAAATGCGTATAGAATAAATACAGAACTCTGCATACCAGTTCATCTCGCTCTTGTCTGTTTTTTTAGAGTTATTTGATTCGGACTATAAATTAACTATTGAAATAATTTGTTCGGTTCGTAGGCGGGTTATAGTAAAAATAAATCTATGTTTGCCCAAAGAATTAAGGATTTGGTCGGGTCAAAGTGTTGACCGATTTTTTAATATGCTTTTTGTCATCTTTTTGTGCTGTAGATTTTGGCGTGGGAACGCAGTTTGTAGGTGTGATATATCACCGATTATTTGTTACAATATTGACTTCAATACGGTCTCTCGTATTAGAATATTGTCTTAGTGAGAAAGAAGGTTTTAATGTATGTACCTACCAGTCCAACAGATCAAAATTTTTAGGATGTAAAATAATACGCAAGAAAACCGCGCGCGCAAAACCACGTCCATATTATTATCGGTAGTGAATAGAGGATTCGATTCCGGGATCCCGGGATTCGGGATCCCGGGATCCCGGCCCATTTTCGATCCCGAAAATTTCGGGATTATTTTTTCCAAATCCCGGGATTTTCGGGATTGAGAAAAATACTAATAATCGTTAAAAATAATAAAAAATGAAGCTTTAAGAAACACAACACAATATTATAAACTTAAAATTATTCCAATTGCTTATCGGCACCATTAAAAATACCAACAATCTTTTCATGTCGGTTGACATCGGTTTAGTTTTATTTTTAAATTATGTTTAATAAAAGCAGGAATTATTATTCCTGCATTTTGTTATCAGAATAAGCAGCTTTTTATTTACAAATAATACCATTTAAAATACCATGTACCTGTTCACAAAAAAAGCATTCCTTAAACAAGTAATCAATCGCATCTTCGGTCGCATCGTGGTCAAAGTTGAGCTAAAATTATTATTTTATGATAATCACGATTTGCTTTTTAGTTGAAACAATACGTTTAATGATCATTAAACTTTGTTTTTAATGACTGATAACTAGCGATTTGATATTCGGTTGCTTATTTACCTAAAGGTGGGGCAAAGACACAAAAAGGAGCTTTTAAAACCAACTTTTTCAGGAATCCTGATGAATTACCACTAATTCTAAACTTCCAGAAATTTCTAAAATGATGATGTTTTTTCGCCGGAATCTTTTTTATAAACAAAATAAAACACACTTTTATTCTATTGCGTATTTCACTAAAGACATAATATACGATTATTTTTGGAATTTCGTAAATAAAAATCATTACTGCTCCGGAAATATCGATTTAAGTAAAAACGCGTCATAAAAAGTGTGTTTTATATTTGATTGACCTATAAATAAAATGCCAGCGAAAAGAAATAACACTCGATATTTTGGGATTCTTCGGAATTTATATGAATTCCCTAAAAAAGATTTAGTGTTGTTTGGTTTTAATAGCTCACGTTGTGTCGTCGCTCAAAGTTAAGGTAAATAAGCGCCCGAATATCCGATCACTGCCGATAACGTTACCATTATATGGTTAGGTAATTAAATTAGTATTTTGTACGTATCTACCGAGGAAAAGTAGACATTAAAAAAGTATTTTTTTTAAATTTTGTATAAGGTGCAGAGGGGCAATTCTTTACAAAAGAAATCAATCAAAATTTAAAACAATCGTTGTATTCTCCGTGATTGAGTTTCGAGAATTCTGGCAAATTGGTGCTAACTAATCTTTATCGAGAGCTGGTGAATATCTGGCTCAGCGCATCAGCATTGCCATACAGCGTGGTAATGCAGCCAGTGTTTTGGGGACGCTTCCGACTGGTATTGACATGGATCAATTGAGCTACCTTTAGAATGTTTGCAAAAGTCTGCGGTTAGCTCAATGTAATTTCAATTGTAAATATTAGTTGTAAATTTTCTATTCCTTGCTTGTAATTTTCGTTGTTAATAAAGATTTGATTTGTTATTTAAAAAAAAATCTTTATCCGACTTCTTAATAGTGTTCATATATAAGAAAATGTTGAAATTTGGATATAGTGAACTATTACTAATAAGACTAAAAACTGGAAATGCCCGAATTGCCCCTCAGTAGGGCTTTTCTGGCAGGTGGTAATATTATTTGATCCTATGATGCTATAATAGTAAAACTAGAAGCTTTACAAACTGAACAAGTCAGTACATCCGAATTTGAGTCTTTTAAACTCCTGAGAGTTGACGCGGGGTAATTCGGGCACACTTTTTAGTCTCTCATACATGCTAGTGTTGAAGCTCTGACTGTCGACATCGATAATAACGAACTCGGTAAAAGAAGTGGCTATTAATTTTATTAGTTTTTGAAAGTAAGAAGGAAAGGATTATTTATTTTATACTAAGTAAAAACAACAAGTTTTTTTTTATCCATTAATTTACTTATTTAGGTAGGTAGTAAAAGCATACTTCATTATATTAACTGAATATCAGATAGATTGAAAATATCTGGATTTCAGATAGAGGCACTTAGACAAATTAAACATTTTCAATCACATAATGTCCTAAAGTGTCAGTATTTCTCTCAGTTGCCACGAGCTTGAATTTTTTTATCGACATTTACTTCAATGCTGTGGACATCACTGGTTTTTTACAACTTCATAAAAACAGTCGGGCAATTTGGGCAGCCAACTCCGAAAAAATAACCTCCGATCACAATTGTGGGGCAATCATACCAGGCTCAATAACTTATAAAAAACAAACATTAGGAACGAAACAATTACATTAAAAGAATTTCCAGTTTAAAACAAGTATAATTAATTGCCTTGTCAAATCAGCCAAAAACCCGCGAAAACCACTAAATTCTGTAAAATTTGAAATCTAGGTTTCACTCAAAATGTCAACTGACAAAATGATGTTGTATGTCAGTTAACGCGGTAGCAATTCCTTCTATAGGTGATTGAATTAACCGGTTGTTGCTCTACCCGAACATAGAGGTCTCTCTTGAGTAAAAGCTACAGAACCAAAAATATGACCATGTGCCATAATAACCCCCCTGCCATAATTGCCCCTCTGCACCTTAATTAACTGAATAAATAAGTTTTTGTGATTTTAATTGATTATTACTTTGTTTTTGAAAGTAAATAGAAGCTGATTTTCATATATAACTTTGATATTCTTACTTCGTCTACGATCCCGGGATTATCCCGGGATCCCGGGATCGCGTCTCACCAATCCCGAAATCCCGGGATTGAAAATGAAGACCGGGATCGAATCCTCTAGTAGTGAAACGAAGAGCGCGTCGATGTCAAAAGGTTACAGGACTTAGACAACATTTCACTTTTATTTAATAGTGTGATTTCTTTATTAGGTATATTTATTTTAACATTTACGGCTGAATTGGAGGATACTATTCTACGCACGGTTCGCGTTCAATTCATATACTTTATTAGTTTAATAATAAGTTAATTAATTTACTAAAATTTAAAATTTTACCACATAATTTATGTTGTGCCTAGGAGGGCACATGAGGTCGCTCCACAGTTTTTAACTTTTGTGGCCTCATCGTTCATTGATGTACGCTTATCTTTGTAATCTATTCAAAATAAATTATTTTTGTATTTTGTAATACGCTACTAAGTGACGAATGCATCCGTCAAGTATTATAAGAGCTTAGGAGAGCGAAGAAAATAAAATATAAACCTATTCGGGAAGAATCTGAAAGTAAATTGTTGGTTTCCAGGATGCTAGGAATCTATGCATGTCTTAGTGCGACGCTGCTATAACACCATGCTTGTAAACAGACCCTACAACTAGTTGACAGTTTCACGCTAATAATATAGAAAGTTCGGATAGAGGAATAGCCTTGTTCTGTTTAAGTATTTTTTTTTTATTTTAATTTTTGAAATAAAATAAAAATAAAACATAAGTATGATTCTGTGTAGGTCAGATTCTGTTTATCTTTTTTAGGTGATGACAAATACTGAACATCATTTCATTTATTTTCAATACGAGTAGGTTAGTATCCAAATTTAGTGCAAGCGGCTATAACACTTCGCCTTTATTACAGAGGCAATAAATTAGCGTAAGTTGGCAGCACTCATTGTCCAGCCATGGGAACGAGCCGTCAGGTGCTCACGCCTGCGCAACGCCTTTGTAATCGCTACCTGAAGTCAAGGGTGACCATGATGCGGGAGGACTAATAATTTTATCCTTTAAGAATAAGATACTGTCTTTCATAACCAATTAATCATAGTCAGTTGGCGCTCATTGGGGAGGCCTATGTCCAGCTGTGGACTAATACCTATATGTTGATGGTGATTCATAACCAAATGACACTCAACCTTCTAAACTCAACTCAAACAGTCAACCTTCTAAACTCATTATTAGTATATATATATATACTCGTAATTAATTATGATAAAACAACTATTCAATTATTTACAGGCAGACGTGGTAGATTTTGTAAACGACATTGTTAATTAAGAATAAGGTAAAATATTTTGGATCGAAACTTGGCAAAATGATGGGTGATTCTACGAAAACTCGTTTTTTGTCTGACTTCTGTGGCACATATTTTTTTGTTGAAATTGCACATAATGATGGTATATTCTAAATGAAGATTTAATTTTGAATTTTTTGGTAATGAAGGGAACTTTATTGGCATTATGGTTACGAAGTTATTCAATTTTAAAAATATGGTGTCCACGGAAATCAGAATTTATATCACCAAAATCAAATATGGGTTGGTTTATCAATAAAAATATGTGTTTTCGGTAGTAAGTAGATTATTAAGCTAAGGACCAATTATTTGACGTTTGTAGTTTTAATCAGTTTTTACAAAAACACCTTTAAATCATTACTGTAAATACAAGTAACTTTTTACAAAAATCACACTAATAATGTTTATCTTTGTATTAAAAATATTATAATTATTCATTTTGTATTTATTATAACTTTTATCCTAAAAAACATCATAAAAACTGTAAAAAAATATTATTGAGATGTTAATCAACCCGCAAAATCCACGGAAATCAGTACCACGGAAATCAAAAAAAATAACAAAATCTTAGAAATTTTCTTAATTTGCTGGTTTATTTTACATTGAAATATGCAGTCGAAATTAGGAACACAAAAGGCATGAATTATCATCATTAATAAAACAATAGGATTAGCATAAACAAATTTATAGTCAACATGGTAATCAGAATTTCTAGATACCAAGCCACGGAAAGTGATTACGTACTGAAATAACAGAGTGACGTGGAGACATACACACTTGTTGTACACACCACTGATGGGGCGTGACTGATAGTTTCTCTCAATCTAACAACTATTTACGCAGATATTAAAGTACAGTATTTATGAATAATTTAGTGCGCACCACGGAAATCAGAGCTAAACGACGGACGCGAAGTTATCTCGTTGTAACTTGTCAACTAAAGCTTAGTTTTGCGTAGTAATAGCGTCAAATAAGCAAGTAACTATCTGGGTTAATGTGAACCTATGTAAATTAGTACCAGAGTTTTAGGAAATGATATAAAAATTTATTAACACAGGAACATGAGGTCCGGACGCACCACGGAAGTCATAATTTCCAAGGATTTTATTTATTTTTACTTATTTAAAATAAGAATATTAAAAAACTAAAAAAGGCCTCCCCTATTATCTTTGTCTAATCTACTATCATAAAAAAAATCAAAGGGCTAGGGATACTTTTTGTATGATTTTTCGAGCCGGACATGTATTTTTGAAACCCGGGAGAATCACCCTGATACACCTTATCAAGAAACAACGTCATTAACGGTCATTAATAGTAGCCACTATATCACTTAGGCACGTAAGAGAAAACGGGTCCTTAAAATAAATAATCTAATCTTAAAAGTTAATATTCTTTTAACCGCGGTTTTGGTTCTCGACCATTTCCAATAAAAACAGATATTCTAGCTCATTAAATGTCATTTCTAAAACATATTATTATACTTAACTGTAATAGCTTCATGACTTGTGTCCTAAATGTCCTAATTGACTTGAGTGCTACGCTGCTAAGGCAAAGTCGTTGAATTTTTTTGTATAGCACTGCTTTTATGCCACTGAGCTCTGGGCTTTGTACGCTAATTTGTGCCTGTCACCAAAATGTCAACTCTTTTTAAGACCGCGACTGTTTTTGAAATTTTAATTGATATCGGTACCTCACTATTTCAATTAAAATTTCAAAAATTGTCGCGAACTTAAAAAGATATAATATAAAAAGAAGGATAAAAAAGATAATATAAAATAATAAGGAAGCACATTTTAAAGAAGAAATAGTAAAAATATTTGAAATGTCTTTAAAAAGTGTAAAGTTTGGTCAGCCATGACTTCAATTGAACTACCAACGACGACCAACAATACAAATAGGATTATTTACCGCGGTCATTACGTCAATAGGTACTCATTCATGAATGAATGAATTGAACAAAAAAGTTTACGATTTTATTATTTTTTAAATTCTCACGCAAGTTGGTTCTGGCAGGTTGGTAGAATTCAAAAAGATACGCTTCCCGAAGTGATCGATTAGATGCGATTTTTGTGTTTGTTTAGTCGACGTATGATCTGATTTTTGACTTTTTACACCTTGAGTGGACTCCCACGCAACTTACGCAAAAAGGTTTATACTTTACTAGCGAGCGACCCGCCCGGCTTCGCACGGTTTTATTAAACATATAGGTAAACCTTCCCCTTGAATCACTCTATCTATTAAAAATCAAATCATCAAAATCCGTTGCGTAGTTTTACAGATTTAAGCATTCAAAGGGACATAGGGATATAGGGACATAGGGACAGAAAAAGCGACTTTGTTTTATACTATGTAGTGATATTAAACAACAATTTAAATAAATGAACTTTATAGGTAGTATTAGAAACTTTATAGGAGTAGCATTTCTGACAAACGCCTAAGGTGTATAAAGTATGTAATAATAATCACTACATAGTATAAAACAAAGTCGCTTTCTCTGTCCCTATGTCCCTTTGAATGCTTAAATCTTTAAAACTACGCAACGGATTTTGTTGCGGTTTTTTTAATAGATATAATGATTCAAGAGGAAGGTTTATACGTAGGGTAATATCGGGTAATGCCGGTCACCTAAGAAAAATTAAACACAAACTACAAAAAAAACTACTTTTTATTTAAAATCTATTTGAAATACTTAAATTTTATTATTATTCTTTCATAATAAAGAACTTTGATATCTGATTTCTTAAAATACTTGACACAATAGGCTTTTAAAAAAAATATAGCTTTGACCGGTATTGCCCGACATAGCGGGCAATGCCGGTCAGCCGGTTGACAATACCGGTCATTTATTTTAACGGCATAAATCACAAATTATAGATATAAATCTTCAGGGGAATCGTTCAGGGTTCTTATTTTCAGCCTTTCTTGGAGGTTTGAAAAGAGATTCATGTAGATCGCGCTGCTTCTCTTATTAAATCCCCATCTTCGACCAGTTTGAACGTCCTGGTTAAATCGTCTTTGTTCCATTTCAACTTAAGCCCTCGGCTCCTAGTTCGTTGTTTCGACATGCTAAAATTAAAAATGTACCATGTATAAGTATGTACAATTACAGAAAAGGTTGTTTGAAAAAAAAACTTATGAAATGGGGTCATCAAGATTCGTCCATAATTGGCAGAAAAATCAGTAACAATAAAAACATACAAACAGTCAAACAAAGAACCTCTCCCTTTTATAAGGTGGTTTAATAAAATAAATAAGGTATAAAGACAAACTCTACGATCATAGAACAGAAACAATTTTATTGCGTTACAAAATATCATCTATTTGTATCTGAGACTTGCGGCGGGTAATGCCGGTCAACTTGACCGGCATTGCCCGCTTGTGAACTTTTGGGGTTAATAATTATTATAAAATAAATGCATTGCTTAATGCTTGAAATCCGCAATCGAACGAGTAGTTGGATAACTGACAAGCAACAATTTTTATAGACAATCAATGAAATATAAAAATTACAGTACTCACCTCTTATTTTCTACGGCCGGAAAGTTATAAAGATTTGGCGCAAAACACACAAACGTCTTGAACGCAGTGACGAATCGCCGGAACTAAGAGGGGGTTGGTGCGGCGGGGCAGGGAATGGTCACGTCACACTCTTTGCATGAGAGAGTGCGCATAAACGCAGTATTTGGTAAAAAAGTAAGGTGACCGGTATTGCCAACTGATCGGCATTACCCGATTTTACCCTATAATAAAACCGTGCGAAGCCGGGGCGGGTCGCTAGTTAAGTATAAAAATAACCACCTACTAACGTTGAACGATGTATACCGAAATCATGAATATAGTAAATAATAGAATAAGCTATCAGGATAATTAAGTCGCAGATATTTTTTTACACGCAGATCTATAGACCGACCTGTTGCTGATGCATCTGCTTTTGTCAAATATTTCTAGCTATAATATATTATAATTAAATCTCACTCAACACGGAAACCACAACTTTATTCAAGTTCAAAAGTTATTGCGTATCATTACCGCTAACAAATGTGCGCCATGGGTGGCCGCCATTTTGATTTTATTTCCCTCCAATATCTTTTCCGCGGGAAGTTGCATCATTAGTGCAATAATAAGTGTCAGTTGGCGGTTAGACGATAGAATAGATCAATGTTAGATCAAATCAATTCCATTGAATCGAATGGATCTTCTTGTCTTCCTAGATTTTGACATTAGGTAGGTAGTACTTTAAATTTAGGTACTTACTACATTTTTAAAGACTTATACTTAACTAGCGACCCGCCCCGGCTTCGCACGGTTTAATTATACGTATAAACCTTCCTCTTGAATCATTATATCTATTAAAAACCGCATCAAAATCCGTTGCGTAGTTTTAAAGATTTAAGCATTCAAAGGGACTTAAGGACAGAGAAAGCGACTTTGTTTTATACTATGTAGTGATGTTTTATTAAGGAAATTGTTTTTATCCCAATATCCTTATTTCCTTTTTTATATTAAAGTTTTTATGGATGTAATAAATGGGTGATTCTACGAAAACTCGTTTTTTGTCTGACTTCTGTGGCACATTTTTTTTTGTTGAAATTGCACATCATGATAGTATATTCTAAATAAAGATTTAATTTTGAATTTTTTGGTAGTGAAGGGAACTTTATTGGCTTTATGGTTACGGAGTTATTCAATTTTAAAAATATGGTGTCCACGGAAATCAGAATTTATATCACCAAAATCAAATATGGGTTGGTTTATCGATAAAAATATGTGTTTTCGGTAGTAAGTAGATTATTAAGCTAAATACCAATTATTTGACGTTTGTAGTTTTAATCAGTTTTTACAAAAACACCTTTAAATCATTACTACAAAATACAAGTAACTTTTTACAAAAATCACACTAACAATGTTTATCTTTGTATTAAAAATATTATAATTATTCATTTTGTATTTATTATAAACTTTTATCCTAAAAAACATCATAAAAACTGTAAAAAAATATTATTGAGATGTTAATGAACCCGCAAAATCCACGGAAATCACACCACGGAAATCAAAAAAAATAACAAAATCTTAGAAATTTTCTTAATTTGCTGGTTTATTTTACATTGAAATATGCAGTCGAAATTAGGAACACAAAAGGCATGAATTATCATCATTAATAAAACAATAGGATTAGCATAAACAAATTTATAGTCAACATGGTAATCAGAATTTCTAGATACCAAGCCACGGAAAGTGATTACGTACCGAAATAACAGAGTGACGTAAAGACATACACCTTTGTTGTACACACCACTGATGGGGCGTGACTGATAGTTTCTCTCAATCTAACAACTATTTACGCAGATATTAAAGTACAGTATTTATGAATAATTTAGTGCGCACCAGGGAAATCAGAGCTAAACGACGGACGCGAAGTTATCTCGTTGTAACTTGTCAACTAAAGCTTAGTTTTGCGTAGTAATAGCGTCAAATAAGCAAGTAACTATCTGGGTTATTGTGTTGTGTTAACCTATGTAAATTAGTACCAGAGTTTTTAGGAAATGATATAAAAATTTATTAACACCGGAACATGAGGTCCGGACGCACCACGGAAGTCATAATTTCCAAGGATTTTATTTATTTTTACTTATTTAAAATAAGAATATTAAAAAACTAAAAAAGGCCTCCCCTATTATTTTTGTCTAATCTACTATCATAAAAAAAATCAAAGGGCTAGGGATACTTTTTGTATGATTTTTCGAGCCGGACATGTATTTTTGAAGCCCGGGAGAATCACCCAAATGTGGTATGAATGTTTGTTCCTCTTTCAGGTAAAAACTGATAAACGAGTCGGACTGAAATTTTGAATAGACGTAGTTATAGCCCTGAAATAACACATAGGCTACCTTTCCTCCCATAAATCAGTTCCCATGGGGTACAAATAGCAGATTCTAGTTGGTGGATAAATGGCATGCTCCATTTTTGAAATGACATCATCATTTGTCTCATCGATCAGAGTTTAATATATCAAAATAATATCAAATAATATCCAAATTGTTTAATTCTTTAGATTAGAAAAGTAAACAAAAATCTAACGAAAACATGTGAAAATGGAATATTATTGATCAGGCAAGATAGGTAGTTTTTTGTATGTATAGGTAGGATACATTATAAAATTAAACAGGTCATTACTAAAAAAAAATATCTCGTAAGTAACTATACGAAAAACTATATCTATTATAAGATAATTTAAAGGCAATGATGTCCGATTTATATTATTTTATAATAGGTATTTCTAGAATTTATTTTTAAACGTGTATTTTCTCATCTTCCGCTAGTGTAGGTAAACGATAAAGTTTACTTCTCTTTTACTATCAACACTTTAATTTCTGTTTGAAAAGACATCGTTTGACAAATTCTGAGCGTTTTTTCAGCATATGAAAATGTTATGAAAAAATAAATAAATTAAAATCTAAATTTGCCAGATAGGTTAGAGAAAATTAAGGAATTGCATAATTCAATACATTATTATTGCACTCCGCCAGTTTTGCAGTACAATAGGGTCTATAAATCAACGCGATGCACCCCATGGGTTATCACGACGCGACGCGACCACAGGGATCGATCGAACAGTAAGTGGTTGAGGGTTAACTTTGTCAACACTTTCAGTCTGCTTAGTGCTTTGGTGTCTGGTTTTCATGAATAGAAGTGATAACGGTGATGATAATTATGGTGAAAGGTACATACCATGAGTACTGGATAAGCTAGAGCTTATCTATAAGATACTTAATATGTATTACAAATTACAAAAAAAATATTATTATTATTCACAAAAAAACGCCAAAAACCTATTTTTGTGACCTTTGATCTTGAAATTTAATAGTTGCGTACACCCTACCATATGAAGGTTTAGAGACAACTTTTAGGGTGTCAATATACAAGTATTTACAGATTTACAGCTGGGTATCTCGAATTCCGAGATTCTTACCTAATTTAAGCTTAAATGATTGGACGATATGTTTAATTGAATAAAATAAATAAATATATCCGGACAGTCTGCTTAGGTTGGGGCTAGATGATGCTGTGCACAGCAGCCCATAACACAAGCTAAGCAGAGCTTGTGTTATGGGTACTAGATGATAAATAAATAAATAAAACCTATACTTACTTAGTCTAAGAGATTTTTTGTATGTAATTTAAATATTTGTTACATTATGTTAAATAAATAAGCTATATATTTATTTTCCTAAACCTATTTATGTGAATCAAATTGCACTCATTTCCTAAATAAAATATATTCATTTGGCCAAACAAAATAAAGAAAAAGAGAAGAATGATAAACCAGCTAACGTAGTAGCCGACCTCTTATGTTAGACTACTATCTGCCCGCGGCTTCGCACGCATTGTTTCTATGGTAACGTTTCGAGGCCTATAGAAATATATACCATGGGAACTGATTTACAGGATCAAAAGTAGCATAGGCGTTATTCCAGGGCTTAAATTTTAAAGATTTCATCACGGTCCATTCACCAAGTTTTGTGAAAGAGTAACAAAAATCCATACAAACTTTCGCGTTAATAACCTATTAAGGATTTATTTATTATTTATCTTTTTTTAGTTTTAAACTTTTATAAATGGAAGGTTAGTTGTTATAAAGGATGAACTAGACGAAAGGAAGGAAGGAAAAGAAAGGGGCGGGAAAGGCATTCCACCTTTGTTGTCTTTACTATAAACACCACAATTTCAGTTTGAAAAGACATCGTTTGACTAATTTATACCTAAGCGCCCTTTTAGCCTATTGTACGAAGTACAACGTAATGTTGATTATCGGGTAGAATCTTAGTTGTGTCTAGATTATTGTGTATACAATTCGTATTCTAACACATTATATTGTATCCTTTTTTCTAGTGGCCAAGATGTTCAAAGTACAATGTTATTCAGGGTGAAGCAACATGCAAAAACTATATCATTTAAATTCCTATATTTTAGCTTAGCAATGTCGATGCAGCCGAACGTGTAATGCGTGATGTTTATCGTTTTACGTGCTTTTCATGTTCCGTATTTTGTCTTCATGTTAACTAAACCTAATCAATAAACCAGTTGCGATCTACAAGCCGTTGTTGGAGTTATCCTTTCTATCCCGATACCTCTAACACCTATTAAATACACAAAATGCATAAATAAACGAGCATTATTATTACTCACTGTTAACACTAAAGTACCTATAATTCTAAATTCTGCCAAAGCCGTAAAAAATCGTTTTTCTGGTCAACTCGGGTGATGCTGAAAATCAGTGTTTGCTCTGCGAGCAAAGCTATGCGCTGAGGCATTGACTTTTTGTTAGGCTGCATCACACACATACTTATATTTAAGAATATTTTATTTTTATTGTTCTTTTAATTCATAAGTTACTTTTGTTATGATAGTGATGTAGGTACATACTTATATTTCTTTTTTTTTCACTGTGTTATTGTATTGAATTGTGTGTTGCAGAAACAAATAAAACCTTTATCTATCTATCTAAAAGAAAACAACAGAGTTAACAAAAAAATGTATTACGTAATGAATGTAAGCATGTACTCCTTACTTATGATGTACGAACACTTACGCTTTTTACTTAAAAAAAAGTTACCTCAAATAAACTAAATATTGGATTATTATCCTAATAAATTTTAGAACTCATCTTTCAAAGGTTTAATTACTTCAATATAATCCTCAAGGACAGCTCTCATATCTGTAACGTTCAATGCATTTTCTAATTCTGGATCAGCATTGTTCAAGACATCCAAAAACGATCTGAATAATATATCGGCATTCGTTTTCCCTCGCAGAATGTTACCGCAAAACGGTTTAGTAGTCTTAACAAGTTTGAAAACAGTTTTCACCACTTCCAAATCATCTTTATCCCAAATAAGTTCAAATACTCCGATCAACCCTCTGCAAATGGTCGGAGTTTCTATACGTTCGAGCAACCCCATTCTTTTGTACAGGACTAGTTTGTCTTTGTCCACTTTGATTCTTTTCGGACCATCGTCTTCATTCCTAGCGTTTACGTGCTCTGTAATAATCGTGTCGAAGAGATTTAGCAGCGAATTAATCACAAAAGTGTCAAGCGTATTAATCTGCGAGTAGAAAGATTCTATCCCTTTTATCTTTATAACTCTTACTTGGACTTCCGGATTGTTTGGTAGCCACTTCGCTAGCACTTCTAGAGCGTGATATTTTATGTATGATTCTTCGTCGTTCTCGAATATATCAAGTACTCTGTTCAGCATGGTTTTAGGAATGACTGCATTGGTGCTGTCTGGAGCAACTTCGAATAAAGTCTGGACTAATACTAGCAGTTTAGCTTTTAGAACTGGATGGTGAGTAGCAAGCTGATGAGCTACAACTTTCTGCAGGCCCTTACCTTTGAGGAAGAGGTTTGCATTGTTTTTGTCTTTTAAAGCGTTGATGACGTTATCGTAAGCTTCAATCAACTCTTTGTAATTAGCCTCTAACTTCGCTGAGTCTAGAGATTCGGTATTTCCCTCGGTGTCCACATCCACGGCTTTGCCAAGTTCTTCTAGTCTTCTGGTGGCTTTATCTGCTTCATTTTCGTTGATCATATTTACCACGATGTCCATCGGATTTTCAGCTTCTGGAAATAGTTATTCAATTTAGTGAAATAACCAATCAATTGTCGACAGTTGGTTTGTCTAATGGCAGGTAACCGACAATTAAATAAATAAATAAAAAATGTTGGACAATCCACACAGCATCATCTAGCCCCAAGTTAAGCAGAGCTTGTGTTATGAGTACTAGATGGAATTATGTTGGACTTGTAATTTATTTGGATGTGTGTCCCAATAGCCATGAGTTGACAATAGCGATGACAAATAGCGAAGAAAGGGTGCACTAATAAGAACATTCCAATAAGTTTTAAACATAAACCCAAACCAAGGTGATAAATAAAATAAGAAAACACTTTACAAATAAAATAAAAGTTTCTAGTTAGAAATAATATCTAACGAGACTAGTGAAGCCTTACCAACTTTCAAATAAACAATATTTCATTGTCGTATGATCAATGGATGGATGCGGAGCTCAAGTCCTATTAGTAGTATTTCAGTATTTCATGACCATTTCGTAACACTAAATAACATTGGCAAGTCAAATCGATATTAAAATTTCTTCAACTAAATTATTCTAATATTTTTTTTGATAAATAGCTCACCTAACCCAACCTAACATATTATTAAATGTATTATATTTAAATTAGCATACCTAAGCGGCGGTGAGATACCTTGAACAGAAAAAAAACAAAATCCGTTGCGTAGCTTTAAAGATTTAAGGCTTGTTTAAGGGATATAGGGACATAGGGACAGAAAAAGCGACTTTATTTTATACTATGTAGTGAAGGTAGTGAAAGTATTATATTAGAATTTTTAACTTACTGAAGTCTTCATCATCCGTGAGGTTTGCCTGAAAGCCTAACGTCAGAAGCAGGGCAAAGAACAACATTAGCATCGATCGAAACTCATCTCTCATTGTAGCCATTTTAAATGTGGGTATTGAAATGTAATTAATTTATGAAACTGGATTTTTTACGGAGCAGGGAAGGGAGGCTTTTACCCTGGAGTGTAACACCCCTATCTGTTTTATTAATAATTGAATAAATTAAAATCTAATAAGCTGATAGTAACACGAACAAGGAACACATATAATTATAAGATTATACCCAAGGCGCACGAAAACAAAATGAATTTGAGAAGTTTATGACAAATGGAGAAAGACAACAGAATGTTTAGTTAACAAGGAGGTCTCAAAATTGATCGTGATTTACAAAAAGTTCTACTTTTCAGAAGACCATCATCATCTAGCCCCAATTTAGTAGAAGTAGATGATAGAGTACGTTTCATCGTATAGTTCCTATGTCGCAAGGAGCATAATACTCTCTATGCTATGCCGTCATGTTGGCAGTAGTGTACATAAGTTGTCATAACGTCTTAGCGTGTTGACTAGGGTTTGGCTCCCGGGAATTTTCGTAATTTTTGAATAAATCGTTGTCTCGAGTCCCGGGAGTTTTGGGTCGAGACGAAAGATGATTGTCGAAATTGTTGTTATAATTTTTTATTTTAATTTTTGTTATAATTTTTATTTTCAAATAATATACCCTAAAAAAATCCTAGCGCCCTCGGATAAGTAAAATGAATAAGTATACAACACAATAAACGTTTTGATATTTTGACTTTGTTCTGTGACGTTCGGATTATGATAGTGTCTGTATCAGTTGAGACGGCCCGTCGTCGTCAATTTCATTTATTAGGTGATATTTAATTTACAACAATTATGGATATTCAAAAAATGTTTCTTAAATTATGCAAAAAAGGCTGACACCGCTAAAACATAAACAAAAAATAACTTTTTCGGTAAAAACAGTTAGATCCCGGGAATTCCCGGGACTTGGAAATGGTCGGAAATTCCCAAACCCTACTCGACGATGTTAACAGACAGGTGTGCCAACAAAACGGCATAGGAACTATGTGATGAAACCACTGACCTGTATTTATACAAGTACTTGTATAAATACAGGTCAGTGGATGAAACGCACTATACCTTCCTAAAGGCATAAAGGAAAACTAGCACTGATTTTCTGATATATAATCGCAAGTAGGGCAGTTTGATAGCTATATATTATAACTAAGGAACTTATGTATACCTACTCTTTGAAGTGTAATCCAAACCATAGAGTTATAAAATGAAACTTCTTTGATATAATAATATGAACCTAATACTATGTTAGGAGGTGGGAAGTACTCTGAACTTCGTCGGATGCTGTGAATACCTCACAGGAATACCTTGAGAGCGCAGCGATAGATTATGCATAGGTATACGCGCAGAATCGTGGTAGCGCCAATGTGTATTCCACATTGCATCGCTTTATTTTTACTTAGCTTATTTTACTTTCCACATTGCATCGCGTTACTTTAGTAATCTGTGATCGTGTTCGTTGCGTGGCATGGGCAAGGTAATTTTCTAGCTTAAAAACTATCGATGGCAAAAAGCGTACACGTCGTTATTCCAAACGGCCAACTTCAGCTATTTAAGCTGGCCATCCTGATTTATGACATGAACTTAGGGTTAAACAAAAAAAATAGAAGCATAATCATATAATGACATTTGTATAATATCCTAAGCCTTTATGAACAACGAAAATCACAATCAAGGGATAGAAACAAATTAAAACTATTAGGTTTACGATTGAAAAAATTTGCTAATTTGTTTGCAAACTGTCTAGAGGTACAGTGAGGACAAATTTTCTTGGCAGTTCTGAATATAGGCTCTGCGAACTTTTGCACATGCACAGTCGCAACGTTTTTATTAGCTCAACTGATCCAAATCTATACCAGCCTTTTTCATTATTCTGATATACGACCTACATAGACACACTGCTGTTTTGATTGACATAACTGGACTTATCTATTGTTTCTTCTACCTATCGACTAATAATTTACCTACGTTACGTCAACTCTCATCTAAAATAATACTTTTCGAATAAATTAATAAGAAATTAATCATATTTTCTGAATTCTGTGTGAACTCGCGTAGAAATGGGAAACAGAAGCAGCATGGATAATTTGATAGCAGTGACGCCATCGCCTTCAGAATGTGACGAGTGCTCGGATGGGTCTTGCCACTGTAAAGGCGCTGTAACATCGATCATGCTTATTTCCATCATTAGTTCGGTACTTACTTATTTATTTAGAACTACCAACAGAAAATAAACAATACACGCAAATTAGAGAGAAAATGTTTAACCAGTCGTGATCTCCCAATTACAGGTAGTTACTTCTAGCACATGAAATATAATGAGATGACAAAGCAAATAGTAAGGTTCTTCGAGAAAGAAATATAAGAAAGAGTACAATACATACCTAACCTTCTATTTTGTGCAATTCTATAGAGGAGAAACGCTATCCAAAGCCTACCTACTCACCTAGCCGTGCAGCACGTAACGAATCTGATACTGTATCAACCTACAAGTGGCACGGCTTGGTCTCCGCGTGCGTATACCAGCTTTATGATCCCAGTGAGACCCTCCGCGCGCTTTACCCTAACGTCGACAGGCGGCAGGGAAATGACGCCGCCGTGCCCACGTACTTGACACAGTCAGATACTTAGAGTATAAGATAATATAAGAATTGAAAGTAAAAACAAAACAGACTACACAATGGAAAAGTGATTAACATACCTAGTGATTGAAGTTAAAGTTTCTTAGCAAAAAAAGTAGGTCCATGTAGTAATAATAATAAATAACATAATACTTAACCTATTCACCTCTGCGGTGCGAACCGAACCAAGCGTTTTCACCAAACTGCATAGTTACCATTATGTTTTTACCATACTACCAGTTTTCCCGGCCAACTACAACCCGAGTCTCTTCAAGACGAGAGTGAATAGGTGTCTTCTAGACTTTCGTGATACATCTTCGGCCACGTCGTCACTTACCATCAGGTGAGATTGTGGTCAAACGAAGGTCTATTGTTGATAAAAAAAATGTAGAGTCTGATTTAAATTACACGCAGCATCATCTATTTCATTTAATCTTACAATCTTGACCTCATGATGCCGAAATGTATATTGCAATAACTAGATTTTGAATAGGATTGACTTAATAATAAAAAAAAAATCTTTAAAAATCTTTACTTCTTTACTATTGTTTGGTTATCATAAATTCCCAAGTCGAGGATAGGACTGTAACAAAAAAATTCCGACAGAGAACCAAAGTTATTGACATAGCTCAAAGAATTAGCAAGCTGAAGTGGCAGTGTGCCGGCCATATCTCACGAATAAACGACAACCGTTGGGGTAACCGTGTTCTTTGAGACCGCGACTTGGCAAACGTAGTGTAGGACGCCTCCGCCCAGGTGGGATGACGATCTACGAAAGATTGCTGGCAGATGCTGGATGCGGTAAAATGAAGACAGGGCGCTATGGCGCTCATTAGGGAGGCCTATGTCCAGCAGCAGACTAATATAGGCTGATGATGATGATGATGATGGATTCCCAGGTGGCCTGCCTGATAGACCTATTCACCACCGCCAACGAGAAGTACCTACCCAGCTGCATCATGAAGGAATACGTGGACAGCGTGAGGGTAGTTCTCATGTCGTTCTTCCAAACGGCCAACTTCTGTCTTCTGCTAGGCTCTCTTCTTGTAAGTTTAGTAGTCGACGCAAAAAACTTGTCTGTTTATATATTAACTAGAAAACTAAGATTGACAAACTCAGGGGAAAAAATATAAAGATTAAATAGAAAGACAAAAATCGTAGTATAAGTGCTACGTCGTAGCAATTTAGTAAAGTTTCTTTATAGCATTGCTAAAGTTAATGTAGCCATTTATCTATATGGCTATTTACTTATACTGTAGTCATTGACATACTAAGTAGTTATCTGTCTAAGCGCCGCCGTAGCAAACTACCTACGTCGTAGCAACCTAGTTACGCCGTAGCAATCTACTTACGTCGTAGCAACCTAGCTACGCCGTAGCAATCTACCTACGTCGTAGCAACCTAGCTACGCCGTAGCAATCTACCTACGTCGTAGCAACCTAGCTACGCCGTAGCAATCTACCTACTCGTAGCAACCTAGCTACGCCGTAGCAATCTACCTACGTCGTAGCAACCTAGCTACGCCGTAGCAATCTACCTACGTCGTAGCAACCTAGCTACGCCGTAGCAATCTACCTACGTCGTAGCAACCTAGCTACGCCGTAGCAATCTACCTACTCGTAGCAACCTAGCTACGCCGTAGTAATCTACCTACTCGTAACAACCTAGCTACGCCGTAGCAATCTACCTACGTCGTAGCAACCTAGCTACGCCGTAGTAATCTACTTACGTCGTAGCAACCTAGCTACGCCGTAGCAATCTACCTACTCGTAGCAACCTAGCTACGCCGTAGTAATCTACCTACTCGTAACAACCTAGCTACGCCGTAGCAATCTACCTACGTCGTAGCAACCTAGCTACGCCGTAGTAATCTACTTACGTCGTAGCCACCTAGCTACGCCGTAGCAATCTAGCTACGACTTTAGCTCATCTACGCCGCCATAGCCAATGAACTCAATTTTATTACTTTATTTACCATAATTACCTAGTTTAGATTTTCTACTTCGACCTTTGCGTAGAAATGACGCTACAGCCGCCACTTTAACCTCACCTCACGTTAAATTGTATATAAATAAATAAACAATGTTGGACAATCCACACAGCATTATCTAGCCCCAAGCTAAGCGGAGCTTGTGTTATGGGTGCTATATGACTGATATACTCAATACAATACATTACATAGATAGATATTTTTTATTATACATAGAAAACATCCAGACCAATATGATGATAATAATGATGGTATAATATCTAATGTAACTTCCTTCCAGGAAAGTTCCACCCTTGTGAACGTTTACATTTGTTTCACGCTTGCCTTCGTTCCCATGGCTCTGCTGCTGTCAATTTTCGAGTTACTGACGCGCGTCAGACGAGAGGGCATTGCGCAGGCATTTCTCAACTTTATACCAGAGGTCGTGTTTATATTCGGTTAGTTATAGATACTTTATCGTTGGCATCAGCGTATCTAGATTTACTTTCCAGAGGGGGCCAGGCCCTCCTAAAATAACCTACTATCGATTTGCCTCCTCAAAACCCAAGGTCCGCCAAGGGAGCCTCCTAAGAATGTACATTTCTTGGATGGGCGGGCACTATATACACCAATAACCGTCGGACAAATGGCTTAAATCTTAGAGATAGGCTAAGCGGGGGCTGGTGGGAAATGACGGGCAAGGGGCTTCATTTTGTTCTTGTGTTCCGCACAGTGGAGAATGAAATGGTGACTTCGCGCTATGACACACACTGGCTAAGGTACTCCTGCGACGCAGGTAGCGGGTTCGATTCCCACCTTAAGACAAATGTTTGTAAGATCGTATTAACTGAAATAAACTAACCTAGCTGTATCTTGATCGATAAGACCTAATTGTTCGAACATAGGCCGCTGAACTAAGCTTCCCCGCGAGATTATCAATTTGCGGTTTCCACTGAGAGGAATCGATAGGTATCTAACTTAAACTTTACTTACTACTTTACTTAAAAACACTCATCAGAAAATGGATAACAGCATCATCAAAAGGTCTAACCAGTTTTCTGTAATGGACGGCAACTATACAGGCGAAAGTTTGTATTTATGGATGTATATTCAGACCTAAAGGTCTGTTTGTTTACTCTTACACGCAAAAACTAAACGAAACTGCTGAAATTTTGAATAGACGTAATTCTAGCCCTGATGTAAAACACGGGCTTCTTCCGAGCCCAGAAACAGTTCCCATGGGATAGGAATGGCCTTGAAACGTTAAGGTATGACTAACGTTTGCGAAGCCTAACTCATTCGTAAATTTTCAGTGATATCCCGATGTCTGCCTCTGGTGAACACCTACAGGAAGTATTTGTACAACGCACGGCATTGAGTGATGATACCATTACTTTCCCGCGCCTTTCAAGTGGAGACGGCAGAATTCACGTAGAACAATCGTTTGAATCGGTTTTATAATAATTACTAAATAATATTTGTACGGGCCAACCCGCACATTATGTATTATACCTAGATACATGCTTAGGTCAGCTTAATTATGTAATTACATTGTAATAAGCTGTATTATTGTGTCCGTCAAGTTAGCAGCCCCGCTATGAAATTTTGAGGTTATAAATATGCCAATTAACTGTGCCATAAATGCGGTATCCGGTACCGCAAAGCATATAAAGTGCTCCAGTACTTTAGGAGACAGAGGGATTTCACGGTGGCTGCTATCTTAAATAAATATTTTTTTTATTCAAAAACTTGTAAAACTTGACGTGAAGCTGGCAGCCCCGCTGATTGTGAAGAAACCATAGCTAGATACCAAATAACTGTTCTCATACCTAATGTACCTGTACCTAAGTACATAAAATTGCTGAATTATTAACGCACACGGCTTAGTACAAAGTAATTACAACCTCCGTGTCGTTCGCTCATTTTGTCATTTCTAACTCCCATCGTAAGTAACTACCTAATATTAGAATCAAACCCTGTCAACAACATTCAAGTACAGGGTAGCATAGGCCTGTACAATATTAACTAATAATAATAATAACTACATATACTATTATGTAACAGCGTGTATATCATACTTTTATATTATTTTCTCTATTTTAGGTATATACTACTATTTTCGCAGGTAGTTGTGATTGTTCTTGTCTTGGTCTAGAGTACGAACAACAGTTCTGTTCTGTTCACAACAGTTGGCATTATGCTGAGGCTAGACCCATTTGCTACTGCACACGTTGGTCGGTAAATTTCTATTTTATTTTCAGTTCTGGCTATCAAGATAATTTTGTTTTTTATGTTTTTTTTTATTTAACTATGATTTTTAATAATGTATTAATCTTTTTTTGAATAATGTGTATAATTATGTAAAAAATATGTGTATATTATAGTATAGTGGCAAATAAATGATATTTCTACATCTATGATTTACTGTATTTATAAATAGTTATATATATCGAAAGTTTACACGAATTATAATTTTTTCTTCGTTTTTGTATTTTATAACTAGGCTAAGCAATTTGAAATAAAAACACGAAATATTTTAACATTTTCTTTTAATATTTTTGTACTATCTAATATATACAAAGTGAACATTATATACTATAGAAAAACATTATCGTACAACAAACTTAAACTAAAATACTTATACAATCTGTTCTCTACTAAAAAAACTTATTATTCTCTAAAAAACTTAAAACTGTAACATTCAATCCGCCTTGTATTTACCAACATAAGTTTCTCGGATTGCACATATTACATGATCTTACACATAAACATTATAAAATGCGAAAAACAGAAAAAATACGACATTAAAACATAAGAGGTTCTTTTGATGATACTAAAACAAAAAAAAACTCGGGATTTTTACCGAACTTATCTACCATTTGGCTTGATTTAAAATAAACTAAATACTTATCCCGTAGGTTTAAGTATTCATGATAATTTTATGAGTAACAAAACATATTTGCCTTAGTTCAGCTAAATTCAAATAACACGATAAAATATTTTGTAAAATTGGACAATAAACATGGATATAGATTCATAATTAATTTCACAATTAACCAGATCTTTCCTCTTGTATTAATCACACGCGATAAAAAGAACAGCTCTGCTGGGTTTTGAACATATAAAATTGTACTTATTTGAATATCTATTCGTTTATAGTATACCAGCATTTACTCTACAATTCAGATTTACTTACCGATAAAAGGCACTGCACTAAGCTATCCAATTTTACAAAATTAAAACTTCATAATTAAATAAAACTTTAAGCTAACTAGAACAAATTCACGAGCTCTACAAAGAAAGCTTTTATTAAAATACTTTCGTATTTATTTACAAAGTAAATCCATTCTTCTCGTGAGCAAAGTAGCGCTACGTCCCTTTAGTATTAATCTATAGTCCTTCCTTACAGCCTGTCCAGATAGGGCGCTTTACGCGCTTTAACCACTCGCGCGTTCTCCAGATACTAGAGCGCTATACATTCCGTCCAGATGCTGCTGCGCGATTCCTTGCTCGCGCGTAAAACGCGAGCAACGCGCTGGACTCTCGACTCGCGCGTGTTGCGCGCGAGTCGAGATACTCGGGCGCCATTGCTGCGTCCAGTGGTGCGCGCGATTACAACGCGAGTGGACGTATTTATTTAAAATGGAGACTGATAATTTTGACATATTTTGACAATTTCTGTATGCAAGCCACAACACGACTGCTTTGTCTCGCTCCATATTTATAACTGTCCCTGAGTCCCTCCCATACAAATCGCGCGTAGGAGCGCGCGTAAAACGCCGCATCTGGACGCAATATAAATTGAAACGCGCGAGGGCACTCGCGCGTAAAGCGCCCTATCTGGACAGGCTGTTACTCATAACATAAGCTCTGCTTAGCTTGGGGCTAGGTGATGCTGTGTGGATTTTACAGCATTATTTATTATTATTGAACAACAATAATTTAGTCTGATCGATCGACCTACTGTTTTTGTCTGTCGACTGACTTATAGCCAATGCTAGTTTCAACGATAAGCGTGGGAATACGGACAAATGTCAGTATATTTTTGCTCACGAGTGTAAATTACCGTTATTTTATAAATACAAAATAAAATGAAATTAATTTATAACACAACCAAAAGGCATGGGAAAAATAAATTCTAATAAAAATGGAAGTTATAAAATCGGAAGATACAAGGGTTTGTGTCACGCAAAAACGCATAACAATTGATGGTCACTACCACAGCCGTTTTATATACATAGTTATTTTACGGATAAAATGTTTATGATTGTAACTGTTACAGAAAAGATATAACATATTTCCGCTATCCTTAACAATTTTGTACCCTTACGTCTGTTTTAGTATTCTAAAAAATAACAAAATGAATAAAAATCGTCAAGAATGAACGACAGGAGTCGCTATAAAAACAAAATAATAATGTTGTTACTAAATATATTGCAGTCATTTTTAATTTAGCTGATCATTCAACAGTTGTAAAAGCTACAACGAAAATTCAGGCACATGTGAAACATTTGTGGCTACTTATAGCTAAGCTAAATATGATTTCAAAGTGGTTGGTTCAATAATCTAATATTGCTATAAAATCCTCTATTTCCTTTATACTTCGGAATATAAATCTTGTAGTAAAGGCACATTGCGAAATCTAACTAAAAATATGATCTTTTATACCAGAAATTCTAACATGATTATAAATCGCATATATAGATACATACTATAACTAATATTTCAAGCCATCTAATATACATAGAAATACTAACCTAAATACAAAAAAAATATCAAGTAAGCCTAAATCCAATAAGATCAAATAGGTACACAAATTTATTAAATTTTCAAACTACCTCTTGGTCATTTTTGCGAGGAATTAAGTTCGACTCATTTATTCCACTACATAGTAAATTATAATCACAAAAATCGCTACGGCTTCAGTCGACCAGAAGGAAAAGAATTAACATAACGGTCTCAATCTCCGATAAGACCAGACAGCTCAAACAAAATACATATAGGAGAATTAAGGCCGTTTTCACTATCAGTAAAGTCACCGTTAAGTTATCAATGAATATATTCGGTGCAGAATATTGACCTACAATTTCTGTAGATTAGACGTTCGCTGATGTTAAACTACGACTTAACTAAAATGTGTTAATACCGCCTTAAAGATTATAGCTCATTTATACCGCACCACAGCATAACGGCTGTTTAAAAATGGACAGTTCAGTTCGTCGTCTTTTGAAACATTTTGGTCTAACACTATTTCCCAAAGTGGTCCAGGTGGACCCCCAGGGGTCCACGGGAGACTCGACGGGGGTCTACGTTAGGCGTGACAAAAAATGGGGGTCCACTATTTTAAGCGGGGGTGCATGAAAATTAATTTGATTTCAATAGTGAAGAACTAAAATGTTGGCTTGACTGCACTTATCAATATAGGCAGATAATATTTATTTTAAGGTTTTAATACCACCATGGATCATAAATCCAATTTAAAAAAGCGAAAGTGGAGAATGTGATATTACAAGATGAGCTACTCGAGCTTAGCACTAAAGAGGAGCTGAAAGTGACATTTAAAAGAGGGTACCAAAAATTTTGGCTGCAAGCAGAAATACCCGAAAAATATGCAAAAGCTTCTGATAGCGTTTCCCTCGTCATATCTTGTCGAAAAAAGTTTTAGTGCCGTTACAAACTTTTTAACAAAAAAAGGAGCAGATTGAATATCACAGAACGCGGAGATTTGCGGTGATTCCTTACAAAACTCAAACAAAATATTGATAATTTGCTGTCAATCGGCGTTTAAGCCGTAAAATTTGGCACTCCTATACAAAAACGAGCATTCAAATATGACACGTACTTAGAAGCATTTTAACCCACTTCAAGAAAAGGAATACTTTTTCAATGCGGCTGTATTTTTGTAGCAGCTTTAGCTATTATGTGGTTTTTGAGTTATTCTGAATAAATACGTGAAATTTTGAGTCGCTAGTTATTGTTAAAAATAAACACCTAGTTACATATTATATATTTATTTATTTTATATATTTCAGGTAAAATACAAGACGCGTGTCACTCTTTTGAAGCTATTTCAGTCACTGTAAAATGTATCTAAATAATCTAAGCTCATATTTGAATGCCTTTTTTATGTTGTGCAGTTGCTCTGTTGGATGTACATTATATACTCAGACCTTTAGATTGCGTTTTTCTGTGGTGCGACAGCAGAGTGCTTTGAATGAACTATAAGAGTTTTATTCCAATTGATCCTTCTATATCTCCTAAAGCCATGGCTATTTTGTAATTTAAATGATAAAATCATGAATCTCTGATTTCGTCATATCCGCCAATCGCGCAAATTATAGCTATCTCACATGAAACACATTTTGGCACTAAATATCTTCCGAAAACACACTTTTAAAAAAAGTTTCAAACAATGTGAGATCACTTTCTTTTATAACAAACGTTCGAGTGTAACACGGGGTGCTGGCCGAAAGGTTTGCGACATAGCTGACACAGTTCTTATACCACATATAATTTTTATGTAATGTATTTTTTTTAACAAAGAACAGTAGATTTAAGGAGGAGGACTCAGTAGTTCAAGGAGTAGACACAAATTAAAACTAGTATTTACAATTGAAACAATTGAGCTAACTGCAAACAGTCCTTTAATTCCTTTTTCCGTTACTTTCACCCAAATTGGAATGTGTTCTTGGTTCAAGAGTTATTTCAATTGTAAATACTAGTTTTATTTTGTTTCTATTCTTTGATTATAATTTGATATATCAACTTTACTGAATATAAACAAGATTCCAGGTTTTTACCAATTTTTGAAGATGGCACCGTTATAAATAGATCCAATGTCGTTCTGCAAATTAGTCACAAAATGTATGTAATGGCGTAGACACACCGACGCGTCATAAGTAACCCGAGTGAGCTTTACAATGACTCTGTTTCACTACCTTGCTTACAAATTCTTAAATCTCTTGTCAAACTGCTATTTCTCTTGTCGAATCGACTTATAAGAGATTATAAGATTAACTATAGCTTATAGTTTTGAAGTTTATAAGTGCAGAGTTATTCCCGAAGATTCAACTAAACGCATATTTAGGCGCGTTTCAAGGAAATAAGGATTAACTGAATTGTCAAACATCGCGACTTGAGACATGCTAAAATCTGTAACTTAGACCAGTGTACACAGTTTGATTTCGAAAAAAGTTTTCGAGTTCTCCCTATTTCGCTTACACGTACAGAAATATAATGAGACTTGTGAAAGAAATGTATGTCATATTACGTGAAAATATCTTAAAAATCTTAAATCGCATTTCAAAAGGTTTTTTTATGCCTACGAGCACGAAACTATTCTACCGCTGTCAAACTAAGAACATTAATTTCTCATTATCCGGTAGAGGCGCTGCAAGCAACATATATGGGACACAGAGGAAAACTTTTTTCGTCACCGTCAACTAATGCACAACCGCTACTAAAGACTATAACTTGCCTTTGAGTATTCGGTTAAATACCTGCGTACATGCGTTTCGACAAAGTCTACTAAAATCGCATCCTTTGTAAGTTATTAGCATACCTTTCGCATCACTGCCTCGCTCAATTCGACGCAATTGACTACAATTTCAATACCCTAAGGGTGTCTTTCCACTAGAGATGTGATATGTAGCTAAATGGCGTGTCAAACTCAACTAAAAAGATCACAAGCTCATAGTATAATGTATTTATTTATTTATTATTATTTTATTATACTTCCGAGAAATGTCTTCATCGACCCTGTTTTCTTATTGCTAGTATCGTAAATCGTAAATTCCGAGCAATTTGTTATATAAAGCATAACAAATTAGTCCAAAAGACAAAATCATTAATTATTTTAAGTACTAACCCTAGTTATAAGCTGACTAACATATTGGACTGTAAACTGAATGAATAAATGAATTGAAATTGCCTGTACGAATCTGATAAGACTGGTTTTGTGACTGATCGAAAAAATAAACTTGTTGATGAAATTGCCTATAGACAAATTTTAATGAAATATTTTGACTCATTTGTTTCCCCAATTTGAATTTGCATTTATTTTGTTGCTTTTTTTTTAGTTTAATTTGTCCATTTTTTATGAACAGGCTAAAGCCATATTACAGCCATATTGCCTTGTCTGATGTTTATTTTATATTCTTAAATGTTTTGTGTAAAGTTACACGTCTTTACTGGTCAGCCATCTTTCCGGAAATCTTATTGAAATGGCAATAAACAAAAATAAACTGGACAGTGACGTAACCAATTACCACTACCGATGCTATCATCAAACGTTTCATATCAGAATTGCATCTCCAGACGCAGAGCCATTCTACAAGAAGTTGAAGAACCCCTAGCTACACACCACAGCCTAATAAGAAAGACACCCTGAGTTCATACCTTAACTAACCCCCTGGTTGATAGAAGCAAGAGAGACGATAGGCTGTTGGTTTGCTGTCGCCACTATGGTTGCATTCGCGGGGATTTTTAGCGGAACAGCGCCCTCTAGCGGTTTGTACTTCTTTAGCCTCGTCCATTGGCCATTGTTGTAATTCATTTGGAAATGCATCTCTGAGACCATTGCTATGTAGGTGTCGTCCGTTTGTACGACGTTTTCTATGTTTTCGGATAGTTTTATTGTTACTATGTTGCCGAGGTTGGGGCAGGGGTTATCTGGAATAGAAATAGAAGTGTCAACAGACTTGAAAAATAAAAAAGTAAAAACGGAGCTCTTAATTCTGTAGATAAGTGAATCGATTTCAATTAATTGAAAGCTTGTGCTTCTTGTTTTGAATCATTCAATAAATAAAATTTGGACCCAATTAAATTTGATCAAGGTCTATGGATTACGATGATTCAAATAAACTGTTTCTAATTGTATTTATGTAGTAAAAGTCCATTTCATGATTTTGAAATCCCGGGATTATAGAAGAGGTATTATCAACTCTGTGTTACTTCCACACTAGAACTTTAGGTAAATATGCTCATGTAATTCCGATCATTGGTCAAACATATTTGTCAAACTACAAAGTTTTATATTAAACTAGCGACCCGCCCCGGCTTCGCACGGTTTTATTATAAGTATACAAGCCTTCCTCTTGAATCACTCTAACTATTAAAAAAAACCGCATCAAAATCCGTTGCGTAGTTTTAAAGATTTAAGCAGTCAAAGGGACATAATGTCATAGGGACAGAAAAAGCGACTTTGTTTTATACTATGTAGTGACTAGCGATCCGCCTCGGCTTCGCACGGTTTTATTATACGTATAAACCTTCCTCTTGAATCACTCTATCTATTAAAAAAAACCGCATCAAAATCCGTTGCGTAGTTTTAAAGATTTAAGCATTCAAAGGGACACAGGGACAGAAAAAGCGACTTTGTTTTATACTATGTACTGATTAAATATTGGACTTTAAGTAAACATGCCGATCACTGGTTAATGTCAAACTACAAAGTTTGATAGTTAATTAGATGTTGAACTTTAGGTGAATATGCTCATGTAATTCCGATCACTGATTATAAATTTCTATTCAGTATTCCTCAAACTACAACAGTTTCATAGTAAGTTAGATAAGTAATAAGTGTGTTACCTCTAGAGCCGGCCATAAAGCCGAGTATAAGCGCCTTTTCGGGGCGCGTCACGCGATTCGCATTCCGGAACATATCTTGAGCTTCCAGCATTTGTTCTCTCTGTAACAATCATTTAGAATTACTTTAAAATATAAATAAATAATAAATAATTCCGGACAGTCCACAACATCATCTAGCCCCAAGCTAAGCAGAATAACTAACTATAGTCTGTTTTTAAAACGCTGCCAATAATGTAAACAAAGTAATGTCACTTGCATGTCATGAACATGTGCTGAATCAATCACAGAGCTGTATCTGATTGGAACACTGTGCGGCATTGCGGCATGCCACAAGGCCAAGTGTGGCAAGAACCGTGCGTCATGGCAACACCTTGCGTCACGTGGCAGACTGTCGCAACTTGTATCCGGGCACAATCGATTCCATGCGACATTTTTCGTGCGTCTAAACAGTTTTTAGGTTATGTTTTTAATAAGGCACCATCGTCTGCCTTAATTTTTGTTAGTAGACTAGTCCGTGGGCCATTCTGAAGTAATCTTCTTTTCCACCAACGTTTCTTCTTCCGTTGTTTAGCTGCATGGCTTAGTAGTACTAAATAAGCTGCTGCTCAAGTTACTTGATCAGCCATATTCTATGGAGTATGTATCTCCTCGATCAAACAAGTAGTTAGACCAGTAACACTCCTTAAAAAGCACGATGCTTTGGAAATTATCCAGGCACGATGTTGTCTCGGCGTAAAATAGGCTGCCGTATGCCACATATGCCGCAAATGCTTCCTATTTGTAGCATGCCACAATGTGCCGCATGCAACAATGTGTAGCATGTGACACTGTCGCACGTTGTTGACTCGGCGTAAACGAGCCTTAAGGCTACACCTAACCGGCTGTAGAATGACGCACCGTGAGCGAGAGTCCGCGACGCGGCAGCAGCTGAGGCTGTGCGGCGTGCGGCGGCGCGGGGGGCGCGTGCTGCGGGGGCGGCGGCGGCGCGGGGTGCGGGGGCGGCGGGGGCGGCTGGACCTGCGGCACCGTGCCCGCTCCTATCACCTGCGGGGGGTTAACACGTTAATAATAATGCTGGAATATCCACAAAGCCATTGAATACGGGATATTTACCATGATTTGGTTACTTTTGAGTTTTTCGATATTTCGGCACCGTTTCAAGCGCCATCCAAATTCAAATCGCAAAAGTTTTTATATAAATTCGATTCCATTTGCTTCAGATCTTTATAAACGCTATTTTGATTTCTTGTCCAAACTAAAGAACTAAAGATCCAAATTCAAATGACAAAAGTTTTCGAATACGCTCTTTTTAAATAGCACTCTTAGTCAAAAGATTCCAATATCGAATATGAAGGGCTTCCCGATGAATTAAAATACCCCTCTGTTCTAAATACGATTTTGTGCGAATCCAAGCCCCTATCTTGTCTTAGTTATGTAACACGCTTGGATTGGCCATAGTGTATAGAGTACATCAAATAATCAAATAATCAATATCTTTATTTCTTTAGGCTTACAAATAAGCACTTAGACAAGTCAAATTTAATACTATAGGTACATAGTTATCAAAATAATATAAGAAATAAAGTGATAATTGATTTTCAGTTCGCCTCACTTTTTTGTCCACTAGTGGAAGAGTATATTATATCAACTTACGGTTTGTCCTATGTGTTGTAACGGAGGCGGTTGCATCGATTGTACTCTCCCTTGTTGTTGTGCCGCCTGTAGGATCGCTGATTGTGTGCCCTGGGGATATTTAAATACAATAAATAATATATTCACGGTAGGCTTGGGGGGCAAGCCTTCCTGGCCATTCACTAACTCGGGCTGTTGGTAGATGAAGCACGCGGTCGAATTCGCGGGCACAGCTAGTCTTTTATAATTATATTAAACTAGCAGCGCCTCGCGCTTTCACTAAAATATATAATTTCAATAAAATATAGCCTATGTGTTATTCCAGACTATAATCTATCTCTGTGCCAAATTTCATCCATATCCGTTTAGTAGTTTTTGCGTTAAAGAGTAACAAACATCCATCCATCCATCGATACATATGTACAAAGTTTTGCTTTAATAATATTAGTGAGGATATAAGACACCAAATTATAATTAAAATTGATTTATGAAAAAAAAGAGGTCAATGGAATGCAAATCCATAAGAATAAATAATAACTACGTAGAAAGGACTCTTCTTTGATCTAGTCCCAAACGCCGCCATTTATATTATTTATTAAGAGCTAGCTAAGAATGTTAGGGTAAACAACTATCCAGTTGACTCAATTTTCATGGAACCTACAGACTTTGAGGAAGTTAAGTACATGATTACTAGCCTAGAGAGTGATAAAGCACCAGGAATGGACGGATTTGGCAATGCACTGATTAAACACATAAAAGATGTTATATTGATACCGCTCACGCACATATTCAACCTAAGTCTATCTAGTGGTGTTTTTCCACATGACTGGAAAACTGCACTTGTCACTCCAATCCATAAAGGTGGCTCAAAAGGCTCTGTTGACAATTATAGACCAATTTCACTGTTAGGAACATTCTCAAAACTACTGGAAAAGTTAGTAAATAAGCGACTTGTAAATTTCTTGGAGTCCAGAAATCTCATCTCCCACAATCAATACGGTTTTCGAAAAGGCAAAAGCACTGATGACGCAGTCTCCTCTCTGATCTCAACAGTCTCAACGCACTTGGACAAAAATAGGTGCTGCGTAGGTGTCTTCCTGGACCTGGCCAAAGCCTTCGACACTGTCTCCGTTCACATACTCCTCCGTAAGCTTGAAGGTCTTGGAATTCGGGGAACGGCACTTAATTGGTTTACTAGCTACCTTACTAACCGAAGACAGTGTGTCAGGATCGGGGAAATTATCAGTGATCCACAACCTGTTTGCTTTGGGGTCCCTCAGGGAAGCATTCTAGGACCCACCTTATTTCTCCTCTATATCAATAATATTCATGAAGTTCCAATCGCAAATGCAGATATATTGTGCTACGCCGACGATACTGCAATAATTTTTCACAGTACCTCATGGCCTGAGGCGTACCTACGTGCTGAACAGGGTATGGCGCTAATCAGTGAATGGCTTCAGCAAAACCTTCTCACTCTTAACACCAAAAAAACCACTTATTTGAGCTTCCACAAAACAGCGGCTTCGGCCCCAAATGCCAGAGCATGTATTCAAATTCACTCTAATACCTGTTCAGGTCTGTCTGGGCCTTGCAATTGTGAGCCTCTTATTCGTTCAGACACTACTAAATATCTTGGAGTTCTCATTGATGAAAAACTTTCATTTAAAGCTCACATTGGATTTCTCTCTGCACGTATAAGAAAGATTACGGGCATCATGAAAAGCCTTCGGCATGTAGCAAGCTTTGACACTCTTAAAACAGTCTATTACGCTTTATGTCAATCAATAATAACCTACTGCATATCGTGCTGGGGTAGTGCTGCGAAGACCTTCATTATAGGAGCTGAGAGAGCTCAGCGTTCAGTATTAAAGGTGATGCTTTGAAAGCCTTTTAGATATCCCACCACGGAGATCTATAAAGATACCGGTGTACTCACTGTCCGCCAACTCTACATACACAAAACAGCTCTATCGGTACATAAATCATTCCTGTCCTCTCCTGATTTTGAAGTTATATCCCGTCGTAGAGTATATAGATTGGTCACCCCCTCGACAACCTCTAAATTCGCTCAACGAACAGGAAACTTTATAAAAATTCGTCTTTATAATAACGTAGTTAAAAAATGTCAAATTAAAAATAAGAGTGTAACTGAGGCTAAACATATAATAAAAGACTGGCTTACCAAATTAAATTACCAACAAACTGAAGAAATTCTACATACTGTTCATTAGATTGTATTAAATTATTTTACTTTAAACCGAATGTACCTACCGTTACTTTAAAATTCATTTTCTTTTTAACCTGAAGTTATCTCATTGTTTATATTTGTTAGGTATTTTTCACAGTAAATTCTAAATGGAATCCAAAATTTTCACACACAAGATTTCTTCGATACAGGCTTAGCCTAGTGAAGAAATCAACAGACAAACATAATATTAAGGTCGTTCGATTTGTATACGTTTGTATTTTCCCAAATATGAGCGATGTGGACATAATTTAACAAATAAATAACTGTTTTTGGCTTTGTTATTGGTCATTATTTGCGGCAAATTGTGTTTGATTCATGAAAACACTCGGTATAATTAGAAATTACGTGAAAACTTTAGGCCATTTCTATCAATGCGTGAGTGAACACGGATAGTGTCGTACGCCCGCTTACTTGAACATGTGAGTGTGATGGCGGCGACGGAATCGCCATCTCTGTGTTATCTAAAGAATCATCTAATAATACCATAGTTTACGTTCTCAAAGCGTTTTTCCATCGTCCAAGTGTTTATTCCCATCTATTTTTGTTGCATGTCAAATAAGATCTAGGAAGCCTACGTGCCGTTCCCATGACAACAATAAATGACACTATGTAAACAGATAACATGTTTGTTTATAGGCACCAGTTTAGAGAGTTTTACGCTGGGGCCACGCTACCCTACCGCCTACCGGGCTGTTACCGCAATAATTATGACATTAAATTACAGTTTAAATTACTGCATGAACTGGTGTGGTTACACTAGGATTTACCTAGATATGTCAATAAATAAGGCGGTAAAAATATCACGTGCGTTGCCGGTGAGCTCATATTGCACACTGGACAAACGGTAGTGGCCACAAACGCATTAATTACTGCGGTAATCTTCTTTGATGTGCAAAAAAAGACCGCCGCCGGAGCTATTGTCTACCGCCATTTGCCATATTGATGGCATTGTAAAATTATGTCCATAAATCGTGGTTACACCTAGGTGTTGTATAACTTATGGCAATAATTATCGGCATATCACGATAGTGTGGCCCCAGCATTAGACGTGTCAGAGTGTATGCAAAGCATTTCGCTCATTCATCAGCGACGACAGATGTGGCGCAGTGGGCGAAGGTCCGCCTGCGACCGGTTGCGGGTTCAATTCCCGTGTCGGAAAAAAATTGTGTACGATCTGCAGAAATTTGTTCCGTTGGTCTGGGTGTTTTCTATGTATTTATAAAAAAAATATCTATCTATGTAATGTATTGTATTAAGTTTATCAGTCAACTAGTACCCATAATACAAGCTTTGCTCACCTTGGGGCTGGGATGCTGTGTGGACTGTCCGGAATTATATATATTTTTTTATTTTATTGGACTAATCGTCACTTTTTACAGGAGCCAAAACAAAATTTTGAACATGATTTTTTTGAAAATGTTTATGATTTTCTTTCATTCATCACATTCATCATTGTTTTAGTAATTTTTTGCTCTATTTTGTAAAATAATGGTCGCTGTTATATCTATCACCCAACTTGATAAAAACTACAAAAGCCCTTTTTGCATTCAAATTTTGAAGCAAAGTTAAGATAATTATCCCAATATAAAGAAATAAATATATAAATTAAATGTTTTCAAAAGAAAATATACTTTATAAGAAATAAAACCATTTTCTAAATTTTTTGAAATGTGGCCGTTTTGCATTCAATGAGCGATTTGTAAAAATGCCTGAACATCAGCTGGCGTAAAGAGCTAAAATAAAATAAAAATCAGTTGGTGTTGATAGTACATAATTGTTTCATTTTATTTTTGTCATACCGTTAGAAACGAGGTCAGGACCCTTTGTGGGATGTACGCAGAACAGTCTACCAAAGTTTTATATAACAATAAAATAGACTTAGGAAGGCTTAAAAAAAGTAATTTATGACAAACATGAATTTTTTTGTACTAGGTCTATGACATTGTTCAAAATATAAAGAATAAAAATGAAAAAAATCAAAAATTTTGGTAGTGTTGAAGGGATTCGAGCCCGTTCTAGCGGGATGTATCAAAATTTTGTGGATATTTTATTATCAAAAGGCAAAAAGTAAATTAAATTTTCGGTGGTTTCGAACCCATGTACGACTATACATCGTCGCACCCAACCGACTGTTCGAACCGCTAGTCCAAAGTGACTTATTGAAATACAGTGAATATTTGTATTACTTTTAATCTTTTATAAGTGGTCGTAAAATCGGAGCTAAAATACCTAAGTACACAAAGAACAGAGTCAAAAAAAGTGGAGACTTCCTTACGCTAAGAATTTTATTGTAATTTTATTATAATATTGGAAAAACTTTCACAGTGAGTACATTTAAAATTAATGATTGTTATTGTGAACTTATTCAAATTATTTGTCAATTCCAATGATTTAACGAAATTAATAAATAGCATGAAAAGTATTTTTTTTTACCTATAATTTGTAAGATATTCTTTAGCTAATAAGCTAGTTTGTAAATAACATTACCCTCTGCGCCTTTTTACTTAAATTGTTCAAAATCATAAAAGAAAATTACCTCCAATTTTTTTTTAAATGCAAATAGAGCCTGTTTTTTTTCTTAAAAAAAACATTAGTTCGTTAACTAATGGGTTTATTGAATTAATTTTAGATGTAATCTAGTAATGTCCCGAAAACGGAAATATTGGTCCGAAAAATATTTAGTCCTAAGGCGTCTCCAATTATCTCTGTTATTTTTCGAACAGTAGTTATTTTAGTTCCACTGAATTTATAAGGTTTGCCTGTGTGAGTGACTCGTAGCGGCCGATCACTCACACAGGCAAGATCTTTTTTGCTCTTCCCAAATACAAGCTCCATAGATGCTTTCAACACTTGAAAAATTGCTTGGTACATAAAAAACAACATACCATTAGCGGCAAATACATTACCATTAAACAATTATGCACAATTTAATAAGAAAATAGTGAAAAACTTCAACATAGAAAATCAGCGCCATCTAATAGCGGAGCTATGCTTAGTCCTGGACCAGAAATCACCTTAAGTATATAACGCCGTCTGCAAGGCATAAAATGATTACTCTTCTCATTAAGTACTATAATGTTCTTAAGTGTTAATTATGACTCTCCCTAGTATAAGCGCCCTTAGTGGTAAGAACATTTTGTTTATATCCAAACTAAGTTAACTAAGAATGTGCAACCTATGTAATTAGTTACTTTGTCTTGCTGTAATAAATACATTTTCATTTTCATTTTCATTTCATATACCTACTTCCCCCTTCACCTCGTTACGCCCCTCTGTCGTCCAGGCGTTTTGCCAGGGTTGCTACTGCATTGTACCGCCGCGCCCCGCCGCCGCCACGCTGTCGTCGCGAGGCGAGGCGAGTGAGAAAAGGTCAACGAACGATGTTCACGTTCCTTTGATTAGGTACCTACCTAATTAGTTAGATAGGAACCTACTAAAACACAATAATATTTAGAAAATATTACTTACATATGGTATGTATTATCATATAATATGCATTATCTTTTATTGTTACAACCGATCACACCACAATTACTTGACCATGACGTCATATTATAGAGGTAGGTACCTAACCTACACAAATATTAAAATCCGCGTGCGGCGTCGCCGGCTGTGACAGCCCTACTGCACGTTTAACGTGCAGAATCGCGTAGGCTAATATCGTGACCTTGAGCGCGTTCTGAGCGAAGTTTCCCTTCTAGTCTGTTCTTATTCTTATGGCAAATCCCAGCACTTACACCTACTCATTATTCAGAGAATTGATTGCAGATAAAAAAAAAATAACGGCCATACTTACAGGTTTGATATTCTGCAAGAAGGCGAGCTTGCCCCCGGGCTGGAGTATGACCGCGGAGGAGGAGATGATGTTCTGGGCTGAAAGCAGCACGGGCTTGTATCTACTTACAGGTTTGATATTCTGCAAGAAGGCGAGCTTGCCCCCGGGCTGGAGTATGACCGCGGAGGAGGAGATGATGTTCTGGGCTGAAAGCAGCACGGGCTTGTATCTACTTACAGGTTTGATATTCTGCAAGAAGGCGAGCTTGCCCCCGGGCTGGAGTATGACCGCGGAGGAGGAGATGATGTTCTGGGCTGAAAGCAGCACGGGCTTGTATCTACTTACAGGTTTGATATTCTGCAAGAAGGCGAGCTTGCCCCCGGGCTGGAGTATGACCGCGGAGGAGGAGATGATGTTCTGGGCTGAAAGCAGCACGGGCTTGTATCTACTTACAGGTTTGATATTCTGCAAGAAGGCGAGCTTGCCCCCGGGCTGGAGTATGACCGCGGAGGAGGAGATGATGTTCTGGGCTGAAAGCAGCACGGGCTTGCCACCCGCCTGGCCAGCGATCAGCAGTTTGGGCTGCTGGTTGATCACGATCGGCTTGGCTCCCGTGCCCTGGTGGAGAATATAATCTAGATAAGATCTAGATAATTACGTCAACAGTAATTTTTTTACTTTTTTACACATTTCGCAACCCACACATCGCTAAGCAGAAAACGAAATGCATTTTCGGGGATTCTTACAAATAATGAATATGTTTAGGTACTCGCTTTTTTTTTTTATTATTAACAATAGACCTTCGTTTGACCACAGTCTCACCTGATGGTAAGTGACGACGTGGCCGAAGATGTATCACGAAAGTCTAGAAGACACCTATTCACTCTCGTCTTGAAGAGACTCGGGTTATAGTTGACCGCATTCTGTGAGCATTCTCCGAAATGTAACCTATAAAAGATCGAGAGGCAAGCGACCTTGCGGCGGTGTTCAAGACTTTGGATCTTAGCTTCCTCAAGGTACTGCTCGCCAATAAGTCTGAAAGCTCTACGTTCTATCGAGTCTAGGGCTGCTAGCTGATACTTAGCCGATCCATCCCAAACGTGGCAGCAATACTCCATACCAGATCGGACCTGTGCTTGATATAATGATACAAGCTGTCCCGGTGTAAAGTATCGCTGCACCTTGTTTAGGATTCCTAGCTTCATGGCTGCTATTTTTGCCTTCGACTCGATAAAGACACCAAAGTTCAGAGTTGGTGTGAGCGTGACACCGAGAAGCTCCAGATGATCCTTTATAGGTACCGGTACATCACGGAAAATAGGAGCCTGGACTAACGGTTAGACTAACGGTTAACTAACGCTTAGAACTGAGTAGGGGAATTACCGCGTGCTATTCACTTGTCTATATAACTGCTGCTCATAAATCAATCAATTTTACCAATGTTTACGTAAGCGTATTAGCTTTGCTTACTTTTGCTGACGAGGGGGAGGGGTGGGTTAATATTTGTAAAAAATCTGCTTACGTAATAGTTGAAAGGCCTAAGTGTTCCATCCTGTATGTCGATCTAAATGTTCCACCTGTATGTCGATCTAAATGTTCCACCCTGAATGTTACCTGTACAATGATAGGTCTCTGCGTCCGCTCGGGCGTCGGAGGCACCGGCGCGGGGGTCGCGGGTGTAGCGGGGGTCGCGGGGGGCGCCTCCCCCGCCAACGGGGGCGCTTCCGTGCTCGGGGCCGCTGGAACATACACACTCATTACAAGCTGCTCATCGTTAGTAAGACTAAGGCCCGGCGCCCATTATCGGCATCGGCAAGGAAAAGGATTTTAGGTGGCAAATAGCAATAAACATTAACATAATGGCAATAAGGTAGAAATTGCCGTGTATATGGTCGTAATACCGCTTCGGTATGCTTGAGGACCATGGACCAGGACACGGCAATTTCTACTTTATTGCCATTATGTTAATGTTTATTGCTATTTTCCACCTAAAATCCTCAGTCGTGCCGATGCTGATAATGGGCGCCGGGCCTAAGAGGTCGGGGCACACACAATTATCACGATAATTATCAAGATACTTATCAGATAATTATCTGATAATTAACAAATTTAAGTAAAATTTTCAGTTAAAATTTCTGGTATTTAGGCTATCTACCTATCACCATTTACTTAAGAAGAATAAAATAAACACATGTAACAATCAAGGAAATCTCTTTTTAGGCTTTAATTTATAATTTTGATTAAATTCGTGTTCTGATACACCAATACAATACGAAAAATGTAAGGTGATATTAAAATATTTCCGATTATATTTATCAAAGATCAACATATATTTATCTTGATAATTATCAAGATAATTATGAAAAATAATTATCAATGATAATTATCGCTTTGAACCCTGATCGTTAGTAAGACTAAGAGCGCACTGCATTTTGATAGGTGGCTAAGCTGGTTGGTGTAAGTAGTGTAGCCAACGTTGCGAGATCAAAGGTACAGGCATATTTAACAACTAGAATGTGTATCTATAACTTGCATCTCAGAAGTGTTTTTGGACCAGGGGCCTTATTGAACTTGATAATCGAGATCGATTCATTTTTGACATTTGAAACCTAGGACTTCCCCATGTGTGAATCATGTGGAGTAGTGGAGGATACATATCACTTTTTGGTGGAGTGTTCCCGGAGCGCATCTATGAGAGAAGAGTTGATTGCAGAATGTAATGTTAATGTCCTTGATGTGGGTTTATTTCAGAGTGTGCTAGCGGAACAAACTTCTGTTGCCGCTGTCACTCTGTATAGGTCCGCATATAAGATACTTGTAAATAGTGATTAACCAGTCAAGAAATCCTATGGGACTGACTTAGTCATTGTTAGACTCAAAGTCCCCAAATTAAAATAGAATAAAAAAAAAAAAAAAGAAACCTAGGACTTCAATTGTACCACTGCAGCACTGGATGAATTTAACTGATGTTTTCAAGTAAGACAACGAGGCCCTAGGTTTCCCTCTTACACTAGTATCTTCAGAGGGTTTCTGGGCATTAATATATTTTTTAATTCCTGTTTTCAATGAACTTCGTCCTTAGGGGGGACTTTAACTAGATTATTTATAAACTATGAGTAGTAATCCAAAAGCACAGTGACTCACGTGTCGTGGGTTCTTCGGTCTTGATCGGCGCGCCTGCGATCTTGGGGAAGTCGGCCGGCGGCGGCGACGGCGGCGCCGCTACGCCGGCCGGTACTGCCTTCTTGCCCTCTTCCATTTCTGTTAGTAAACATATTTTGTTGGTGTACAGGATTTTACAACCAAATAATTATAATTTAAAACGTAATCAACAAAAATATCTGTTTATTCTTATCTTACTTATATATTTCTTATGTTTTCTTATCTGATTTACTGTCGGTGTACTACCCGTTTTCCTCTTAAATCTTTGTCTCCACTAAAAGGTTGCGAGGGAGAAATCGCAATCATAAAACCATAAGGCCGCCTTTTGTACCAAATTTATTTTGTACGATACCGTTTAGTACAGTAAAGTGTTCATTAATTAAACCATTCATTCATTCTTTATTAAAATCAACGAGTAGAAAACATTAAAAACTAGTATAAAAAATTGAAACAATTGAGCTACCTACAGATGATTTCAAACAGTTCAAAGCTCAATTGATCCATGTCAATACCTGTCGTCGCGTCCCCAAGACACTGGCTGCATTACCACGCTACATTTATTATTAAGAAATAGATGTATTGGCACTGGCAGTATACATCTATTTGTGTATAAAATCGATAAAATAGGTTTGTTTTGTAAGTTGATTAAGTGCATTGGTATCGTTTTGGATAAGTTAAGGAATAGTAATGGAATCTTTTGTAAGATACCTGTTGAATCCCAAACTTTCTTCCCTTCTAAGCCCACCGCCCTATACAATGTTTCTAGCGAGACTTATATAGGCCTTTCTAGCGAGACTATTGTGTCTTTCTAGCAGTTACTAAAGATACTGACCAAGTTTCCTCCTCTTCTTGATCTGTGCATGCGTAGCGGGCTGCTCCGTGATATCGAGTAGTTTGATGCCGGCGCGCGGCGCGGGGCGCGGCGTGGGGGGCGGGAGGCGGGGCGCGGCGCCCGGGCCCACGGCGCGGCCCGCCCAGCGGGACGGGAGACCTTTGAGGGGAGCTGGGGGAAATAATCATGTTTGATGATAGGGTTGATTGAGTGTTAAAAGATAAATGGACACTGCTAGATATGAAGACCAGCGCTGTAGTTGCTCCCGAGCTCCTGCAGCACACGCTGAGTGGTCACCCTTTTGGTTCCATGTATTTAATGTTTTATGTTTTAGTTATAGCTTATACTGTACATTTTGTGGAAACCAAATAAACTTTTTCTTATCTTATGTGTGAATGCTTGTGTGAGGGCTCATTGTGCAACTAATAAATAGAAGCGGGGGCGGCGGGAGGCACGGCGCGGCCCGCCCAGCGAGACGAGAGGCCTTTTATTTATTACGCGGGTTCGATTCCCGCCTCGGAGCAAATTAGTGTACGATCTGCAGAAATTTGTTCCGTTGGTCTGGGTGTTTTCTATGTATAATAAAAAATGTCTATCTATGTAATGTATTGTATTAAATATATCAGTCATCTAGTACCCATAACACAAGCTCTGCTTAGCTTGGGGCTAGACGATGCTGTGTGGAATTATTTATTTATATATTTATATATATTTTAGGGGAGCTGCGGGGAGAAAGAATCATGTTTGATGATAGAATGACCGGTGTCAAGTGTTGTTACTCACTGGTGTCAGTCATTTTCCTGGGCATCCCTCTACTGCGCACGGGCACGGTGGGAGCCTGCGCCTTCTTCTGATTGGCTGCCACCTCCGTCGCCTTAGCGAGGAGCTCCGTCCGCAGAGCCACTGACTTGGGCTTGCGCTTTAGTGTGAAGTGCTTCACCGGTGTCGGCTGTTGACCCACCTGAAATGAACAATACATCACTACATATAGGTACACTAGCCAAACTCGATGTAGAATGTTTGTAAACAAACCACGACACAAAAAACTAAAATTCACTTGCTTGGCGTCGAATTTTAGATATGAGTGTACGAAATATTTAGTGAAGGAAGGATCTTAAATCGACAAGTAATGTAAATTGCGTATGAAAAGGCAACAGAACAGAGTGTATTTTAGGTTAAGTATGGGCGGTTTGTTTACAAATATTCTACATCGAGTTTGGCTGATGTATAGTATAAAACACAGTCGCTTTCTCAGTCCCTATTTAATCCCTAAGTCCCTGTGTACGCTTAAGTCTTTAAAACGGATTTTGATGCGTTTTTTTTAATAAATAGTATGATTCAAGAGGAAGGTTTATAGATATAATAAAACCGTGCGAAGCCGGGGCGGGTCGCTAGTAAATTAATAATGCAAGCCGGGATGGGATGGTAGTGTTAAATAAATAATGCTGGGAAATTTAATAAAATAAATAATACTGGACAATCCATACAGCACCCTAGCCCCAAAGTAAGCTAATTAAAGCTTGTGTTATGGGTACAAGATAACTGATATATTTAATACATAGATAGATATTATTTATTATACATAGAAAACACCCAGACCAAGAGAACATATTTCTGCAAATCGTACACAAATTTGTTCCGAGGCAGGCATCGAACCCGTAACCTCCTGCGGGAATACTGAGTTTTGGACCTACACCACAGAGGTTATTGGTTATAGCTACTAGTAAGCAAGAGTTCAAACTCTCCAATCAATGAACTTTGGAGATAGATGGTGCTATATGGATTGTCCAGCAATCTTTCCTATTATAAACGCGAAAGTTTGTAATTATGGATGGATGGATGGATGTTTGTTACTCTTTCACGCAAAAACTACTGAACGGATATGGATGAAATTTGGCACAGAGATAGATTATAGTCTGGACTGGAATAACACATAGGCTATATTTTATCTCGGAATTCCCACTAGAAACGGGAATTAACGCGGGTGAAACCGCGAGGCGCGCTGCTAGTATTTCATATTATTAATGTTTATTTTCTACTTACCACAGAAACTAAGGCATTCTTATTTAAATACAGGCACTCAAGTGGCAACAGCCCCAGGTCATCATGCTTAGCCAACGCTCTCCGCAGCTCTCCGATCATATCACTAAATATTGGTCTGGTTTCATCAAACTCTGCTATCTCTGTATTAAGGGTGCCGGCCGAGGGAAATGTCTTGAGGACCTCGGCAAGCATGGCCACCCATAAATCGGAGTCCACTCCCGCCACTTCAATGATCTCCTCCAGTTCATTTTTCCACTGAAATAAATTAAGTAACGATTAGGTTTTGCAAAAGCACCAAAAGTCCTGCTTTGGTTCTTCAAGGAGCTGGGCTGGTTAGGTTAGGCAGGGGGATAATGCATGATACACTCTCATGGGAGCAATAACGTACATTGTTGCATGTATCCTATTGGATAATTTGCAATTTTGTCAGTTAATTGTGACAAGAACAGGAAATATTAGGTAATTGATGTAAAACAAAATTCATAAAGCCCATTTCATTGGTGCTAATATATTGGATTTGAGAAAAAGTAATCATAAACCATAAAACTTATCAGTAAACCAAAAATTGTTACCCAGACAAAATATTACAAATATCTAAATCTAATAAACATAGAATGCTAGAAAATACTGAAGCAATATTTTGTAGCTTAAATTCTGTGCATAGATTGTTGAACCCCATGCCTAAATAGGTTTCTCAAATATTTCTAAGGAACATTTTTTTAGGTTATATTTTGTCAGCAGCTCAAACATAGTAAACAAATTTCTAATCAAATTAAATATTGAATGCTATACAGATACACAAGTGTATAATATTTTATGAAGATATTTAAATACTGTTATGTACCAAAGAACAGAATCAGAGTTGTTTCTGAACTAATAACTATATATTATAACTACTCCTAATTGTGACCATTATACGAGGACTCAACATTACACGACATACTAAATTCTGTGCATTGTTAAGTCCTCGTCGAAGAGCAGTCAATCCCGTTGATGAAATTATTGAATAACTAAACGCAATGTAAATTTATGAATTCACGAAAACAATAAATAAACCATACATGTACGTAAAATCGTTCATCTCGCTTCAACGCATGAGCTTCTATTACACCGAGAGAGATAAAACACTCAATACAGTTACGCAAAAGCATAGTAAAAGTTACCTCTTCAACATTTCTGCGCGGGATATGAAAGAAACTTAGTAATAATTTTAATTTCACTTGTGTCTGTAAATCTGGAAAACAATCCTTGATGTTCTTCAAAACTTCAGCGTTTAGTTGTGTACAAATTGACCCAGTTGTCCAAGAATCATTCGAAGTTCCGAGTTTATTGTGGAGCCACAAAGATGTGTCACTATCCCGCACGTTCGCCATCTTGCAACTGAACTAGTGATGTGCGTGCGTGATGACGTGACGAGTGACGTGCAGGCATAAAATATCGATTGTCTTTCGCTTACTTTCTACCGATTTTTATTTTTAAATTGTTAACCTGGTTATTAGAGCAACTCGCATTGGCGGAACTGTTATTTTTTAGGAGGTACCGGCTCATATTTAGACGAACTAGAGACTACTCGCCTTTGGCCGACGGATTTTTTTTAGCTGGACATGTTGAGTTTCGATCTGGCAACCCTACTTATGATCATTATCCGCAATCCGACTTCACCCACTGCTGGGCCTCCAATATTTAGTGCCACGCCACACAGTCCTACGCCAGTCTCATCTAGGTTCACCCCCCCCCCCCCCCGCCATTTTGGTAATGTCGTCTGCCCATCTCGCTGCTGGACGGCCGACTCCTCTATATCCAGTTCTCCTAACACGACTCGTGTTACACGAGCTGAGTTCTTTCTGAGTGCTGAGAGAGCTGAGTGATCTTCATCAGTTGATGATCTTTGCCAAAGAAAGAATATATATCCAAGATAAACATACCGGTCAACGCCTCATTTCCGACTGTGACCGTTGGATTTGCGACGACGTTAGAGATGTTCGCGATATGCTATATTAGGTATACTTTGCAGGTGAATAATATTCACCTGCAAAGAAGCATCATTAAAGATGTTGTGGACCATATGTTGGAGATCATCAAAGTTTTCTGGAACAAGGACAAGATCGTCTGCAAACCTCAAATGAGACAAGAAGGCACCATTGCCGACTGTAAAAATAAAGAGAGTTCTGAAAATTTTCTGATATAAATATATACCTACCTAGATACTTATTATAAGTGGTTCAGGTGGCAAAAAGTCCAAGGAAATTTGAAATGACAACGGGCGGACACAGCCAGCCGCAAACATTTTAAAGACTTTGTTGAAAGTTAGCAAACGCATAAAATATCAACAAATCAGTTAAATATTAGAATACTTTAAAGTGGAATATCTGAATTGCCTTGCTGAATCATCCAAAAACAAGGAATCCGATAATGATAAATTGATAATCATCATTACATAGTATAAAACAAAGTCGCTTTCTCTGTCCCTATGTCCTTATGTCCCTTTGAATGCTTAGATCTTTAAAACTACGCAACGGATTTTGATGCGGTTTTTTTTAATAGATAGAATGATTCAAGAGGAAGGTTTATATGTATAATAAAACCTTGCGAAGCCGGGCAGGTCGCTAGTATTATATAAAACAATAAAATCTTCATGAAAACGGATTTAAAAACAATCGATTTTTTTCTCCTCTTGCTCTTGCTCTTGTTCAAGCTCAATGTAAATGGACTGCCATTACCAAAATAAAAAACTATCTTTCTATCTTTAGCACCTGCCGTAGTAGTTTTTGGTAGAAAAAATAATTTTATTTTATCTGCCAAGTAAGTATCGCATGCATTCAAATAAATTCTTTCTACTATCAAAAATTTTTAAGTATTTTTTTTTTCATTCGAATGTTGAGAGTAATCAAAATAATTATTTAAAGCTGGCCATAGCTTTAAATAATTATTTTGATTACTCTATTAAATATATAGAAATATATAGACCATATTAAATATATGAAATTGATAAGTACTGACATGCGTCGGGTGCTGTGGCGTCGCGACACATTTTAGCAGTATGTTTCCGCCTTATGTCGCGGCCACCCAAACAAAAACTGAACTTCGCCCAATAACGTTCCTTAAGGTACGAGATCCGACTGCAGAATTAGCCCGCTCATCGCTTTTTGTTTAAGACCAAATTTTTAGGTTACATATATATTTCATATTAATTTGTAAGAAGGAGAATATATATAGGTACCAGGCAAAGATTATATTATAGTAACTAGATGTAACATTATAAAAACGAACATTTGACACTGTTTTGACTTTTTGCTCTTTGGGAGTATGCAATTCTGTGGCACGAAACATGGAAATGTAAAAAACACTAACGAGAATTCTATGATGGCTCCCAGACATGTCTTCTCAAGTTTTGTTTCCATTTTTCTTTTGTTATTGGATATTTTGTATATCTAGAAGTGAAAGATAAGAATAAGTTGTGAACTTCTAGCTACATTGCAATCTTTAGTCTCCTAGATCTTACTAGCGACACCATAATCAAGTTTTGATTTCTAACTCCAACTTAGTCGGTCCATGTGGGTACCGTAGCACTATCTCGGTAGGTAGGTATAATTCTCAAACTACGACAATTTACTTTTGAATCATCATTTTGTCAACCAGTATTAGACATTCATCGACAATAAATTATCGACAACTACCAGTACTTCACTAGGTGGCATCAAAATGGTACATCAGATGTCAGTTTTTCGTATTGTATTATAATATTAGTGAATTATAGAATTATACTGCTAATGAGCTGTAAATAACGTAGTAAAACGGTTATTATATTCTATGTACAAAAAACTATTCAACATATTGCAAAGAAAATACATGTAATATCCGCGTAATATCCGCGTCTATCACGATTATAGATGAAAAGATATCTTGCGTTTATTTTCACATAAAGATCCCAAACGGCTTTTACAACCCACAGCTACACAAGTCATTATATACTAAGTTCTCGATTAAATATTATATATAAAACACAAAATTACAAATAAAACATACACAAATTTTCATTTTCTCAATCTGACATTCACTTGTCACCGTACGGTATCAAAAAAAACCAAAACAATATCAAATCGGCTACATCGCCTTATAGGATGACAGCACTGACCTCTATATATACAAGTACGCGTACTTGTATAGATACAGGTCAGTGGATGACAGTGACCATATGCTCCGTCTACCTTACGGAACGTAAGGTACCTTGGTCTTAGGTACCAGGTTGCCTATCAGATTTTTTTTTTTTTGGTTTATTAGATTTTTGGAAAAACATTACGTTCACTTGTTTTTTTTAATAAAATAACGTCAACATGACGGCAATTTATGTAAAGAATCTAAAAAATCACGGAGGCCGTTGCTCACCTGGCCGCACCAGGCAGGTATAAACAGGTATAATTTTGAAACATTTATACGTAACGTTCATTTTTGAATTATATATCAAATTAAAGTTAATTTTTTTATCATTTTTATCATTTATGGTTGCTTAGTAAAAATCGGCCGTAAATAAGGGTTGCCAGCTGTTAAAGATTATAAATATTAATTTAAAATACTTGCGGCCAAATTCTGATATTACCTATCAGAATTTGGCCGCAAGTATTTTAAATGGTAGATACATATTCTCCTTCTTACAAATTAACATAAAAATTTGGTTTTAAGCAAAAAGCGATGAGCGGGCTAATCTTGCAGTCGGATCTTAGACCCTTACCTTGGTTGAAATGTGTAGGTACAAAAACCTTCATATTTCTCGGTTGTATATGAACTTATTTATTTAGTATATTAATCATTAATTTTCCTATTCAATTAATTATGAGGAAGTAAATCATTTTAGTAATATTATTTGTTTGATATTTATTATTTTTTCAAGATAAATCACAGACTTATGCTGTATAAATTTCAGCTGTCTCATCCATCACCTCTCGGTAGAGAGTATTATGTTCCTTGTCCATCACCTTTTAGGGTTCATGTGATTCAGTCCACTGACAGACGACTACAACGGAATCGACGGACAGACAGCAGGGGATGCTCTATATAAAAGGGTCCCAATAATCTCCCTTGAGGTACGGAACTTAAAAAACATAGACAAACATGCAACCAAGGCACAGAACAAAGTTTAAGCTAGGTTCATATTAGCTGTTTGGGGGTGTGCTGGGGCGCTATGTGTCGTGATGCGTTAGTGTTCATATTGTTGTGTCGTGTTGTGTTGCAATTTAGCAAAATTTTACACCATTAATAATTTGTGAGTTGTGCGGTGTTGACGTACGTGTAAGATGTTTTTCTTGGAATCATCTGATACTGACAGTGATTTTGACGAAAATGTCAAATTTCTCATTATGGCCACTCTACTCTCTCAGACACAACACACCCCGGCTCATTAAATGTGAACCTAGCTAAAGATATTTTTTTGATGTGTTGGTTCAATATTATTTTTAGTAGCATTGGCCCCTTTTGGCACAAAAGTAGCAATATCTCAGTTTTTTATCCTACAAAATTTCAACGTTTATTATCATTTTAGGATGCTCTTGAAATGGACATGTTTTTAAAGTACCTGGCATCTTAGGTTTCCTTATCTTTTTTTTTAACCACAGCACCTCAAACTTTGCATAAAAATATGAAAAATTAAAATTTTCTACTTTAAACCTGCCTTGAAAATTACTGGTCCTAGTTACCAAAATATTTCTTACGGTGTTCAAAAAAGCTGTTTTTCTTTAGTATATTCCAAAAATAAAAATTAAAAAATTATTAAAATTGGAGGCACAAAGTCCAATAATGTAAACAAAGGTACAAATTTTTCAAAATTTACAAAATATTAAATATTTTCCGAACGGGTCAAGTTAGAAAAAAAATTAAAATGTTTCTGATTGGCCTTGACTTGGCGCATAAGCACCTTTCAGGTTATCCACTCATTATGGGGCACCCTGTATATAGAGGCCAGTGTTTTTAGGGCACAACACAACTTTCACAATAAAGACCAAAGACAAGAAGACATTTAAAATAAACCATAGACTTAAGTGATGTCGATGGTAAGATGACTAACAACGACGTAACACGGGGCGGCCCATTTTGAAAATCTTTCCTTTATTGATCAAACTGTTTTTGATTTATCAATATGTCTGAAACTTCTTTTGTCTCAAACAGTCCTGCAAATGTATACGAAGAAAATCTGAATGCAGAAACCCTCTGCGATTGTTCATCACAGGGTCTTACAGACGTTCCAAAATTAGAAAATCAATTACTGAGTGTAAGTGTAATGTGTAAGTCACCGGAACCAATGTCATTATTTTGTCATGTCTAATTTATTTATTGTAATTATTTTGATTTCAGGTAATATATTTGCAAAATAACAAGATAACAAGTCTACCAGATGATTTCTTCCCTTCCTTACCAAGTCTTATGTATCTAGACTTGCGCAATAATCTGCTCACAGACATTCCTAAAACTGTCAAGAACCACCACGCTCTTACGCATTTATTGTTACAAAATAACAACCTTACTTCTTTACCCAATGAACTCGGAGCAGTCGTAACATTAAAAGTTTTACAACTAAACGGAAACCCCCTGAAATTCCCGCCAAAAGAAATAATAAGCGCGGGAGTTTCGAAAATCATAAAGTTTATGGGTGATAAACTCGCAGAGAGTTTATCACTAAAAACCGCAAGTACACATTCTGAAAGCGCAAGTGTCAATGAAGATAGCCCAATAGACAATGATGTTCTAGTTAGTTACAACTCATTTGCAGACCAAGGAAAAATCGATAGGAATGAACTCATCGTACAGTTGAACGAGAAAGAGGATTCTTCCGATGACACGGATGAGTACAACGGGCGGCTTTGTAGAAAATGCCCGAAGTTAGCCAAAAGTCGACGCCAGATTCTACCAAGTTATTTACAAAGTGCGAAATATGTGCCTGTTGGACCTAATAGAGTCGACTCGGACGATGTTCACGAGTTCAAAATAAGGCAGGCTTATCTCAAAGGTCTAGCTATAAAGAAACGACAAAAATTTTTGGAGATGAACGACAAGATTTTGCAAGAGCGAAAGTCAGTTCAATAAACTATTGCATGCAATTTAATTTCATAATTTCACTTTACCACCAGTACATTACTACCTATCCAGTACCTGTTTTCTAGATATGGGTTCTAAAGCACTTATTAAATTGAAAAAAAACCTAAATCTATTTTATTCTGATACACAACACCCATTATAATGCACAATACACTCCCATGCGTGATGTCAGTGCAGATCACAGTTCCCCCACTTAGAATTAGACACCTCCCATTAACACTTTCGATGTCCATTTAACATACCACTTGAATTCAGCATGACGTTCAGCGGCAGAGTGTGTAGTTGTGAGGATAATAACTTTCACTATTTCAGAAACATAGAGACTCTAAAAAATTGGCGAGGTCATTACCTTAGCTCCAAAAGCATGGCCGATCAAAACTATAGGCTTGTCAATTTCCCGTACGGCACCAACTCTGAATACATGACTCTACTCACTCGCGAAGACATCGAAAAAGATTTACCTGACAAATATAGAAGGAAGTTGATTAGGAAAAGTAAGCCCAGTGTCCCTAGAAAGGGCAATAATGATGTGCAGTTGGCTATGAAGATAAAACAGCTGTTTCAGAATTTGGAAGCGATTGACTTGAATAGGGCGGGAATGACGCCTCGGACTGAGCAATTTATTCTGAAAAATGAGATAAAAAAGGTGAGACTTGTTTGATAAAAATACATGGAGGCGATAAAAAATGTATCGTGCATTCGTGCGTGGCGGGAATCGAACACCCAACTTTAATTGTGCGCGTCTGCGTCGTTACTTTTTGTGGAAACTTAGAAAGCCGTTCCGTTACCAAAACGGCCATCAACATTTGCACCTTCCTTTTTGCGAAGCAAAATACAGACAGTAAATTAGAAATAACCAAATTAGTTACAGTTATATAGGTAGTTAGGCACTTGTTAAATTATATCCCAATCGAGAAAATTTGTGGACTACATTTAACCAGTCTTTTTTTTTTGCTCAAGACCCTCGGTGCTAGAGTCCGATCGCACTATTATTTTATGTTTTAATTTATTCCAGATTACGGAAATCAAGGACAAACTCAAGGAGCTCTCGACTACTAATATCAATTCTGTGATAGCGGATTAGCTTCCGAATGCTTAAACACAGATTAGTTTATTTGGAATCTTTAAATTGAATGCTTAATCCGGGTTGCGCTTGAGCAGTTCGGCTGAAAGAGCATCTTGCTTGATCTAATTTATTGTGTTTTGGCAAAATAAATTATTTATTCAATTGTGTGAAATAAGTTTGTTCTATTTTTTTAATTAATTAAATAAATAAATAATTCCGGACAGTCCACATTGTATCATCATCTAGCCTCAAGCTAAGCAGAGCTTGTGTTATGGGTACTAGATGACTGATATACTTAATACAATACATTACATAGATAGATATCTTTTATTATACATAGAAAACACCCAGACCAACAGAACAAATTTCTGCAGATCGTACACAAATTTGTTCTGAGGCGGGAATCGAACCCGCAACCTCCTGCGTCGCAGGCGGACCTTCGCCCACCGCGCCATATAGGTCGCCAATTGAAACAATATCAAAACGACTAAATATAGAAGCCGTCACCAGAAGGCAGAGTGGCCAGAATGCTACGTTGAATGGCAATGCTATTTCATTGACGAAATAGAAGCGCGCATTCCGATCACCTGTAGACTCTATGAGAAGTTTGGTAAGATCTTTATAAATTTAGTGTACCCCAGGACCTCAAGAAACAAGGGTTTCAACCCCAAATGGCTCAAATAGGTAACCTCAGTCAAGATTAGCATATTTTCGCGAGGACTCCGCTGATGATGCTGCGGAGCCAACTCTTGGTAGAATAACTATATTTATTAAATAAAATACATTTTGAATTTTACTATTTTTATTGATTTTGTCACGATGGTCATTTAACATTTTTTAATTAAAACATGAACATAATATCCGGTCATATAAAATAAACTTTACTTACGCTAATGTTACGTGAATACTTTTGTAATTTTGTGATGTTTACATAATTCGAATTAATACGTGAATTTTAACATCTTGGTAAAATGTGATATGCACCATTAAATATAATGATTATCATAATAACTTAAAAACTAAATAATGGAATATTTCTTAATATGTCACTTATTGTAAACAACTGAATGAACTAAAGTAGTAATATGATTCCCATAAAATCAAACGGAGTTACAAATCTCTTGTAGGCAGCATTAAGCTGTATAACAGACTCTTTTCGATTTAGTAGCATTTTTCGATAAAAGCTGAATAAATAATTAAGTTTATTAATATACGCTAAAATAATACAAACAATTTTATCAGATTGTCTTATTAAATCAAAATACATTGAAGATATAATATTAACCAGCCATACTGCTTTAAAATTACTATAAATGACGAAACAGCATGACTGAAATCTCACAGAATTAAAAGTAAAGGTCTGCATAGTAGCTGAAGGAATATACAAAGAAAATACTGTTATATTTAGACCACTTAAAACAACAATTTGTACAAAAACTTTGCCATTTAATTATTATAACAATGATTGTGTAGTATAAAGCGATAAGCACAATAAAAGTGATACGTCACTGAAGCAAATTTACTAAGCCTACATTTATAAAAATTAAACAAGATATTAATGTAATGACACCTTGATTCCAAAAATTTTATGGAAGGTATTCATTTTCCACTGCTGGACATAGCGTCCTGTCTATTATGTACCTACCTATAGTATTAAATTTGACTTGTCTAAGTGCTTATTTTGTAAGCCTAAAGAAATAAAGATATTGATTTCTGATTTCTTGAGGCCTATGTCCAGCAGTGGACTAATATAGGCTGATGATGATTAATTTTTATTTCAGACCTATTTACAAAGTTCAAATACAAAATGTCGAACGTTTCGCCGTTCGCTTTCGACATGCTATTCTAATTAACTCCTCAGTCCCTTACGATTTACTGTTTTCACAAGAAACCGAAGTTCCACCTTAGTAAAACTTACGCCTACTTAAGTAAAACTTGCGCACCTAACGCGCTAACTATAGGTACAATAGCGCCGCCATTTATCCGACTAATAATATAAACGCGAAAGTTTGTAAGTATGGATGGGTAGATGGATGTTACTGTTTTACGCAAAAACTACTGAACGGATCTGGATGATATTTGAACAGAGATTTATTATAGTCCGGAATAAAACACACATAGGATAAAGATTTTTAAACTTACGCGATCAGAACACATTATTATATATATTTATGTACGGGAAACGTCTGGAATAAATAGGTAAATAAACGCGATAAATACCCGTACATAAATATATATAATAACACATAGGATATATTTTATCCCGGAATTACCACAGGAACGGGAATCACGCGGGTGAAACCGCGAGGCGCTGCTAGTTTTATCATACGTTCAGTTTGTTATAACAAACAATGGCAACGCTAGTGTACCTTTATTTGCGCCTGAGAATGATTTAAACTGTTAGGAGTGAATCTCCTAACAAAAAAATCTGCACTACCTTTATAATCTCCCTTTACAAATCTCTGTAGTTTACTTTGTGTTATTACTATATGATTTCCTTGTAATATTATATTTAAGTTATGTCGTGGTAGGTGCGTATTGCATACGGAAGCTCGCCCCCACAGCTCAGCACCATATTGCAGCACCGAGTGGACAGTTGCGAAAGAACATAGGTACCCTTACGTCTTGTGAAAACAGTATTACACCCTTAAAACTCTCTGGGATTCGACCATTTGGTAGCTAATCTAAGCCCAGAGTTCGGTAGATAGCTTCTATTTACTATCAACTTCAAAAAGGAGATTCTCAATTTGGTTGTATTATTTTTTACAATACAATACAATTTGTATTTGGGGTAACTTTTGTGGGTAGAACAATTTTGACGATTCTATAGTTACATAGTATAAAACAATGTAGCTTCCCGATGTCTGGTACTATGTATGCTTAGATCTTTAAAAGTACGCAATGGATTTTGATGCGGTTTTTAATAGATAGAGTGATTCAAAAGGACTGTTTATGTACAATACAACCGTGCGCAGCCGGGGCGGGTCACTAGTCCTTAAAAACGCGTTACATTAGAAGTTAGTCGTTCGTTTGGGTACAGCGCTTCTACCGAACTGATATGGAACCAAGTGTCCCGAACAGAAAATTCTCGAATCCTAAGGGGTAACATCGTAACACCAACTTTTCTGACTTACTATCAGTCTTAAAAATCTTGACTAGGACTACAATCAGATTTTCACTTTCCCTAATTATGTATCCTAGTTTCTAAAAGCCAGAAGTGTACAAATTCACAAATAATTATTCTCACAAATTAATACTACTTATAATAATGATATTCACATGTCCAAAGATTATTTTTACATTTGAGCTTCCATGTTTTGGTCCTTTTATCTTGCAATTGCGGACAGATAAGAAACCAGTCTCTATTTTTAGTTGGAAAAGTTGTTTTACATAATTTTTTTTTTATTTATAACATAATAGAGAGAAAGCCTATTCCTAGCATCAGTTGCTAGATAAACACCATTACATTTATAAATTGACCTTTTCCATTACATTACTTTTCATTCCCAGCGGTAAATTCATTTATATATCTCTTTTCAGAAGCTGCCCAGTTTAATCATTAGCCGTATCTGAGAGATACTTTGTCAAGAGAGTTATTATTATTTTAATGCCTTATCCACATATTTACTATTATCATCTTTCTCATTAAGTGTTGTGTAAGTGATATTACACACTAGTTGCCCCATTATTTGCATCAGTACCGTGTGTTATTTTGTTCTTTTAACCCTAGAGTTTGCTTCCTTTTACCGGGGTAAGAAACAAAGGAACCTAGGGAAATGGTCATCTGGTTTCTACCTAGAATCTGGATTCACGGTACCACTTCTTAGGATCCCTTTCTGAATTTGAGCAGCTCTGCGATTCTTAGCCCCTCTAACCCTACTTTGAGACCCCCTGCTTCTATTCTGAGCCCCGCCAACCCTGTTCTGAGCCCTGCCAACCCTATTCTGAGCCCCCCTGCCCCTATTCTGAGCCCCGCTGCCCCTATTCTGAGCCCCCCCGCCCCTACTCCGAGCCCCCCTTTGAGTTCGAACTCTATACTGTTCTCTAGCAGGCTGTAGCAGGCAGCGTGAGCGCTGGCACCGCTAGATGGTTCGCCCGAGGTACACCCTCGAGTCTGAGCGGTGAATCTCCACGAAGCCCAGTTTGGAGTAGAACTCGTGGAGGCAAGCGTCTGTTGAGTTTATGCACGCGTGGACGCCGGATACACCTGGAAGGAAATAACTCTTAGATGTGGACACAATAATAGTAATAAGTTTGAAGTGTCACCGCGCGCGTGGAAATATTCATCAAATGGAGAATAATAAATATGAATCAAACGTCTTATTCTCAATATTCGATATTCAGAATAAGACGTTTGATTAGGCACTAGTTTAAAACGTTTAGTATATATATAATTAAATTATATACGTAAAATATTATTATATTAACCAAAGTATTCAGTTAAAATTTATTGAAGGCAGATAAAAGAGAAAATATTATATAACTAACCTAGATGACTTTGTCAAGTATCTCATTATAAATAAACTATTTGTGTGTATGAGAATAACGTTTTTTAAACTTAACCATTGCCGTAGAATCGATGCTGAGCAATCATCATCATCATCAGCCTATATTAGTCCACATCTGGACATAGGCCTCCTCTAATGAGCGCCATAGCGCCCTGTCTTTAGCTTGCCGCATCCAGCATCTGCCAGCAGTCTTTCGCAACTGGGCACTGAATACTTTATGTGCTACTAATACTAGCCTAAATTTCTAAAAACCTTGTGATGCTATCCAAAAACGGTCATTGGCCAAATTGCGCCAAACCAGACGCAGAGCCATAATCAAGAAGTTGAATGAATGAATGAATGAACACTTTATTGTACATTTTTGAAAATAAAACAATACTTAAATTAACTTATATCTAATCTTATAAATAATAAAACGGTACAACAGGCGGCCTTATTGCTGAAAGCAATTTCTTCCAGGCAACCTTAAGTTAAGTTGAAGTTGAGTTAATAGTTACCATGCTGTGTGAGCGCGGCTAGCAAACAGGCGAGCAGACGGTGGCAAGCGTGCGGGTCGCGGGAGCCGAGCACGCAGCACGTCAGCAATGCTGGGTGCGTGGCGACCACGGACGGGGGCGGCAGCATGTCCGACAGCTTGAAGCATTGGAAGTGACGGACGCATTCCTATAAAGACATTACAGTTATCATGATTTAAGTTATATTTAATTATTTTTTATTTTCTACTAGCATGTCAGCAATGCTGGGTGGGTGGCAACCACAGACGGGGGCGGCAGCATGTCGGACAGCTTGAAGCATTGGAAGTGACGGACGCATTCCTATAAAGAAGATATTACAGTGATAATGATTCCAGTTACGGCGCAAACAGCACCTAAAGTAACCACTTCAGGTGCTGTTCCGTTAAACAAAAGAATTTCCCAAATTCACACGTACAGTTTGTTAAACCTAAAGTTAGCTTTTATATATTTTTTGCTTTTTTGTATTTTCTTTTTGTCTATTTTAGGAAGAGATAGGAAAACAGAGTGGCCACCAAAGGCAACAGCAGTTATGGAATTAACTTGGTTTATGTCTATAACAAATCTATTTAATTTCAAATTATTTATTTTCTACTAGCATGTCAGCAATGCTGCACACTTTGATTTTTGTTCACGTCAATATTTTTAAGGTCAAGTAAACAAGCGAACAAGAAACCTTTACCTTGTCAGGTTGTTAGTTTTAGATTTGGAGCAAAACTCGTTCCAAGCATATTTATCACGATTTATTTATTGTTGTTGTTCCATAATAAACGATTTATTTATTTATTTATTTATTTAAGCATATTTATCATCTAGAAAATCTGATATTTTATAGTAACAAACTTTTTACAACATTACTGTTATGGAATAAACTTGGTTATGTTTATAACAAATCTATTTAATTTTGAATTATTTATTTTCTTGGTTCACACTTGTCGCACATCTCTGGTATCCAGGCGATCTCCTGTCGCTTGTACAACTCTTTGTTATAGACATTATCCTCACCTTAGCTGCAGGACTGAGATCCTCTCGCTGCACGAGCTCCTTGTAGTACTTGTCACACATCTCTGGTATCCAGGCGATCTCCTGTCTCTTGTACAACTCTTTGTTATAGACATTATCCTCACCTTAGCTGCAGGACTGAGATCCTCTCGCTGCACGAGCTCCTTGTGGTACTTGTCACACATCTCTGGTATCCAGGCGATCTCCTGCCGCTTGTAGAACTCTTTGCTGTTGAGAGCTGCGCACGCGTAGCCCAGGATCTCGGGTTTCACACCTGGACAAAAGGTTGTGTTGGTCAATACAGCCATTAAATTAGTAATAATAATATTGCTGGACAAACCACACAGCATCATCTGGTACCAAGATAAGCAGAGCTTATGTTAAGGGTACTATTTACTTTTTTTTTTAAATTATTGTCTTGGAATTCAGATTGGGATTTTTCTATATTTATGTATGATTTATTAACAAACAAAGTGATAAATTAAAACTAGTATTTTAAATTGCAGTCTGTTACAAGACTCAACTGATCCATGTCAATACCAGACGTTGCGTCCCCAAGACACTGGCTGCATTACCACGCTGTATGACAATGCTGATGCGCTGATCTAGATACTCACGCTCAGATTGTTATATTAAAACCTGTAGAGCCTCTATTCCCTGCGGACGTATCTATGCTAAGTAACTCACCATTAACTTTCACTCTGCCATTATCTTCTCCCTCTGAGCAAACGAAATCGACGTCTTCCTCTATCACCATACACAGCTCTGGGTTCAACGTTAGGAACGGAACTACCAACCTGAGAACAGAATTGATTCAAAAATTATAGTAGAGTTCATTCACAGGCATTATGTATAGTATTGGTCCTATGGGCCTTCCCTGGCTTACTCCACAGCGTTTGAGTAAATTTAATTAGACACATAAGTTATACACGAGCTAGTGGTTTATTTTCCACTTCTTCCACTAGTGGACAAAATATTTAAACGAAGAGAAAATCAATTATCACTTTATTTCTTATATTATTTGATGATTAGTTATGTACCTAGAGTTTAAAATTTAACTCGTCTAATGGCTTATTTTGTAAGCCTAAAGAAATGAAAGTATTGCTTTACTGATGTTATCACTACATAGTACAAAACAAAGTCGCTTTCTCTGTCCCTATGTCCCTTTGTATGCTTAAATCTTTAAAACTACGCAACGAATTTTGATGCAGTTTTTTTAAAAGATAGAGTAATTAAAGAGAAAGTTTTACGTATAATAAAATCGTGCGAAGCCGGGGCGGGTCGCTAGTATTACAATGTGATTCTTCGAACCTTGATCAAAAGAAATGTGCGGATACACGACACATATTTATCGGTAAAAATCAAGATAAAAAAAATTAAATGTTATTTATCTCAAAAACAAAGCAGTTTTAATAATTTTTAAAATGAAGACTACTTCATCTGGTTTTTTCTTCGTTTCTTTTTGAGTAAATGGTGTATTTTATTCGGAGTAGTCTCATTTGAAAGCTAGATAGTTTACCTAGCTAATAAAATAAATAAAAAATACAAATACGATACATAAGCGTAGTAAAAACAGTATTTTTTTAGAAATAAGACAAAAAAAAAACGATTTTTATTTTATTTTTTATCTGTAACTTTAAAACTGGGTAATTAAGGTGTACTTTTTTGCATGTTGTATTAAACTTCATTATTTATTCTACAAATCCTTCAAAAACTGGGGGTCTATCTCTTTCCGTTGTCATGTTATTCACCATTTAAATAAGGTACTTTCTGCCATTTAGATTAAATCAGTTGAGATTCCTGTTGATATCTGTACTTGACTTGTGTTTAAAAAAAATAACATAAAATTTTTTTATCTCGGTTTTTATCGATAAATATGTGTCGTGTTTCCGCACATTTCGTTTGATCAAGGTTCGAAAAATCACATTGTATAATAAATCCAAATAAATTAAGAGTATAACAAGTTGACGTGTTTTAAAAATTTATAAACGGATTCCAATTCCTTACGTACTGTTGACAACCATTACAATGTTTGATAACACCAATATGTAGCGTTATTGACCATAGAGGTGCCAACAGCTGCGACTGGTATTAAAATGGGTCAATGGGGTATAACTAACGAATGAAATCGCGAGCGAGTAAGCTAGTTATCATAATAAATGAGATAGAACAGTCACCGATCAGCAGGCAGTGTTTGAAGGTCGCTGGGGAACAGGTCGCTGCAGTCGGAGCCGTCTCGACACGTCTTGTGGCAGATTTCACATACCTGGGAACAAATGGAATATATATAGAATCCCTACTAATATTATAAACGCGTTATAGGATCCCCGCTAGCTAATAATATAATAAAAAAGATAGTTTGGATGGATGGTTAGATGGATGGATGGATGTTTGTAACCTCTACGCCATCGGGCTGAATTTTCTTGGAATAATAATGAATAACGTTGGGCCCCAAAGTAAGCTACTCAAAGCTTGTGTTATAGGCTACTACTCTTTTATCCAAGCTCTCGCCCGGTTTCCATCCCATAAATCAGTTCCAATGGGATAGACATAGCCTTGAGACGTCTCCATAGAAATAAGGCATGCGAAGCCGCGGGTAGATACTATATTATACAATGATCCGTTTGCAAAAATGAAACCAAGGGCCGGCCATGTCTCGCGAAGAACCGACAACCGTTATGATAAACGTGTTGAGAGGAGACAGCGACCTTGCAAACGTAGTGTAGGACGCCCTCCGGCCAGGTGGGATGACGATCTGCGAAAGACGCTGGATGCGGCAAGCTAAAGACAGGGCGCTATGGCGCTCATTAGGGGAGGCCAATGTCCAGCAGTGGACTAATATAGGCTGATGATGATGATTGCAAAAATGACTGGCATAGTCATAATTATATCACTCACTTTTTTATTTTTATTTATAAAAGCAAACGGCTACAAAATATATAGTTGTAAATAACTAGATTACTAAGATAAACCTAGGTAATAATGCAGCCCACAACGCAATTCACAGATTGCTGTATGAGGTAGTGGTAAAAAGTTCCGCTAAAGCTTATGAACAAACAGAACAAAAGTGTAATATCACTACTTAGTATAAAACAAAGTCGCTTTTTCTGTCCCTATCTGTCTTTGTCCCTTTGAATGCTTAAATCTTTAAAACTACGCAACGGATTTTGATGCGGTTTTTTTTAATAGATAAAGTGATTCAAGAGAAAGGTTTATATACTTATAATAAAACCGTGCGAAGCCGGGGCGGGTCGCTAGTTATTATTAAACTTACGGCCTGTTCGTCAGAGGCGGCGTAAGGGCGCACGGTTGCGGGCGGGCAGCTAGGCACGATCTGTAGCCTCATCAGTTCCCCGCTGCATTCCACTGGAAGAAGCCGCCGCAGGTCAGCGGTAAGCCCGCCGCGGAACACCCATGGCTCTTGAGCGCCGCTCTCGAACGCTTCTCGCCAGCCTTTTGAGAACCCTAAAAGAAAAAATAACAAATCCTAAATCAGTTAGATTAGAAGTACATTTTATTCATAACAACAGTACAAACATTTAACAAGACACTCTTTTACGGAATATTAATAAAGTTGTTATAAAAGGGTCCTTTCTCAGCATAATGCTGGCTGATGTCTCGTAGGAGACCTAGCCAGCTCTGGTCTTCCGGTAAAACCCGTAAAAATGACATCACGAACGGACATACACTATACAAAGAATAATACACAATAACAAAAAAATAATTCATTTATTCACACGAATGCAGGTACAAAAGCTCTTTTAATAATCACAGCTAATACTCACATTTAATGTGAGATGCGAGACAACTGGTGAGGCGCCGCGGGCGAAGGTCCGCCTGCGATGCAGGAGGTTGCGGGTTCGATTACCGCTTTGGGACAAATGTATGCGTTTTGGGCTGGGCTTTGTCTCCAAAAATAGCTTGTTCCTTTACATATTAAGATTAAATCACTTGACCGTTACTGGAAGCTTTAATAAGCTTTTAACGAGAAAGCACATCCGTTTCCGTCGAATTTGACTACTTTTTACTGATTTTTCGGTAGTATATCCGGTCCACTGGCGACACCTAGGCGTTTCGCGCCATTTTAAGTTTGCGTAAAATGGACAGCGCCATGTTTTATCATTGGCGTTTCGTATTCCGTCGAAGCAACTTGTGTACGCAGCAGTTCTGCTCTGGCTCTGTTAAAGTTGCACTACCTATAGTGATAATTATTATAAGGTTATATCGTAAAGTGAATCGCAGAAAAACCTGTAAGTTTTTTAAATTTACTTATTTTCTCGCACTTGAAATCATTTTGAGAATTTTTATCGACCCTGTTGTAAAAATCTCTTTGTTATAATATTTGTGTTATTTTTTATAAGAAATAGGGCCTGCTTTCAATTTTAGCCATTACTGTCCCACTGCAGGACGAAGGCCAAAGAACGTTGATTCAGGAAAGCATATTGTGCTCATAATTTTTTACCTTACCTAAGGTAGGTAACTAACGGTAAAAATTTAACGGTTTTTCCGTTCGGATCTCGTATTTTACAGAGAGTACTTGATCATTTCTTTTTAATTATTTACTGGTTGTGTTCGGTTTATTCGGTTCTTTCGGTTCCGGTCTCGAAGTCAATTTATTTAGATAATTTACTTCATTGTGTTGGTTCTGTCATATAAGATATCACATTTTAAAATGATCTTTTATTTCTACCGGATTGGGTCCGGTATTTTTGGTAAGTTTTGGAAGAAAAATTTTTGTAAAAATATTTTGAATAACTGTATTTTAAAATTACAGCCTATTTTTATTAAAGAACCGGAACCGGCGCTACCGCCACCGCCGCCGCCGTGAACGCGCCGTGAGCTTCGATCCCATTTGTAAGCATACCTACTCATCGCGGATAAGCTACTCATCGAGGGTAAGCTCCAAAGTTATTATAACTGATGCCCTGCCTGACTAATTGAGTCGTTTTTATACTGCTTGCCATGAAGGTAAGGCCTCGATAACTTCATTTTGTAAGCGTCGACGCTTGTACAAACATGTTTAACTTCACTGACATCAATGTCTTGGCAAGGCCATTATTTCGAACAAAGTAGAAGAACAAAACCGCAGGTTCCGAAAACACGCAACTGTTTTTCGAAGACATCTTCTATGTTCGCAAGAAACGACCCAAGAAATAATAACTAGCAAGCACTAGACCTTTTTAGTTAAATCTTCACCGAATACCTACCCTCAAAAGTTTTATTTTTGAGTCTCAACTCAACCATTCACGGCTCCTATTGATCATTCAATCAATTAGCATAAAGAGAACTTCAATAGTAATGTAATCTAACTTTGACAGTAAAATAGACATTTTTGGTAAATATTATACCTATTAAAACTTTGTTGAATTCATTTACGAAAAAGGAGTTAACTAGTGTTGGAAGAACAACATTTAATTTCATCCCTTAACGAAAGAGGGACTTCAGGATGTGCGCGACTCTAGTCGCGCGCGTTCTACATAACTACCTGCTAGTTTTTTAATAATAATTTTAGTTTGATATTTGACTTGTTCGTAACCTGTACTTATAGCCTAAAGAAATTAAAGTGATCTTGTTGATTGATTGATTGATCTTGTATTTTGTTTTAAAAGGCTGGATAGTAATAAGTGAATCTTTTAACCCTGTTCTGGCAAAACATAATTAAGGACTTAGCTGCCCCTCGCGGGGGTAGAGCTAGTGTGAATCACTAGGTCCATCGTGTGGACCTCCAGGTTCCTTTCAAGGTTAAAGGCAGAATTGTATATCCCTATAAATAAAATATTAATTTATTGGGCCATTTCGAAGTAACATAGGTAAATCATATAACACACCAGTAGGCGCTCAAAGTTTATTTATCGACATGAACTGCCTACACAGACACACCCTCGCGGGGTGGATGCCGTAATTACCTTTCAGAGGTCAGCTCGGCTGTGACCAATATACAACATCTATAATTACTAGGACAGCGCTCAAATTCACGAGTTTCCTTTTACCACTGCACTGACACTTCCGGCCCGGTCATAAATATGATACAGGACGCTCATATGCTCTTGAACTTAGGTGAAATGCCTACACAAACACCCTCGCGGGGTGGATACGGTTCTAACCTCTCTCAAAGAGGTCTCAAAAAGGTCAGCCCAGAAGTGGCCAATATAAAATAACTATCACGAGTATTACCACCGAGGCTCCTGGCCCGGTCTTAAATATGGTACAGGACGCTCCAATGCTCCTGGACCTAGGTGAAATACCTACATAAAGACACCCTCGTGGGGTGGATACTATAATAACCTCTCTCAAAGAGGTCAGCCCAGAAGTGGCCAATTTATAACTATAATAACAAGGACCAACCACCGAGGCTCCTGGCCCGGTCTTAAATAAGGTACAGGACGCTCCAATGCTCCTGGACCTAGGTGAAATACCTACATAAAGACACCCTCGCGGGGTGGATACTATAATAACCTCTCTCAACGAGGTCAGCCCAGAAGTGGCCAATATATAACTATAATAACAAGGACCAACCACCGAGGCTCCTGGCCCGGTCTTAAATATGGTACAGGATGCTCCAATGCTCCTGGACCTAGGTGAAATGCCTACATAAAGACACCCTCGCGGGGTGGATACCATAATAACCTCTCTCAAAGAGGTCAGCCCAGAAGTGGCCAATATATAACTATAATAACAAGGACCAGCGCTCGAATTCAAGAGTTTTATTTTACCACCAGGGCTCCTGGCCCAGTCATAGATATAGTACAGGACACTCCAATGCTCCTGGACTCAGGTGAAATGCCTACAAAAACACCATTCGCGAGGTGGATAACCATAATAACATCTCACAGAGGTCAGCCCAGAAGTAGTTAGTATACAATTACTATAACATATGACAAGGCTCAAAAACATGAGTTGCCTTTTACCAACAAGGTTCGCAGCACAGTCATAAATATGGTGCAGGGCGCTCTAATGCTCCTGGATACTGCATTTAACAAATATGAACAATTATTTGTTTATTTTATATTTCGTTTATTAAGACATAAACGTTTACAATTTCCTTGTCTATCGCATAGATAAATACAATATGCAGGAAGCTCCAATGTTTCTTGACACTTGATACTTAAACAAAAAGGTAACAATATATAATGCTCCTGGATAGGTACTGCATTGAACAAATGTGAACAATTATTTATTTATTTTATATTTCGTTTATTAAGGCATAAACGTTTACAATTTCCTTATCTATCGCATAGATAAATACAATATGCAGGAAGGTCCAATGTTTCTTTACACTTAAACAAAAAGGTAACAATATATATATATATATATATATACAAGGTATAACATATTACCCCTGCTAAGCCGAAGGGGGGGGTTTCAGGAACCCATGGTGATCAGTTGTGGGGGGGAGATAATTAAAAATTCCTATTTTCAGTTTCCCATACAAAAAGTTTTCATTTCCTAGTGCCAAAATAAAGTGACAACCCTATTTGGGAAACCTATACCTACCTACTACCTCTACAGGTATGTAGGTAGGTATTTATCTTCGTAGATTTCAGCTATGGCGGGAGATTACTAGACGATCTAATAAATGCGTGATAATAATAAGATATGTAGCTAGTATGTAAGTTCCTAGGTTGTATTGAGAAAATTTTAAATGCAAAGTAGAGTTAGGAACGTTGTAAGTGTAGGTACATACCTCATATTTTCTCGCTTGTCAGCTGTCTGGATGGCTTCTTACGAAGGGATTTAAGTATGTTTTGGTAGGTCACTCGTAGGTACACTATCACAGACAAGAAATTCACACACTTCAGCACAAGGTTGGTATGTTTTTAGGCATCAACATGTCTCACTCACTTTAGCACTAGTTAGGTTAGTTAGTTAGTTAGTTACACATGACATACCGATAACTATGCATGTAAGTAGGGTTCGATATGCCTCCCTTCTTCCAAGCAACACAGACGAGCGCGGCCAACCACTGATGATGTTGCATTGCCTATTTTTATGGGAGTCAGAGCAGCACACGCTTCCACCACACGCCTCTTCATCTCTTCAGCTGTGTGACACTCCGATGCATACACCACACCCTTAAGGTAGCCCCACAAAAAGAAGTCAAGCGGGGTGAGGTCAGGGGAGCGCGGTGGCCAGGCAATCGTACCTCCGCGGCCGATCCACGTACTGAACCGCCGGTCCAGGTAGCTCCTCACTGCGCGTGAGTAGTGAGCTGGTGCTCCGTCTTGCTGGAAGACCAGGTCCCGGTAGACTCGCAGCGGCAGCTCCTCTAGCAGTTCTTCTACCTGTTCAGACAGGACTTGGAGATAGGTTTCCCCGTCTAAGCGATTTGGTAAAAAAATTGGACCAATAAGACGGTCTCCAACAACGCCAGCCCAGACGTTGACGGCCCATCGATGTTGGAAGGACGATTGGCTCGACGCGTGTGGGTTGACGTGCGCCCAGATATGGTCATTGTGGATATTGGAAATGCCGTTCCGGGTAAACGTGGCCTCGTCACTCCACAGCACCGTGCTGATCCAACTTCGGTCCGCCTCTGCCCTTTCTAATACCCATCTGGAGAACTGAACGCGTGGGCCGTAGTCAGCTGCTACCAGTTCTTGGGTCCTCCGGTAATGGTACGGGTGCTGGCCATCGTCATTAAGGATCCGCCAAACTCTCATATGAGGCACGCCGAATTGAGCCCCTGCTCTACGAGTACTCCTTCGAGGGTCTTCGTCAAAGAAATCCAATATGGCCTCCTCGTCGGGTACCGAGACAGCATTTGGGCGCCCTCCGAAGTTACTCCTGTGGAAGGATCCTGTAGAATAGAGCCTTCCTACAAGCTCACGAAAGCAGCGGTATGAGGGTAGCGGCGCGTTCGGGTGTCTTTCACCATACAGCCTCCGCGCAGCCATCAGGTTGTTATTTGGAGCAGCACCCACACACAGTATCATATTATAGTAATCAGCATTGCTGTAAGTCGCCATTATTCTTAAGTCCTAGTAACTTGTTTTTTTGGCACGAAAGATAAAAATAGTAAAGCACTACACGGCACCGCGACGCAAGTGATACTAAAATAGTTCATGTCATTCCTTTGATTTCGCCGAAAAGATGGAAAAATTTTAGGGTTCATTTTCAATTTTAACTTCCCTGTCCAATGAGTCATATACGACTCATAGGAACGTATTAGAATAAGTTCATGAGTCACGACTCATTTCTCTACACGATTTGAGGCACTCTTTTCGGTATGAACGTGACGTGATATTTTTGTAAATCATACGTGGACAAAATGTGTATAGCATAAAACTTAATGTTTACAACGATTAAACGTGATTTTTTAGATTTTGTCATTGTATACCATAAATAAAACTATAATACTGGAATGTAAGGTTTTTTATTCAAAGAAAATATTATAAATCCATCAATAAATCAAGCATGTTTCTCATAATAACATTCTTGTTATTCTGAGAAACATGCTTAAACATGATTTTTTTAGATTTTGTCAGTGTATGCCATAAATAAAACTATAATACTGGAATGTAAGGTTTTTTATTCGAAGAAAATATTATAAATCAATCAATAAATCAAGCATGTTTCTCATAATAACAATGTTATTATGAGAAATAAATCAAATAATAAATCAAGCATGTTGTCAATAAATCAAGCATGTTTCTCATAATAAAAATGTTATTATGAGAAATAAATCAAATAATAAATCAAGCATGTTTCTCATAATAACAATGTTATTATGAGAAACATGCTTGATTTATTGATTGATTTATAATATTTTCTTTGAATAAAAAACCTTACATTCCAGTATTATAGTTTTATTTATGGCATACAATGACAAAATCTAAAAAAATCACGTTTAATCGTTGTAAACATTAAGTTTTTTGCTATACACATTTTAACAGAATAAACAGAACGCTTTTTCACATCTTTTGCATTCAGTGTGTACTTGCTTTGCTTTTCTTGCCTTAATTTATTTAACAAATTTTTCCAACAAAATATCAATTACAACCTCAAATAAACATTAAACTTTCTTATTTAATTGCAGTTATAACAGTTGATTGACATTCTACGAATGATGTATTGTCATTGTCAATAAAAAATGCATTTGTGTGGGTGTTCACATGACTCAAAGAAAATTTATCGCCCTACGTTCGTGAGTCACATGTGACTCACGAACTTCTAAAAATTTTGGGGTTAAAAAAAATTACGGAACCCGTAAAAAAATATTTCAACGCGCTTGGAAAAAGGCGGCGTCGCCATGTTGGTGTATTGCATGTTGATAGATGCCGACAGCCAATTAGCGGAAAGGGGATGGTTCTCTAAGATTTCAACTTGTCTATGATTGGCGGTCGGTAACCATTTTGCAAAGTGCTACAGCCAATAAAATTTAGTCGCTTTCTTTTGTGGAAATTCAAGTGTCAAAGATTAATGTAGGTACAGAACGGACAGACTAACTACAATTAATAACGGAAAGAGTCATTTGGTAAAGTTTTTAGTTAAGTTAACCGATCCCTGTGACTCAGCCTGCGGATGTCGTAAAAGTCGACCAAGGGGCTTCGCCAAATGAAAGGCAGCATTTTTATTCTGTGAATTACCTATACCTTTTCTTCGATCAGCAATCCCCAGCCAAGTGATTATGGCAATATCCGCCAGATTCACAGCTCTGTTCAGTAGTGGACATCAATGTGTATTCAGTCAGTAGGTTATTATGATTAGATCAACACACAAGAAAGAACCAACAGTTAGAAAAAGACATAACTAGCGAGTGTTAGCGTAGTTTAGTTCGTATGTTTAACTTCACGTAACTTAACCTTCAAATTGAAATGTGATTTTAGCTATAATTTTGTGACATGACTTACGACAATTTGCCTCAATGATGCTGTAGGTGTTTTTCTATTTTAAGAATATGAATCTGTCACTCTTTTATACATCTATTCTGTGACCATACTGAGGTCATCGTCGCAAGTATAAGAACAGCTGATTTTCAGGGTTGTCACTTCGTAAAAAATCTGCTGGCCATGTGAAAACTTTGTTTTAGTTTTTTCAGAGATACCAATCGAAATTAGAAAAGTCGTTGAACAAAAGTTGTTCCCCGGGGGGGTAGAAATACCCAGCTTTTCGCTTAGCACATGTATATTGTTACACCATGTATATAGATATAGGACGCTCAAATGCTCCTGGACACTAGAATTAACAAAAGTTAACAATAACTCTAGACATTTCAATGAGGTCAGATAGGAAGGTTGCTCTGGTAGGTATACAGACAATAGCAGCTCTCTGGTATCACCACGTTCGATATCCCGAATGTTTATAGTTAAATCTAACTGATCAGGCAGTCCCATTTTCAATCTCGAGGCACTAAACGAGTAGGCATGTAATTAATGACCGAAATACGAGTATCCTGTCTCGACGATTTGCTGTAATACATTGCATCAAAGTTTAGATGTGCTTCGCGAGCACTTAATCTTGGTCTTAGCACTTAGGTACCTCGGTCCTCAAACCGCAGAAAGATGTATTTTGAAGGCCGGGAACAGTCCAAAATATATACCCTGCAGAAATTAATAGTTTGTCATTGTGCATGCCTGTTAGAGGCGCACATACAAAGGATTTTTCTGCTATATTATGCGACTCCAGCCTGACCGTTTCTTGCACCTGGTAACGATAAGAGTTTCTCCTGCACTGCAATCAAAATAAATCTATTATATCTACAAGTTATTGTGTGTGTGCTAGCCAGACATGAAATACATCACATTTCACAGCCTTCATCTTACTGTATGGGCTTATAATCATACTGCAGAAGCATAGAGTTGTACCATAGAGATAACCTATCGAATGTGCTCGACATTCAATACATCTCAGCATACACGATATCCCAGGCAATCCTAATGATCGGGGAGGTCCTAATGATCGGGGAGGTCACCTATATCGTTATCGTTTACCCCGAGTGACAACAACTGCTAGCATATATGAACATTTAATAGTGTTTATAAAATGGGGACCCTAGATACTTCTATCTAATCCATTTATTTGCCTGAAAGGCTGCGCATGTTCTTTGTAATAATGTTACACGAGATCTGAAAGATTATGTTTCATGACGCGTTTAGTATCCCTTGGATGTTTCATAGCGTGTTTAAAATCTGGTATGTATCGATCACTAGCATGGGAATTTCCGTTACCATTTCTAATCCCAAAAGTGTTTCGTCTAAATCACTTAGTGACTGGGGATACCTGATTAGTAGATCCTCAACTGGGGAATATGTCTGTCACCACCGAAAGTCAAAAACATCGTTCTCATGTTTTTGAATGGTTGAACAATTGACACAAAATACCTACTTATCAATATTTTCATAAGATCGTCACGCCACGATATAACTGTTGATCTGTACACGTAAAATTTTACACGTCTTAACGTTACTAGACATACCTTGATCTTGTCATTGTGTACGATAGTAGGTATTATTTATTTTTTGACGGTTCCAACACTGACAGTGGTTGACTTCTTTCAAACATTATAAAAGATTATGTTATAAGTTAATCCACTATTATGAATGAACTATACTTATTTAATCATAAAACTAGACTGAAAGTCTATAAACGATTTTAATATTACACTAAAAGTGGCTAAGCTGGCGTAACGTACCTATTGTCTGGGATAAAACCTCTTTAGATAAACAGATGTTGGAGCAGTTTCAGATAACATACGATCACTGTATCTTTAGACGAGGGAATTGGCTGTTCGCCAATATTTTTTTAAAGGATTTGTAGGCGAGAAATAACATATATCTACCTGATAATGTTACTCCAATATTGTTGAAAACGATTGATACAATATTTACTATTTATTATTTTAGTTTGGTGGCAATTTGAATATTTTAGCTGTTAAAACGGCTAAGTTCAAGTTCAAAGTGGATATATTATAAATTTTAATAAATTAGTTCTTGGTTACCTACTAAAATCAAGAGTGTCAGAATTATAGAACAAAACTCAAGAGAACATTACTGTATCAGTATTCTTTCAAAAGACTTGTTACACATTATTTTGTTTAATTTTATCTCATCACATTGGCGTTATTCCCTCAAACTCTACATTTGGCGACACCAGGCGAAAACAAACAGATCTCGTTAAAAGCTTATTAAAGCTTCCAGTAACGGTCAAGTGATTTAATAGAAGCGTTTTACCTGAAATAAAACGCATATTAAAATACTTACCTTACTGGAAGCTTTGCTTTTAATTCTGCCTGGTGTAACTTAACCAATGATAAAACATGGCGCTGTCCATTTTACGCAAACTTAAAATGGCGCGAAACGCCTAGGTGTCGCCAGTGGACCGGATATACTACCGAAAAATCAGTAAAAAGTAGTCAAATTCGACGGAAACGGATGTGCTTTCTCGTTAAAAGCTTATTAAAGCTTCCAGTAAGGTAAGTATTTTAATATGCGTTTTATTTCAGGTAAAACGCTTCTATTAAATTTTGGCACACTCTATGTAAACCCCATTTTAAGGGTAGTTTCGAAAAACCCTGAAATACTTGTACTATTCCAACCAAGTTAAGCTTTTATATATCTATATAGATAAAACTTTTAACAGACTCTATTGCTACTTACATGTATAGCTTCCTTGTGTGTTTGTTGGCATGTTTGCACGGAATTTGCCAAGCTCTGAAACAGAACAAAAAATAAATAAAGATGTATATAATAATATATGCCGCAGTTTCTCCCCCTCCCCTCTTTTCACATGTAACCTACCATACCTATTTTTGTCCAGATAAACAGAAATTTTAACTCAATAACTTTATTTTTTGGCTTACAAAATAAGTACTTAGACTAGTCAAATACTATAAACTATCAAAATAATGTAAGAAATAAGATGTTAATTAATTTTCTCTTCACTTCAATTTTTTGCCTACTTGTGGAAGAAGAACGATCTTGTACATCAGTTAGCAACGTTAAATGTCTTTACATCACACTAATATTAAAAATGCGAAAGTTTGACATTTGTTACCTCTTCACGCCTAAACTACTAACAGTATCGGGCTGCCTTATTTTGACTGGACATAGTTCTGAGCCTGGAATAAAACTAGGCTAGGGTTTTCATCAATTTTAGCGCGATTGAAGCCGCGTGGCGCAGCTAGTCATTAATAAAGACAGACATAGCTCTAGGCATGGAATAAAAACTAAGTTACTTTCATTAGTTTTAACCCGGGTAAAGCCGCGTGGCGCAGCGAATTATGAATAAGGATCAAAGTACAGTCGTCCAGTCCATTCTTTATTTATGTATCTACTAATCGCAGCTAGAAATAAAGGTCTGGGTGTTTTCTATGTACGAGTATAACAAAAAATATCTATCTATGTAATGTATTGTATTAAGTATATCAGTCATCTAGTACCCATAACACAATCTCTGCTTAGCTTAGGGCTAGATGATGCTGTGTGGACTGTCCGGAATTATTTATTTATTATTTATTAATAAAGGGATCATAGTACCGTCGTCCAGCTGTGGACAAACATATAGTTTCTCACCTAACCACCTCAAGAATCCATCCAGCAAAGAGAGCACGGCGCAAAGCTCCCACAAGTAAGGCTGGAGTTCGGAGCATAGCTCCTTGTTGGGCGCCGCAGACAAGCGGCGCGCGAGGCGGCGCGTGCGGGAGAACCACCACGCGAAGCGGCTGCGGCGGCGGCGCCACTCGCTTGTCTAGGGGAAAGAAAGAAAAAAGAAAAATAATGTATTTGAGTTTAGAAACATACTAAATACAATGCAAATAGACCTTGGGTGGACTCTTGGACACATCATAAAATTTATGTTACAAATAATTAAAACTAGGAAATAAAGACTTTCTACAGACTTGTAGAAAGTAAATTCAATGATGGTGATATCAAAGGAGCCTCACGTTTAATGTTTTCTAATGACACGATAGTGCCAAATAATGAGACTCTCATTTCTCTTGAGAGAAAGCATCCACCCGCAGGGCCCAATCTCCAACTCCCCGATCCACCACAAGAGAGTGATGACGCTGTAGGCACGACCAGCCAGGATGTGCTCAAAGCCGTCTTCTCTTCGCACCAGGTCGTCAGCTGTCAGCAGGTTCTCGTCGATTGTCAGCTCCTCACTGTCTATACACTAGCCAAACTCAATGTAGAATGTTTGTAAACAAACCACGACACAAAAAACTAAAATTCACTTGCTTGGCGTCGAATTTTAGATATGAGTGTACGAAATATTTAGTGAAGGAAGGATCTTAAATCGACAAGTAATGTAAATTGCGTATAAAAAGGCGCGGCAACAGAGTGTATTTTAGGTTAAGTATGGGCGGTTTTTTTACAAACATTCTACATCGAGTTTGGCTGATGTATAGTATCCATAACACAAGCTTGAGTCTAGCAGCTTTGTGGATTATACGACATAATTCTGTTTTTCGACTGCTTGTCACCATGACAGACAGATCTAAATGTGACAGCTTAAAAATAGCTAAACCATATATTTTATGTAATTAGATTACTTCTTCCACATTATTTATTTGCATAAATTAAGACGGTCTCGATGCGGCGAGCTGAAGACAAGGAGCTAAGGCGCTTTTAGGGGAGGCCTATGTCCAGCAGTGGACTAATATAGGCTGATGATGTATATGTCTCACCTCGGGTTTGTTGAGGCCTGCTCGGCCTCGCATGCTGCCTGTGCTGCAGCAGCCAGTGGTAGTCGTGCAGCATGCGCAGGCCGCGCGCGCCGTGCTCGAACGGGAGGTAGAACAGCTGTCAGCTGTCAGCAGGTTCTCGTCGACTGTCAGCTCCTCACTGTCTATGTCTCACCTCGGGTTTGTTGAGAGCAGGCCTCGCATGCTGCCTGTGCTGCAGCAGCCAGTGGTAGTCATGCAGCATGCGCAGGCCGCGCGCGCCGTGCTCGAACGGGAGGTAGAACAGCTGTCAGCTGTCAGCAGGTTCTCGTCGACTGTCAGCTCCTCACTGTCTATGTCTCACCTCGGGTTTGTTGAGAGCAGGCCTCGCATGCTGCCT